>JALMGA010000005.1:6280000-6672500 GCA_023333525.1 Aspidoscelis tigris stejnegeri | reverse complement strand
TTTTAAAAAAAAAAAAAAAAAACTGTCACGCCTCCTCTCGCGCCTTCCGACTCCAGCTCTTCGGAAGGAGAGGAGGAGGCAGATGCACCCCCGACATCGCCAGAAGGAGACGCTGCCGGCCCAAGCGCTGAGAACCCCACCCGAGAGGAGCGCACGCACTCCTCAGGTGAAAGCGATGAGGGAATCGCCCGACCCTGCCCGCAAGTGTTGCGTAAAGTGTTGCGTGAAGCAGCTCACGCGCCACGCTTCGAGAATCAGCATTCCCTATTTAAGGAATCAGGCGGTGCCCAGACCTCGTTGCAGACAAAGCCGTGCAACCCTGCCGTGTTTCCTGAGCTGTGCTTCGACCCTGGACTGATTGACTTCCCTGATTCTGGACTGCCTCACCGACCTGCCGAACTCTGGACCCCCGTGAACTTGGACCGGACCTAGACACCGAGTAAGCAACACCCCGTGGAGCAGAGCTGCGTGCGTGTGTCTGCCTTCGCACCCTGACACCCCAGGTTACGACAAAAACCATCTTACTTCCAAATCTCTCAGCACAGGATGATCTTCAATGCCAGGAAAAAGGACCCTCATGGTATATGTCCGGTAATCCAGGAACGGGATGCCGGCGCCATCCAAGTCACTTGTCAACTCATGGATGTCAGTCTGAAGTTCTGCAAAAGCTGGGATTTGAGGAGGGGGAAAAGGCAAATGAGGCTGAAGTATGAAACAACAGAAAGACTTAAAATGGCGCAGAAGAGAAAGGGTTGAGGCTTTCAGGCTAGGATGTGCACAGATGTTGTTTTTGTGTTACATCTAAGCAAATGTGGAATTTTACACACATGGAAACAGAGTCACTTCAAATACAGTAGGATTCTTCTAATGCCTTCCACCAGTTGCATCTCCAAATCCGCTCTGAATCCGCTTTGAATCTATTCTGAATCTGCTGCAGATGTGACTGGGCAGCCAACTTGCTGTCTCCCCACCTTCCTGAATATCACGAAGCATTGAGCAAATGCGCAAAAGTGTTTGCTTTGCATCCAAATGTTGATCTTTGAATGATGCCGATATGCAACTCAAAGGTGAATGTTTGGATTCACACGAATTCATACGAATCACGAATAATTTGTGCACGTCTCTATTTCAGGCTGGGACGCATAACTTCAAATGGACTCCATTAAGGTGCCAGAGTGGGAGGGTAATATTTTAAGCATCTTTAATGCTCTTCTGTTGGTTTGGTTGCTTTTCATTGAATGATGGGGCCTTCAGATGAAGGCAGGATATACTATGACTACTTGAATGAACAAATGAATGAAGAAATACATGAATGAAATAGCATTTTTTTATTTATTTGATATTTATTTGATATTTACACGCCACCCTGTATAGCCTTAGGGTGGTCCGTAAGAATGATGCTAAAAAGACCCCCAAACGCTGTGCTACTGAGTGGCAGCTCTCTCTATCCTTTCTTGCTGACATTTCAGGAAAGATGGAGCTCATGGTGGATCTTGGCCACAAAGCACCTTGGTGTGGGAGGGAGATTTTGTGCTCCACACCTAATCAACAATTAGTGAACTTCTGGGGTGGAAGAGCACACTTGGAGGCCTTCTCTGAATGTGTATGCTTTTCTCCAGAAGTTCACTAATTGTGCACTAGAGGTCATAGTACAAATAGGCCCAAGTTCTAAAATACAAGATTATCCTGGTGCTATAGTGAGATTGTGATATGTGTCTGTGGTAATCCCAACATAGTCCCAGGATACTGGGTTGAAATCCCAGAATATTGCAATTGTGGGTGAAAGACCATTGAAGCCAGGGTTTCCCACATAGCAATATTACTTACCATGCTTGCTCCTGGGATTCTACATGTTGGAAATACCCACTGCATGAGTGTAGGGGCGATACCCAGCTGAAAATCCCCACCATGCAAGGTACATCAAGGGGAAAAGTACCAGGCAATGAAAGGGTGCAGCCTTGCTCTGTGATTTCACTTTGCCATAAGGCAGGGACAAAGAGAAGACCCCACACTCCCTTCTGACCGTCTGGACACAGACTGAGTTCTAAGCTAGGATTATTCCACAGTCCCTCCTGTTTGACAGTCTTCTAGAAATCAAGATGAGGGGTGGTCCTGCTTCTCCCCTCTATGCGCTTCATACTACTGATGGATGCCCACAGCTGCTTGCTTTACCTTCCTTGCATTCCAAGGCCACCCGAGACTCCAGGTTGTCCATCTGCATCTGCAGCCGCTTGAGGGTGAGGTCACTTTCACGGGATTTGCGCTTGTAGGCAATAAGCACGGCCACGATGAAGATGATGAGGAGCCCTCCGGCTACAGCGATGCTAACGATGGCAGGCAGACTGAGCGGACTGTCTGGAGAGATGTTCACCATGCCTGGCGAAAACTCCATCCCACCTACACGTGCCTGTGGGTAGAAAAAAGAACCGGGAGAACGCGTTGCTCCACAAAGCCTGCGGTGATCCAAACTATCTCTGTGGGCTTCAAAACCTCCAGAAAGTCTAAGCTTTCCTATCTACCCTACCTCCAGAATCAAACGTTTTTAGAACTCTAAAATCATCTTGACATCCTGAGGGCAACACTTTCTAGAACTACAGAAGAGAGCAATGCACCCCAAGGAGATTTCCACTGATTCAGAGAGGTGCCCAAGAGAGCTTCATAAATACCTTGTCTTTCCTACTACTAGCAAAACAGGAAACACACTGAATAACATACAACGTCACAGAAGGCAACTTAGGGCACATTTAATCCTATTTATATAATTAATATGGATTTTCAGAAGCCAGCCGTTCTCCCTGACGTCAACTGCATTCGGTCTGCATTTGCCCCGCTGCATATTAACCCCGTTACTTACCATCACTTTATGCCGTCCAGTGAGGTTTGGGGATTCACACAGCAGCTGTACATCCGATACCGTGACCACGCAGGGCTTCTCACCAACCAGCACGGTGTAATTCAGTTTAGCATTCCCTCCTGTGACGGGTGGGACCAGGTTCTTCCCCTGGGTTGAAAACAGCAACAACAATAAACCAACTATGATCAGGCACAGATTATGGATAAGTCAGAAGGCTCTGGCTCAACTTGGACTTTAATAAGAACTGGCATTCGACTTTGTGTGTTAGAGCAACCAGTGGGATGTTTAAGACCTTGCTGTTGCTGTTGGGTACCATCAAGTCATGGTCTGCTCCTAGTTGGCTGTACGGGCACCTCCTTGGAGCTTTCTTGGCAGAGATTTAGAAGTAATTTGTCATTGCTTCTGGGGAGAGGCTGGGGGTCAACAGGAACCCTCCACTTTCTAGGCGGTTTGCTCTGCCACTGAACTGCAGCCACTACCCTACGGAGGTTCAGCCACTCCCCCACCCATCTACATCTACTCCTCCACTGAGCTTCAACCACTCCTCTACTGAGTTACAGTCACTCCCCAAGGAGCTTCAGCCACTCCCTCATCAACCTACAGCCACTCCCCCACCGAGCTACAGCCACTCCCCCATTCAGCCATTCCCCCACCTACAGCCACTTCCTCATCAACCTACAGTCACTCCCCCACAGAGCTATAGCCACTCTTCACTGAGCTTCAGGCTCTCCACCACCAACCTATAGCCACTCCCCCACTGACCTATAGCTATGACCTACCCATGGACAAAAATGTTGCTCAGAGACAAGAGGCCTCTTCACATTTAGGCCTCTGGCATAGAATTAGTACAGCTCTGGGGCAGGCCATTTGCATTCTGGGAAGTGTGCCGGCCTGTCCCAGAGCTGTGCTAATTGTGGCCAGGGTGTGGAGCACGAAACGTTAACCCTGGTTGTCCCAGAGCTATCAGGTAAGGATAGCACTTGCATTGCTTCCTGCTGCACAGCTCAGGAGTCACGCTCGGGCTGCTGCCACTGGGTGCTATTGGCCCACGGGCTAGCAGCCCGTTTCTGGGGGCAGGACTGGGGAAGCTGGGGGGGGGGGCGTGCTGGGGTCCAGCAGACTCCCTCTGGTGCAATTGGGCTGGTGGCAGCCAGGGGGGCCCTTCATGGTGCCCAACCTCATGACCGATCTGCCGCGTCCTGTGCAGGCGCGCACTGCAGCATCGCCCCCAGCATTGCCAGACGTTCAGGTCAGTGTGGGCGTGATGCTACGACACACACCTGAGCAGAATGCGGCAGATAGGTCATAGCAAGCAGGAGGAGGACCTATCTGGACTTGATCAGCAGTCTGGACAGGTAAGTGGGGCACACAGGGCTAGGAGGATGAGGACAGGCACTGAGAAAGCTCCTGTTGGCTCTCACTGTCCTGACTGGGCTGGTGGGAGCCCATCACACCCCTGGGCTGGTCCAGTTCCACCCCCAGAACTGGGCTGCCAGCCAGTGGGCCAATAGCACCCAATGGTAGCAGCCAGGGCGAGAAGTCTGGCTACCATGGGGCCGGCAGCAGTGGCTGCTACATGTTGGGGTCAGCTTGACCATTCGTATCTTGGCATTGAGAACGAGTCCCTTACTGGGCAATGTGAATGGTCAAGCTGTCCCCAATGTGTACCAGCCTTAGTGCACTGCAGCCATCCAGCTGGACTGCTGTTTATTCATTGCTCAGAGACCATGCAAATGTTCTGTACAGTCTCTCTAATGATACACCTTTGTGTCACATTTATACACAAAGGGTGCAAATGTGTGCAAAGCGTGCAAGAGTCAATGTACGTATGACATAATTTCCAGAATCCCCCCAACCCCCCAATCCAAGTCTTGCGGAAAATGTCTGCATCATTCTGAAGCCAAATGTATTGACGAATCCTGTGCCTGGGACTTCCCAAATATCCAGGAACATTTCCATGTCTTTAAGATACAAGCTCCAACCCACCCTCCCCTGGAGTTTAAATCTTTATGTCTATCCACACAATTAACCAAAGGCAATGCGATGGCATGAAATTTATGGAGCATTCTATTTGATATAATTTACACATTTTAGTGTAACCGTTAGCAATGTTGTGTGGCAATACATTAGTGTTTCAGAGAGGGGTGACTGCAAAAGGAATAAGAGACTCACTCCTTCTCGCAGATGGGGGGAAGGGAGGCCCCAGACATAACTCATGGGGGGAGTCCACTGTACACCATAGCCATCAGTTTTTTGGCCCCTGAATCTGAGATGGGTTGGTGAAGGTACACTTCTAAGATATTTAACAATGGGGGACTCTAAACTGGCTGGTATACTGGACCAGGAGTTGTACTAGGAGACTCCCTTCTTCATGCTGGTGTGGTTTTGTTCAGAATCACCACCCGGGGCCCAGAGAGTCAATACCAAGGCAAGAGCTGGTTCACAGCACATCCCTCCATTTATTGTTGACTGCAGAAGACAAGGACTGCAGGTCAACAATGAACATAACAAAGAGGTTTAGCTAGCAAAGCCTTCCCACACCCCAATCAGTGTTCAAGATCTCCCCACCAGTGCCATTACTGAGATAACAGTCCCCATAGCCTGGGTATCTATGCTGAGGCCAAAGGAAACATGAAGTCAGTCAGGAATGCAAGTGGACAAGGATGAACTCTGACAAGGGAACAACATGAACATGTGGTGGCTCTAGCCAGAGCCCTAAGGGAGCAAGGACTCTCTTGGAACATCCCAGCATGTTCCTAGTACGCTTGATGGTTCAGACTATTGGCCAGTACAGAATTGGCCTGGGGCTGCCTGTTATAGCTAGCACCCATGGTGGCATCTGGGAGGGCCTACTAGGACCATGCATAGATCCACTAAGCTTCCTTCAAGCTCTCTGTACAGGGATCTGTCATGTGATTTAGCTTTCAAAGAAGCCAGACAAATCTGTGTTAGAACTTCTACAAGCTTTTTCATTTGCCCTTACCACCAGCTGCTACCACTGACGATTAGCAGTCCGTGATCTGAGGAGTTAAATAGCAGATTTGCTGAAGATATGAGACTGATGATCCTCTACAGTTCTCCAATTCTAGGTGATTCTGTGGTCAACAGGTGATTTGAACCGGAAGCCAATTCGCACTTGGCCTCATAGTTTGCAATAGGTTAACATCTGGGCAAGCGCATCTGCCCTTGCAGGAGGCGTTTACAGCCTACATATGCCCCATGTCTGCCCAGATGTGGCGAACACACAAACTAACCCTAACCTGAAACTTTTACCTGAATGCCCAACCAGTGAGCATTCACACCATTTCCAGTAAGAGGGATCATCTTTGGTGCCGTGCAAGCACAGTGCCACCTCAGATGAGTCCAAATGCAACTGCGCAGTGCGTCATTGTTGCTGTAACGCCGGCGCCGGCACATGCGCCGGCACATCAGGCATCGTGATCAAACTGGCAGCACTTTGTCAGCAATCAGACATGCAACTGGATACAGGTGAGCATCCAGGGACATGGGGGTTAGGTTACCGTGTACTAGCATTCTAAAGTAATGAAGTGCACGAGTATTTGAAATATTCATTATTCCCCTGAATTCAGCTCTGGTAACCTCCACGTTGGACTGTTGTAATGCACTCCATATGGGGCTGCTCTTGAAGATAGTTCAGAAGTTGCAGCTAGTGCAAAATGCAGCTGCCAGGGTGCTGACCGGGACAGCTAGCTGGATGAACATCACACCTTCTCCCATACCGACCTGTCCATGCCTTAAGATCTGGAGGGGAGGCCCTCCTGGTTGTCCCACCACCTTCAGCAGCTAGGCGGGTGGGCACCTGGGAGAGGGCCTTCTCAGTAATGGCCCCCAGCCTATGGAAGAGTCTCCCCCTGGAGGTGCTTCCGGCCCCTTCTCTGTTTATGTTCAGGAAGGCGGTGAAGACACACCTCTTCATTCAGGCCTTTAGCTAAATGTTGGTTAAGTTCCCCCCACTGCAAACACTACTGTTTGAACTGATATTGTGCTGTTTTCAACGTATTAGTTTTTAAATGTTGTAATGGCATTATTGTTTTGATGTAGTTTTTTGATATGTTGGATTTTAAAGGTTGTTACCTGCCCTGAGACCTTCGAGTATAGGGCAGGATATAAATATAAATAAATAAATAATAGCCAACATCGGGAACCAACTGATATTGGACCAAAGTCCCTTCGACTCATATACCTTTAATATAACAGGGGTTCCTGGTTTCAGTTCCAATACCCCAGAAGGGTTGAAGGCCTCAAAGACAGGGTTGGGATAGTAGGTGAAGTTAGTTTTGTTGAGGATCAGCAAGGACTGGACGTTGTCCAAGATGAATCCAAATTCATCTGGCCGCTCTGTGAGATCAGACTGGTTATTTGGATCCACGGCGAGAGCCGGCGCTTGGCAGATCATCTCTGTCTCATTTTGCACTTCACAGACCTGGAAAGGACCATCCAAGACAGAGTTGAAGGAGATTATTAGTAGCTGGAAAACCACGAAAAGCTCGAAGGCCCCTATTTTCATCCCTGAGTGTTGCTGCAGAAGCTGAAGCGAACAGCTGAGAAAATAAGCAAGGTGACCAGCGTTTGAGAGTTATTTTTATTTCTCACACGCCTCCCCCACCAAATTATCAGCACATGTGGTGGCGACAGGCGGCCTTCGTACAGCTTTCTCACTTTGCTGCTTATTAAGATTAAATGTTATAAAAGAACCGGGGGTTCATAATTGCACCACTTCCATTTATTCTGATCTTCGTTTCATGCCCTTAGCTGCTTGCTTGCAAAGAAAACTGCTTTTTAAATTCCATCCTATTAGAACAGATGAGTGCAGCTGGAAGAAAAATAGTACGCCTGTATTGGAATTGACCAATTTTTCACCGGCAAATAAGGAGAGCAGGAAGAAGAGGTTTGCCTGGGGTGGTAGCTCTTGCTTTGCTTTGCTTTGCTTTGCTACAGCTGAGGCAAACATGTTGCTGAAACTAAACAGGTCTCAGGTTGCATTTACAGCTTGGGGGACGCCCGTGGCAATGACTTATGGGCAATTTTACAGCCATTTGCAACCCCTGGCTATGCACAGATTGCACATTGAAACCCAGCTGTCCCATCAGCGTCCAGTAGGGATGTGCACAAATGGGGGTTTTGGCATTCAATTTCTACATCGAATGTGGAAAAACCCATTCGTAACGAGTCAAATGTTAGAAAGTTAATATTCATTCGGATAGATCCCCTTCGAATGTGGCATGATTCTATTCGATACGGATGCGAGCGTACAAATTTGTACAAATATCCAACACAAATTAATATGAATCCAATACGTACCCCGTAACATATTCGCTCTGAAAGAGCCAAATCTGACCTGAATCCACTTTTAATCCACTCTCGATCCATGTCGACTTCAATCTGGATCCAATGCAGATATGTGCTTTCTTACCTCCCCAGTTTAACGAATTTACAAACTAATGTTCCGAAACATTCATATTCGTATGAACATTAACGTATGAATGTTGTAACATTCAATTTGTGTGCAAATGTAAAAATTCAGATGAATAATGAATGTTACAAATATCCGTGCCTATCTCTGGTGTGCAGTGTTCTAGAGATGGGCACAAATGAAAAATCCAGAGTCGATTTGAAATCGAAAGAAATGTCCAAAAATTTGTTTCGTCATCAAACCATTCATTTTAATGTTCAAACTTTCGTGGCCAAAGATTGCCAAGGCTTCACTCTCCCCCACCCCCATTGACCAAGCCTATTTTCACCAGTAAAGTGCAAAGATCGGATTGATTTTTGGTATTTGCGAATCTGGAACATTTCGTTTTGTTCCAAACTCTGGATGTCCAAATGTCTGTCCTTTAGTTTTGATGTGAAAACTTGTGAATTTGAAGATCTGATCAAGTTTTCAAGTGCAAATGCATTTGTACACATCTCTACACCATTCCCCTGATGGTGAGCCTTTCTGCAATCAAAAGCTGTGATCTGGATCACTGAGTCTGGACCAGCCTTGCCCGTTGCTCCTGACCACGGCACACAGTAGCAGGAACAACACCATCTGCAAGCCTGCCCTGATTGAGACCAGCCCCCGCACTGGACACAAAGCTCACACGAACTTCAGGGCCAGCCTATGAGGGTGCAAAGGGCTACTAGTGAAAGTTCCTAGACCTGGAGCCCTTGGGGGGCATGTCTTAGGGTGCACTGCCAAAACGGGTTCCTCAGTAATCCAGAAAACAGGGGCCTGCTGGTCCATTGTTGGGCATATTTAATTAGGGTCCCTTCTGCACTTAGCCTTATTCTGGATTATATCCCAGAATAGGGGCCTACTGTCCACATGAACGTGCAGGCTATGGCAGGCACCAAGTGAGGCCTACCACAGCCTGCATTAGCATGTGGACAACAGATATATTCCAGAATAAGACCAAGTTCAGAAAGGGCCCAGGTCTACTGGTGATCCAAATAAAAGGTCCCTTGATCTTTATTATGCTCTGTCCTGTGGACTGGTCTATGATGCAGAAGGGAGGCCCATAGTCTACACTGTAGACCAGAGGTCTATTCACACTACAGCCAGTGGTACATGCTTAGTGAACTTTTGGGGAAGAACATCTGTGTGCCGGCATGCCCCACTGGCACTGATTGGCCGAATGGAACTGCCAGCCCAACGGAACGAATGCTCCATCCCTGGGCATCCTACACGTGTTCCTCAGGCCCTCGTGCGAAAAGGCCTTAGATTAACCAGTGCTGACTAGCGCTCACACTTGGAGCACTAGTCAACTTTGGCCATTCTCTGCCCCTGCAATTGAATACTTATCTTATTCGATCTCGGGGGCGGTCCTCTTCTGGGTGCTGCCATTTTGGCTGCCACACCCTCCTCGACTGCATGTGTGTCAGCACCGTTGCCCTGGTAACACTGACGCTCTGCACATGCGGCACCTCAGATGACCCCAGAGCACCGGGAGAGGTGCAGATGGTCGCACCACTGAATGCTTGAGGTAAGGTTTTACTAAATGTTGGTTAACTGACCTCCTGATGAGGCAGGGGACACATGGAGGCTGTAACAGTCTCCTCCGCGTGAGGATGCTCTTCACGATAAGTTCACTAATACTTCATTAGGGGCCATAGTGTGAATAGGCACTACAAATTCACTTTAAGGCCATGTCCCCATTGGTAAGGATACTCCAAGGTGAACATGAGTCCTAATTCGGGCTACATGAGGGACAAAAAGCAAAAAATCGAAGTAAAAAAAAAACCTTTATAACTGTTCTCATGCTCCTGACCGCCCCTATACTTGCCTGACAGCTGCTCAGCTGACTGCAGGTAAGCTGTCAGGTGATCATTTGGGGTAAAGCAAGCCCTTACCTGGGCAATCGCGTGCTGAGGCAAGGTGATGGTGGTGGAGAAAACGGCGGCATCCCAAAGCAAGTATTTACCCCAGTTCTCATGGGGACAGATGGGTTTGCCTTGAACCCACCCTGTCCTCCATTACCATGGGGACTCCTTAATGTGAATTAAGATTCTCATTAAGGCTGCCCCAAATCCACTGCGAGGCATTGGCAGCCCCATGGGGATGCAGCCTACGTGAAATCTGCTGGTCATGGACACCTTCCCCAGAAAATCTCCCTCCCCCCACTGTTATAATTTTGGCTTCCTTTTTGAGCTCCTGGATGTTGCATCTAAAATATAATTTCACATTTACTGAGAATCTCACTTTATAAGAGGAACATTGGCAATTCTTCTAAATGCTAGCAAGGAATATCAGAGTCCCAGGATACGGAAGCAAACTGCATGACACCTTCTAGCTAGGCCTTTTGGATTATTATCGGCAGCAAAGTACCCTTTCTCTTTTCCCCCCTCAAATGTTCTTTTGCTTTGTCTGCAGGCCGTCAGGGTGTTCCTAAAAGCTGCCTCCACTCTTTGAAGTTGTTCCAGTGGCAGGCACAATACCGGAGACAATATGGGCCACTGGAGAAAATCACCTTTTCCCACATGATGGCTGTAAAACAAAAGGGGCTTAGAAAATTCTGTGTAATGGCATCAGTTCAAAGGCAATATGGTGGGAGGTAAGCGCTGAAATAAGCTTTAGAGATCCTCCATTCGCAAAGGAAATTAAACATTTATGGGGGGTAAGGGGAAAAAGCCATTGTGCGAAGCTTATCTGGCACCGCTCCACCATCCAAAGTGGCAGGAAATGTTACCTTGATTCCCACCCTTTCATATCCAATCTGGGTCCTGATTTCAAGCCAAGGCTTTTGTCCATTTAATGCTTTTAGATCAGGCCAGCAGACCCCTGGAATGCTTTGTCCATATTGCAGGCCAGTCTGCTGGGAGATCAATATTCCTGGTAGACCAATAAGTCTGCAGGAAACTGAGAGCAGGTGAAGGTTTTGCCTTTGTCTTCTGCTTGAGGCACCTAGAAGCAATTGGTGGGCCACTGTGCAAGATAGGAAGCTGGATTAGATGGGCTGTGGCCTGATCCAGCAAATCTCCTCTTATGTTCACACAGACAAATCCACGGAAGTCAGGTGTATCAAAGGCTACGAGACCTGACGCCTACATGCTGTCTCCAGGTTGGAGAGACAGGGTGTCTAAGTTGTGGCCTGCTCCACCATAATAAATATTAGGGTGAGCGAAAGTATGAAAATGAGATCACAGCCCACTCCAACTGTTCTTCCTACAACTGTTCCCAGCTGGTATACCACAGCATTCCAGACACCACCAGTTTGTGTGCAATGGCACAAGAACTTCTATGTGATATACCATAGATGATATGGCTGGCACTATGTCACAGGGTACCTACAGACCAGCTCCAGCAGTGGACATCCAGCGTGCCACTTCTGGATGCTTGGCCAAGAACTACAGAACCTGAAAACTCTCATTCTAAGCCTCCATAGTTGGATTGGGATGAGCTGCTTGCAACATGGCCCAGGTGGGCAGCAGCCCGGTTCAGTGAGGCTCAGTTGCTTGGATAATTCCCACTGTGCAAAAAGGTCCAAAGTGGCCCAGTGTTGGCTCAGTGCTAACTAAATTTTTATAGCTTTTTCAGGATCCTAAGTCCGGGACAACGCTGCATTCAGGGCTAACGATATTCCATGACTGTGTCATAAAAGTACTTTGGTTGTAGGTTGTGCTCAGTTACAAAGTTCACCAGGTTTTGTAGGCATTCGAAATCCTATTGAATGTGCCAAATTACAACATTTGAACTTGAATCAAATGTCCCAAAATTTGAATGTAAACATTTGAATCGAATTTCAAATTTTGGATCTATTTGCCCATACATTCGTATGTGTATGGGTTTGTGCATGATGCATACTTGAAGATCTCCATCTTTCCCACATCCTTATGCATTTGCACAGATCTGTATGGGTCAAAAATGGGTTGCATACGGGATAACTACGGGAAGCATATGGATGTGTATGGATGCGTACAGATGTGGGGAAGATGCATACGTGCACATATGAATGTTGTCAACATTTATATGTGTAGATTCAAATCAAAATTTGAACGAATAGATTCAAATTTAACAAGATCTGATTCGAATTTGGTAAATTCGAATCGGATCTTGTTAAATTTGAATTTAAAAGATCCAAATCGAATCAGATTTTTGGGTATTCGATTCAATTCGAATAGAATGTCAAGAAAACATTCGTGCACATCTCTAGTTTCTAATCATTCTGGAGTAGGGATGCTCAAAATGTGACTCTCTAGATGTTCTTGAACTACAACACCCATAATTCCTTGCCATTGGACAGACTTGCTTTGGTAGACAGAAGTAATCATCCAGGAAGATTTGAGAGACTGCAGTCTAAAGCACCTTGATCATTGTGATCTGTGAGTCTTTGATGGTCTTCAACATTTGATCTAAAATGCAATGGGATGAGTTTCCATGCCAATGTCTATGTCATGCCCCATCATGCCTCTCCAGCTTCCTCCTCAGAGGAGGGCGTGGTTGCAATGGTGAGACAGCCTGGTCAGCAACTAGGGCACAGCGCTGCAGACGCTGAGTGTCTGAGGCCACTTGTGGGAGAGCACACAAACAGCTCTGGGGACAAGAGCTCAGACAGTCAGCTCCACAAACGCCCCTCCCCTATGCTTCTTCAACAACAGAAGCAAGTGAAACGCCATTCGCAGTGTTTGCTTCAGCTGTGCCGGCAGGGGCATGGTGATGACACCCCTACTTTAGTTGAGCACGACACGCTGAGCCGGTGTTGCAGACAACTCTGATGCAACTGCTGCCGTGCCTGTATCCTGACTCTTGGACCCCCCTTGTGACCTTGTCAAACTCCTGGAAACCTTGAACATGGACCAACTGACCGTGCTGATACTTACTGAATCTCTGGACGCCCCTGACTTTGGCCTGAACTGACACTGAGCACTCCTGAGCCCTAAAAGGACTTCTGTAGGCATGCGCATGTGTTTTGCCTCACTGCCCACACATGCCTGGGACACGACAGTCTACCATCATCACCATCATCCAACCATTGCTATAGCCTGGGAGGCAAATTACATCTGTCCAGAAGTTGCTCAGCTTCAGCTCTTAGGGACCTTAACGGTATGGAACAATGGAAACCATAGTTCAGTCAATTCTGGAGAGCCGTATTTCAGTTTTTAGGAGTTTCTATAGGACTACATGGCCAAGACCATTCCATGCTTGGTCCATTTACGCTGAAGTCCTAAGAAACTTGCCTACAGAAACTTTCATCCTCGAAGTTGGAAGATTCCAGAGAAAATGTTGTCAACTGCCAAATAAGCTAACGTAATTTAGAGTTTTGCAGGAGCTGCTGGCAATTTCTGTTAGCATCAGCAGGGCGGCTGCTTTAGCAGAATCCTTTGGGTGACACAAATGGAATTGAATAGAATTCAAGCTTGAGAGCTCTCCTCTGCATTGGCACCTCTGATAAGTGAGAAACAAGCAGACCCTCTGGAGCCCCCATCATTCCACCCACCACCATCCCTCTTCGTCTTCAGCCTTGCCAATGAAATGGGCCAAGCCATTCTCCATTAGGTTCCATGCCAGTTCCACACAGCGCTTGCGGTGATCTAAATGAGAAACGACACAACTCAGGCTAGCTTTACAGATGTGCCACCTCAGCATGCAGAGTTATCTTGCTGCAGAAAACAAGATCAATGCGTAATGGCTTGACGCTTAACTACCACACTTAAGAAGAAGGCAGGCAATAGGCTTTTTTTCTACCAAAATAGCAACACAGCTATCATTTGGCTGGCTGGGAAAGTTGATGGAAAGAGTTTTGTGCTGTGTTTGCAGTCTCCCAGAAAGTTGGCTTCAGAGGCAGACCACCTTCTGCTGCCATCAGAACTAATAGCCATTGACGGACCTGGCTTCCCCAGATTGGTCCAACCTCTCCAATCAGGAGGCACGTGGGCACGGTCTTGGAACCTAAGTATGCAACACACTGAGTCCATGGCACATAACAATGATGGGGAAGCTGGGAGAGAAAGCAAGAGGTGGCCTGCTAGATCAGAATTTCCCAAACTATCCTTACCCTACATTAGGTGGGCAATAGACTGATTCTGCCCCATTAAGAACATAAGAAAAGCCCTGATGGATCAGGCCACAGCCCATCTAGTCCAGCGTCCCATTGCACACAGTGGCCCACCAAATGCTCATGGGCTTCTCAAGCAGAGACAAGGACAAACCTTTTCCTGCTCTAGAATTCCAGCAGATGGCCTTAGAAGCGCCACTGTTCCCACCCCCCAGCCTGAAAGATGCACCTAGGCATTCATTCTAGTAGCCATTGATACATCTGTCATGCATAAATTTGTCTAACCCTACCTTAAAGCCATCTAGACTGGTAGCTGTCACCACCTCTTCTGGCAGCAAATTCCATAAACCGATGACCCTCTAGGTGAAGAAATACTTCCATTTGTCGGATCCGACTCTCCTACGCATCAGCTTCTTAGATGCCCCCTGGTTCTAAGGTTGTGTGATAGAGAAAATAAATTTTCTCTATCCACTTTTTCTATACATTGCATGATTTTATATATTTCAATCAGGTCCCCTCTTAAACACCATCTCTCCATACTGAAGAGGCCTAGACACTGCAGCCTGGTTTCTAAGGGAGGGGTTCTAGAACCTTAACCATTCTGGTTGCCCATTGTGGTGTCAGAGTGTGCTGGTTGTCTGGCCACAGTGTTGGCAAACATCTGCACGTTTAGCCTGACTGAAAGTATACACTGAAAGGTCCTAATACATATGCTTATTAGGGATGGTCGTGAATATTCGTGTCATTCAAAATTTCTATGAACTCGTACAAATTTGAAGATTCATGGGCAAATCAGCCCCCATTTGCCTGCAGACCAAATAAATCTGCCACAACGTCTGGGCGGGCAGGGAGCATTTCTAGCATGTAAACGCCTCCTGCAAGTGCAGATGCACCTGCCCAGATGTTGCCCAATTGCAAGGTAAGGGTTGAAGTGCAAATTCAGCCCTGATTAAACAGGTGTGCTGGAGGACCTACAGGCCCTGCTCTGAAACACAGAAACATGCTGAACATATACCTCTATTTTCTGGAGTACCGGGCAACCCATTCTGGCTGGTCTCCTCTTGGAGACCATCCCCAAAGGCCATGTGAGCTTCAGGGCTGGTGCAGGGGCTGGTTGGGACCACAACAGTTTTCCAGGTCACTTCATGCCAAGATCTGGACCAATAGTCCTGGCTGGTCCAGACCCACTGATCCAGATCATGGCCTCTTCGAGCAAAAAGGATTCTACTTTCATGTATATACATCAGAGAGTTTGTAACTCTTCTTTATGACACGTGAGACCAAATGGTGCTCAAGCCTTCATGAACCTGGGATATTCCAACTTTCTTGCTACACTTGAGTTTGTGGAACCTAACCCAGATGTCAAACACTACTGTAGTTCAAAATATATATAGTTTATTTTTTAAATGTGTAACTTTAGACTTACCTGAGACAGTGTTCCCTCTTGAATCCAGAAGTTCCCAAGTGATGGTCCCTCCCAAAAAATCAGATTTGGATGAAATATGTATAATATGAAAGTTTAGTTCTGAGAAATTTTGTATTTCAGGGTCTGCCTTCTCCATAGAGATCCACATAATGTACGATGGGGTGATTTAAGGATATACACATTTGGACGTCTGCTTCATGATGCTAAAAATATCTAGTTCATTGACTGCCATACTCACATTGATGTGTTCTTTACCACCATATTTTGCTCGGATTTGAGGGTTCTGGATGAGGTCCAGGTTGGTGCCCCATACTGTAATAGGTGTATTTCCGCTGATGGAGAAAAGAAGAGAGAAATCAGAACAGAAATCGTTCAAATTTCCAGGATCATCCCTGGTTCCTTTTTTAAAGAGATTGTATTTGCTACCCGCCAGTCCTCAGGAACGGCGCCTGATCTTTGGGAAAGATGATATATTTTGGCAAGAACATCAGCCATCTCACATTTGAGTTCTTTAAGAACTCTCAGATAAATGCCATCTGGCCCCGGTCATTTGTCAGCATTTACTTTATTAACATGCACAAAGACTTCCTCCCACCCTGGAAGTACAGACTCAGCTGCAGGCATATGCCCTCTGTCATCCTCAGTGAAAACAGAGGCAAAGAATTCATTTCGCCTCCCTGCAATCTCCGTGTCCTCTTTAATTATCCCTTTAGCCAGTTGACATTGTCTATCTGGACGTTCAGAAGGCTTTTGACAAAGTCTTTCATCAAAGGCTCTTGAACAAAACTCATCAGTCATGCAATAAACTCACTAGTCATCAGTCCTGGATTGGAAAGTGGCTAAAGGACAGGAAGCAGAGAGTGGTAATAAATGGGCAATTTTCACAGCGGATTTGAAATTTCAGTACTGCGTCCAGTTTGGAGAGACAGGCAGGATGCCTCTAAAGGGCATTTGTTTTGGTGAAGGTTTTGCCCTTGTCTTTCGCTTGAGATGCCCACAAGCAATTGTTGGGCCACTGTGTGGGAGAGGATGCTGGACTAGATGGGCCATGGCCTGATCCAGCAGGTGAATTCAAGGACAGGTATACCCATGGGTACTAGAATGGATGCCCAGGTGCCACCTACAGGTTGGAGAGATAGTCAGGATGCTTCTAAAGGCTATTTGCAAGGAGATAAAAGCAGGTGAAGTGTTTGGGCCTTTTCACACCTGGGGCTTCCCAGCTGTGGGAAGCCTTGGACCAAATGGCCCCAAATGCACTAAGCATCTGCACTTGCAGATGCTGAGTTCATTCAAACCCTCTTCCTACACGTCCAGACACTTACCAGAGGTGTGGATGGTGTCTGAGCATTGCCATCTTGAAGCCCTGATGCTGGCACCAGCATGTGTGCATGGTGCCATCACCAGGGCAACTGTGTGATGTGCTGCACCAGCATGTCGCCTAACCCTCCAAAGTGGAAGACGTGTGAAGGCAGCATCCAGATCCTTCCCAGCCATGGTGCTAGTCAAGGTAAGCACAGATGTGGCGCAGGCTTAACCTGCCCAATGAGAAGTTCATGCAGGTAATGGTCCCACCCAGAAAGAGCTGTTTCTGGTAAACAAACGGCTCCTTCAAGTACAGATGTTCCACCTGGGAGTAATTCCCGTATGACATGCAGGTTGGCTCTTTCTCTTCTGCTTGGGATGCCCACAAGCAATGGGTGGCCACTTTATGAGACAGGATGCTGGACCAGGTGGGCTGTGGCCAATCCAGCAGGGCTCCACTTATGTTCTTATCTACAATGGGTGCCTAGGTACTGTCCCTGCACTGGAGAGACAGGCAGGATGCCTCTAAAGGCCATTCGTTTTGGTGAAGGTTTTGCCCTTGTCTTTTGCTTGAGATGCCCAGAAGCAGTTGGTGGGCCACTGTGTGAGACAGGATGCTGGACCAGATGCTGACTGACTAGATGCTGGCAAGGATGCTGGACTGACCTGATCCAGCAGGGCTCCACTTATGTTCTTACATTCTTAATGAAGCAAGTCCATGGGTTGTTTGCTCAGATTATCGAAAAACACAAATAAAACTGTCAGAAACTGAAATTCCTCACTGTTTTGTTTTCTGGTGTGCGTGTGCGTGTTTAAACTATACCAAGAATGGACTTTGCAGTATCATTTCCATTTTTCAGAGGTGTGCAGGGATGGGTATCAGGAATAAGAGTGCAAATCGAGATCTACTGAGTGGGGAGATAAGTTTATCTTAATCAGCGAGAAGGTTATCCATTTTCTCGAGAATCCTACTGAAAGGAATACAATATTATGAAAGAGCTTTGTGTCTACGAAACATTCTGAGCTGAATGACAAAAGAAGTACAAGATTCAGATAGCAAGCTGAAGTGAGCATGAAATGTTTTGTGCAAAAAGAGGGGTGGGGGGAAATCAAGGAAATATCCCTTTGCCACTTGTCTTCAAAGCTTACTCTGCCATCCAATATTTTGTTGATCTTGGCAGTTTTCCAGAGATAAATCAGATTTTGGGAGTGTTTTCACACCTATCTCCAAATGTGCGGGCTTGTTTCATTATCCAAATCTTGTCATCTCTTGACGTGCACTGCTAGCTGTTTTAGGTACATTTAATGCAAGGGAACAAAAAATCAACATTTCACCTTTGGCACTAATGATGTTTTCATGGGGTTATATAGGAAATCATTTTTTTTTCTTGCTTCAGGGCAAGCAATACATCCCAAACGTAACCACTGCTTCCCCAAGTGCCTGCTAGGTGCAACAGTCTTTATACCAGTCAATTACCTCACCACGGCAATGGGCCTGTGTGGCGCTGTGGCCAGGCACCATGGTACCATTGCCACAGTGACTGGGTCATGTGGCACACACCCATGCCTCCATAGCTCCGCTGCACCCTTTGGTAACCTGGGGTGTTTTTCCACTTAGCACTAGAGTACCCATTAAGGACCCATTAAGGATCCTTAATGGGTCCTTAATGGGTACTCTAGTGCTAGTGGAAAACCCTCCCTGATCTTCCCCTTTTTGCAAAAGCCCTGATGCAAAGGCCAGCCTGTAAGGATGTGCACAAATGTTCTAAATATTCAAAATTCAATCGAATTCAATCGAATGTGGACATTCAAATTCGAACAGAATGTCTACGCATTCAAATTTACTGAAATTCATTTGAATGATTTGAAACATTCGAATGTACAGATAGGCATGCATTACATGTGCATCTGTACGAATCCCATACATATCTGTACACATTTGTGCTGATAGTATAAGACGAAAACGCGATGCATACAGGATAAAATGGGACACGTAGGAAATATGTACAGATACTTATAACACACACAAATGTTGTCGACATTCGTATCTTCAGATTAAAATCTAACACTAGAACGAATAGGTCCAAATGTACACAATTCAAATCGGATTTTGTTGCATTCAGATTCATAATAATTCCATGCTAGGCTTCCAAAAGCTGTATGCAACGAGTTATAAGCAATGAAAAGTATGCTTTCAGAAGGATTTGAATTTCCTGCTAAACAAAGGAACCACTCCCTTGGTTTACTTATGCAGATCTGACACCTTGATGGAACTCATCAGCACCTAAGTACCTTCTGTTTGATGACCTGCTGGGATGGGACGCCCACACTTGAGCATCCTAATTTGCAAAGCTGCAATCCTTTTGTTCGAGATACACAGCAGGATACAGATACTGATTGGCTGAGCTCTGCTTAAACACAGGGTCATGAACTCAGAGAGACAGGCAGTCCTGTGCTACTGGGCTGTCCTATTCCGGCGGTCCGTCACTTCCACACTGCCATGCTGAAAATCACTCCACCCACATGAGCTGAAATCACAAGCTGAAACAGTGGCAATCCTGCCTTGCTCAGACTTTTCTGCAATTCCTGGCCTGCTGGGTAGCTTTGACCTCTGATCCTGCACAAAAGCCAGCTTCCTTGCGATCCTGTATCAGTCTCCTGTACCTGCCAGGGAGGGAGCCTGCTTCCTTTCCCCCCAGCTGCACCTGGACCTTTGCTGCATTCTAAAGAAAACCTGCATTCCACACGTCTCCTGAGAACTCATGGGTGAGAAGCAGTCAATCTATAGCACAGCATCTTAGAATTAGACTCCCCCCTCTTTCCTTCTCTCTTTTTCTATATATATTCCTGGATTGCCAGAAGGGGTGCCTTTTTAGAGCATAAGAACATAAGAGAAGCTCTGCTAGATCAGGCACAACCCATCTAGTCCAGCATCCCATCACACACTGTGGCCCACCGAATGCTCATGGGCATCTCAAGCAGAGACAAGGACAAACCTTCTCCTGCACTCAAATCTCAGCAGATGGCCTTAGAAGCATCCTGCTTTCCTCCCCAGCCTGAAAGATGCACCTAGGCATTCATTCCAGTAGCCATTGATACATCTGTCGTCCATAAATTTGTCTAACCCTACCTTAAAGCCATCTAGACTGGTAGCTGTTACCATCTCTTCCAGCAGCAAGAATTGACATTTTTCCTCTTGCACTGATTAAACTACTGATCCTTTTTAAACAAACTCTGGGGTTCCTTTTCTTGATGTCTAAGCGCCAAGCACCTATTCTTCCATTTCCGTTATGTTCAAAGATCCCAAATGGGAAGATGTCCTGCTGAGCTATATTTCCCCAAATTCATATAAGAGGATGACTTTAACAGTCTCACAGCTAAAACAAAATGCAGGAAAGCCAGAGCAAATGAAGTTGTTTCTTTCCACCTACTCCAAAAAGGGGATGTCCAGTTGCTTCAGCCTCTGATCCCTAATGAATTTATTATGTTTAATTAACGTTAACCTTTTAAACCCCCTGCAATAATTAAACCACCTAATTGATTTGCAAAAAGCACCTGCTCAAAGAGAAACGGACAGGCATTTGGCAGACACTGGTAAGTTGACTGGCTGTGTTCTGACCCCCCCCCCCCCCAGGCCCTCCAATTACTTCAGTTTCATGGTAGAATTCTGACCCAGTGATATACAGAGGACTGCAAAGACTCTCACTTCCCTTTAAAAAAAAAAATCACTTAAAAGGAACACAGGCTTGTTTAATGATCAATTTCTTTCTTTACTGGGCTAGACGTGTCAAAATTTACATATGTTTCAGTTCCTTCCTCGCTCAGGGGAACCCAAAAAGCAGCTCGATATTTGAGATCCATTTGGACAAAACTGGTTAGGCTTCCGGCGCAGCCAATGCAAAAGCATTCCCAGAGCAATAATAAAACAAAATTATGAACACTGAAGAGACAAGAAATATAATCTGCCCTCCCAACACATTAAAGCTCATTTAAAGATGTCTTTGATAACAAGCCCTCCCAAACCTGATTAGTTAGGAAGGATTTGAAAAACAGCCCAGACGCCGAGTTATAATGGGAAATTCAGCCATCCAGGGAATCCACAGGAAGATGGAAACTTAGGTCTTGCTCAGATAAGCCTTGCTTGATAGTATCAGATGCCCTTTCCTCGTGGGATGCTCTCCCATGTTAGGAAAGGGTCAGGGGTCCTCTCTGCCACATGATCTCTCTACACAGGAGGGAGCATGAACCAGGGGGGAGTTTGCGCTTTGCTTCCCGTCTGTGAGAAGCAAAGGGTGAATTTGCTCATGTGTGCACTAAGCATATGCACTGGCGGACATATCCAGATTAGGGATGTGCATGAATATTCATAACATTCAAAATTTGGCCAGATTCGGGCATTCAAATTCGAATGGAACATTTTGATACATTTGTATGGAGCTTTGTATGGGAGTCATATTGGATTCGTATGCATTAGTGTGGGAAGCGCATGGGATTGAACATGCCTATCAAATTCGAATGCTACCACATTCGAATTGGATCAATACGAATCCCATTAGAAAAACACACCCTTTGTGCACATCCCAGTCCAGACACCTCCCTGAAATATAGATGGGTATCTGGGCACTGCCATCTTCTGTCACTGATGCCCATGCGAGAGTGCATGCGCTGTTGCAGCCACCAAGGCAACCATGATGGGACATGCCAGCTCACTAGTATGCTGTGTCATGTGATGCATGAGCGCTAGAGGTGGTGTGAATAGGCCTGCCTGGAGTCTTGCAGGCTCTGGCACAGGTTAAAGTAAGTGCACATACAGTGTAGGTCGGTGATGGCCAACCTATGACATGCGTGTCACAGGTGACAGGCCAAGCCCTTTTGGGTGACACACGTGGTCACCCTGGCACCTGGGTGTGTAGTGCTTGCTTGTTCTTGAAGTGTGTGAAATACCATCTTTCAATTGAAGATTTAGCAACAAAAGTCACTAATGTAAAGAATTATTTGTTTTTGCTTTTAATAAAATACGTATATCAAAAATGTAACTTTTTTACTAGAGCTACAAATATCACAAAATTATGGATATTTCTAGATGTGACACAGCACCCGAGTTAAGCTAGGTTTTCTTGCAAATTTTGACACACCGAGCTCAAAAGGTTCGCCATCACTGGTGTAGGTTCACCCTGCACCACACATAGTCGCTGTGGGGGGAGCTTCTGCAGGGCTCCTTTATGTGGGACTGCTCCATCTAAAGGACAGAAGGTTAGGGTCCCAAAATGGCATCCAGCTCAATTTAGCAGTAGACCTCAACACTGAGGTCTACCAGGGCACTGGCCTGGAAGAGTGGACCTGAAATGTGGACATTTTGGCACCTCAAGAGAATGCCATCAAAACAGGACCCCTGGGAACTCTGAAGGACAGGAATAATTTGGAGGTTCCGGTGGCAGCTGAAGTTGGCACAGCCTTTCGAGGCAGCTGTGGGAACTGGCAGGGGATGAGCAATTCCAATGCAGATGGCCCTTTACTGTGCCATGGCAAACCATCCAAGCTTGTGACCAGTTGGTTTCGCAGGCCAGAGCGGCCTACCCTGGCCCAGAATCAAGAAGGTAAGTGCAAAATGGGGGAGAGAGTTAAAATGGGGAAGAGAGTTCAAAGGTCAAGTTGAAGCTGACCACTTATTACCTGACAATGCTCCACTCTGGCTCAATCTTCACAATCGTCGGATCAGCCGTATATTCAAACTCCAGTTCCTTGTGTAACTTGGCCTTCTCCAGCTCCTTGTACAATTTAGCTTTGTCCACTTTCACAGACACTTCTACCATCATCTTGTCAGTGTTACTGTTGTACGTTGTGGTGTTGCAGACAATAAATTCCGCACTTCTCCTATCAGAGAAAGGAAGCAGGATAGATTTGCACAACACACTGATGCTTTAGACAAAACCTTCTGCTGTAGTTTCATTTATGGGCCAGTAGGCATGACAGCATGGAAACTTTGTATTAAATTTTGATGTTGAAAGTCGCAATTCATCATTTTATCTGTAACGAATGATACATTTGCATTATGCATCTATGAATTCCTTTGCACTTGCAAATTTGGCTTTTTTTCTCAGAGAGTAGGCATTTGGGGCCTTTCTCCACTTACTGGTGGACTGAACCATTGTCAACTTCTGGGTCTCTTTCAGCCATATCATGGAGAAGAACAAGGAGCCCCTCTCCTCTGTAGGCTCCATCCACAAAGGACACAGCATAGACCAAACTAGGATGCCCAAAATGGTGTCCTGCTCCGGTCTACTGGTCTACTCTTCTTCTAGGTCTACCAACATACTAGCGGATGGTATACCAGATCACAGAGGTATGTGGACAACATGTGTCCATTTGTCCAGTATACCATGGGGGATCCATTTCACCAGCCCAACACAGCACACAGCTGAAGTCCTAAACTGGTAGCTCTGGAGACCAGTTAATTCCTGCCCGTCAGAGGATTCACAGGTCCCCAGCCCTGGCTCCAAAGCTGGTATGAGCTCCAGAGCTAGTGAGGGGTCTGGTGTGGGTGAGGTTGTCCCAGTGAGGTCAGACTTGGTCCGCGCCAGGAGCGATCCATCAGAGATGGCGGGGACAGGTTGCTTCTTCCAGATTACTGTGACCATACCAATGAAGGCAAGTGCAGACATACATACATACATACATACATACATACATACATACATACATACATACATACATACATACATACATACATACATACATACATACATACATACATACATACATAAATAAATAAATAAATAAATAAATAAATAAATGATGATGGTGGTGGTAATTCACGAATACATCACTCAGTCCTAGGCACTTGGGCCTGACTAGTGATAATTACCAAAGCCAGCATAAATATCTTGTTTGCTGTGTGTTACTGTTGTTTTATGTCAATCATCATCATCATCATCATCATCATCATCATCATAAAGCCACTTTACTGGGGTCTGCTCGCATAATTCGCCGATACATCACGCAGTCCTAGGTGCTTGGGAAGTGCCCGACTAGTGATATAATACGAAATCCAGCATAGTGATCTCGTTTGCTGTGTGTAACTGTTGCTTTACATAATAATAATAATAAGTAATCAGTTCTTAAGAGGAAGCACTGGAACCAGTTAGGACAGTCCACCGTTTCAATCAGAATCTGCTACTCTCACTGGGGTGTGGAAGGCATTGAAGTCACTGACGGTGGCAGCTGAGATCACGTCTTGGAGGCTGGATTTCGTTCTGTGCTTCAAGCAACATTTTATGAAGCTGTCATTTAGTGCTGTTAAAAACCAGCCATGGGAGCTGCGATAGTTGGACAGCTGTGGCTAAAACTAGAACAACAGGAATCATTTGCCAAACTGTGAGTATTCAAGCGGCTCTACGGTGTTAACAACTCCAACGAGAAGAAAAGAGCAAAGGGTTCTGCATAAGGGATGCACACAAATATCTGTGCTATTCGAAATCTGTACAAATGTCAACGTCCCTGGGTGAACCAAAAGAGGCCTACACTCCTAGATCCCATTCGCCCGTGAACTGAACGCATTTGGACTTTGTCTGCATTTAGATGGCCAGATCTTCCCACCCCTGGCCTCACGTCCCCCCACTGCCACCCTTTCCTGCCACTGTGGCTGCAGCTGCAGCTGCTGTGGCCTCTATGCCATCATGTACACCTCCAAGGCCCAGCTAGGCCTTCCAGAGGTGCGTGTGCACCTCCCCCAACTGGGAATCACCCAATTCCCAGCTGGGAGGTGTGTATACACCTCCAGAAGGCCTAGTTGGACCTCAGAGAAGCTCGCGATGGTGGCGACAGCAGGTCAGTGGGGGCCGGGGAGGGGTGGGGTGGGTCCCTTCACACACCAACTTTAGACACATGCAATCTTAAGGAGGGAAATTGGCTTTGTGCAATTATCTGTATCAGTTATGGAAATGTTCACCTGGACCTTAGGCACACCTCATTCGGAGTTGAATATGAAGATACTAGGCTACGCAGAGTCTTTGGATCACCCATGAGATGCCACGGGCTGCTGTGCGTTGATCTTCTCTCTGTTTGCAGCTCACTTGATGGATGATCTTCTCTTGGTCATTTTGGCAAGAACTTGGCTACGTAATAAAGGCCCTTTCCAGACTTGGGCCTACTCCAAGATATACCCTGGGCCTTATCCTGGGATATATTGTGGACTAAGGCCCAGTGAAAAAGGGCTAAAGAGGCTAGACTACTGCTACATCCTATCTGTGTCTAGTGCCATGACCTGATATCCTGAGAGAACCTCCTTTTCTCTATGGACTACCATTGGGACATACCAGTGAAAGAGGCACGGATGTTCCCCAAGCAAGATGGAGACATTGCTTCCTGCATTTAGATTCTTGCCGGTGATCGTGACCTGAGTGCCTCCCGACACTGGACCCCTCTTTGGATTTAGGTCAAAAAGCGTCAGGACCTGGAAAAGAAAAGGAGGGGTAAAGAAATTAACAAATATCTGAAACAGAAGGATTTGCGAACGGTCAGAATATAGCGTCCAAGTGCAGCATAAAGTTTATTGTAAGCTTCTGGTGCAAGAGTCGCAGAGGACATAAGAGAGCATAAGAGAAGCTCCGCTGGATCAGGCCACAGCCCATCCAGTCCACCATCCTTACTCGCACACAGGCCCACCAATTATTTTTGCACATTTTCAAGCAGAAGACAAGGGCAAAACCTTCACCTGCTCTTAACCCCCTACAAATGGCCTTCAGAGGCAACCTGCCTGTCTCCCCAACCTGAAAGTGGCACCAAGGAGTCCATTATAGTAGCCACTGATACACCTGATAAGGAGTGACTTACAGCGTACCACCAGGAGTGAAACTGGGGAGAGGAGGGGAGGGAGAGGTTCTCTCTGTAAGTCTCAATTGCATCCAAGGAAGCTGCCCTTTCATCTGTTGTGGATGAAGACGTGGTTTGCTCTGATGAATGTGAATGACATAAACAGCCACTGTATATCGAATCCCTAATTTCTATCCAAAGCCCTAGTTTAAATAACAATTAGGGTTGTGCACAGATTTTTTTTAATTTGCATTTATTTGTATTTTGATTTTCATCTGTTGTTTTAACGGTTCTTACCCACCCAGAGACCTTCAGGTATGGGACAGGATAGAAACAACAACAACAACAACATTTGATTCTTATTGAATCGATGCAAGAAAATTTGTATTCGTTTGAATAGATTTCCTTCGAATGTGGTAGGACTCTATTCGATATGGATGTATTCGTATGAATTAATACGAATAGCATACAGATCCCATACAAATGCATACAAACAGCATACAAATCCCACATGAAGCTTCATATGAATGTATCAAAACACTTGATTTGAATTCAGATGTCAATCCTTGAATGTGTCAACATTTGATTCCAACTTGAATGTCCAAATTCAACCTAATTCCAAACATTGCAAATATTCGTGCACATCCCTACATTCAATATATACCGAGTTGGTTGTCTCTAGGATAGGGCATGGGTGATCGGCTGCAGAGATGGAAGTAGAGCTGGGCAAAGAGCCTGTGCCTAAAGAAGGAATATGGCCTCCAGAACCCTTGCGCTGTGGAGCCAAGAGCAGCTAGACTTCCGCCTGTTGCTGCTTTTGTGATGGATTGTAAACGGTCTTGGAAACTAGTAATTTCGGGTCCAGCACAAAAGTGACATGGGCAGAAATTGACCCTACTTTTCACCCCCTCTCTGCTCTGTGAATTCACATGGTGGCAAAGAAGAAGAAGAAGAAGAAGAAGAAGAAGAAGAAGAAGAAGAAGAAGAAGAAGAAGAAGAAGAAGAAGAAGAAGAAGAAGAAGAAGAGTTGGCTTTTCTACCCCGCTTCTCTCACCCATTTAAAGGGACTCAAAGTGGCTAACAAAGCTTCCTATTCTTTTCCCCACAACAGGACACCCATTGGGGTAGGTGTGACTGTGAGAGCTCAGGAGAGAGCTGTGACTAGCCCAAAGTCATCCAGTTGGCTTCAGGTAAGAGGGTGGAATCAAACCTGGTATTCCCAGATAAGGGTCTGGCTCAATGAACTCCTCCACCATGCCCAGAGCAGTTTGTTCTGGGCACCTCCTGGGTCAGTTTCTGTGGCTCAAACATGGACATAAGCTAGTAGAGGGCAAACCCATATCCCCAGCAAGACATGGGTACCCCCATGAGTCAGGATGTTTTTGGCTTAGATATCCAATGAGAGAGAGAAAAGGAAGGAAGGAAGGAAGGAAGGAAGGAAGGTAGGAAGGTAGGAAGGAAGGAAGGAAGGAAGGAAGGAAGGAAGGAAGGAAGGAAGGAAGGAAGGAAGGAAGGAAGGAAGGAAGGAAGGAAGGAAGGAAGGAAGGAAGGAAGGAAGGATATGCTATGCTCACTGTTCTTTTAAGACTACTTAAAATAATCATTTCAGAGAAGAAATATTAGAAATCAACAAATCCAGTCAGTCTCTTCCCTCCTTCCTGGTTGCTTTACAAAAATAAAAAGATATAATCATTCTACTTAACAAGGCACACATCCCAATAAAAAGTAAGGGGGAAAAAGGGATCTCCCCATCTCTAGGATGAAAGCAGAGTTGCGGTTCTTTCATTCATTAGCATTTTAATAGGAAAACTTGCGGCTCAGTCCCAAGTGAACAGGCACCATCTGCATTTCAATGAAGTCCTCCCCACCCCCACCCCCCACCTCCATTCCACTTTTAAGAAGGATGGTGCAGAAACAGCTTTAAAATCTCCCAGTGAACAAGCACAGGACAATGAACAGGGAGCACCGGTGAATGTGGAAGATGATGGAAGTCATGTCTGAAACTCACCTGCCTCTCACAGTCTTCCATTCAGTTCATGGGCACCAAAATGAACTGTGAGGGCATTTCTTACAAAGGAAAAGAGTGTGGACAGAGTCTCTCCTATCAGGATGCAGGGATCAGACTCATCCTTGTTGGGGTAGGACCCTGGTGGGTCAGAATGGATTAAAATGAGCTCTTGGGCCTAGCTATGTCTTCCACATGGTCTTCTTCTGCTCTTCTAGAGCCAGTTTGGTCTAGTGGTTAGGGAGCTGGACTCTTATCTGGGAATACTGGGTTTGATTCCATTGTCCCCCATGAAGCCAGCTGGGTGACCTTGGGCTAGTCACAACTCTCTTCTGAGCTCTCACAGCCCCACCTACCTCACAGAGTGTCTCTTGTGGTGAGAAGAACAGAAAAGCTCTGTCAGCTACTTTGAGTCCCCTTAAATGGGTGAGAAAAGTGGGGTAGAAAAGCCAACTCTTCTTCTTCTTTCTTCACCTAGGTCACTCCCCACCCAAACCTAGGAGATGAGTATACAGACATCTGGGTGCTTCTGAGGCAATATGATTACATGTGTCTGCCCTCAACCAGCCTGGGAGTTGATGTGCCTCACAACCACTTTAACTGACTCTTGAGGTGGTGCGCACTGGCCAAGTTGCCTCATCTCTCCTGTGTGAACAGATAGGGGGAGGATGAAGGCAACTTACCAGCCTGGTTTCTGGGTGAGACACTTTGGGGATAGAAGGAAAATGTCCACCTTCTGGGACCTTTACTGGTCATGTGCAAAAGCAGCCTGGCTGGAAACCTCATTGCTTCAAGAAGAGATCTCCACACACTTTGGTTGCATGCTCCATCTGTTGCCTCCGCAGTGGCTGTTTGTGACATTAGGCTGCCTCCTGCCATTACGAGCCAGTTTGGTCATGTGGTTAGGGTGACAGACTCTTATCTGTGAGTCTCCCAGTTTCATTCCGCAATCCTCCATGAAGCCAGCTGGGTGACCTTGGGCTAGTCACAGATCTCTTTCTGAGCTCACTTACTTCACTGGGTCTCCTTAAGGGTGAAGAAGTGGGGTATAAAACCCAATTACTACTACTATTCTTCTTCTCTGCAGTGTTCCCTGCTGGCTCTCCAGATGTTGACCAGTACTGCAGTGTTTTCAATTGAGAGACTCCTCCCACTAAAGATGGAACTTTGTACTGTGACTTCTCCTTTCAGCCAAAGTCCCTGCTTTATACTAGCACTTTTCTAGTGTTCTAGAAGACACTGGGCCTTTCTGCATTTACCTCTGTTCCAGTTCTTGGTTGTTTTCTGAGCCTCTTTTGTCCACACACTGAGGTGTGGACTAGAGAGGCTCCATTCTTGCTGGACAGCGCTGGTACACTCTTGCTGTATCAGACAGACCATAATTTAAATAAGTGGTGTTTTCACACTTCCCTTCCCATCTGCTAGATGGGAAAGAAGTGCAATTAACCAATGTTGATGAGTACACTTGGAGTACTAGTCAACATTGGCTCCCCACACACACACACAATCAAATACCTGATTCAATCTCAGGGCCAGTCCTCCTCTGGGCACTGCCATTTTGGCTGTGGTGCCCTCCATGACTGCATGTGCTGACACTCTACACACGCACAGTCACATCTATGGTTATCCAAGGTGCCAGCGTGCTTGGGC
The DNA here is from genome assembly GCA_023333525.1 of Aspidoscelis tigris stejnegeri. Classification (NCBI taxonomy): domain Eukaryota; kingdom Metazoa; phylum Chordata; class Lepidosauria; order Squamata; family Teiidae; genus Aspidoscelis; species Aspidoscelis tigris. The sequence continues at coordinate 6,642,957 of JALMGA010000005.1, read as the reverse complement.
GGCACCTGAGACAACCCCAGGGCACTGGAAGAGGTATGGATGGCCACTGTCTGAACCCTCCAGGTAAGGTATCGGTTGATGTTAGTTAAGGTGTGGAGCACGATTTTGTGTTCCACACCTGATCAACAATTAGTGAACTTCTGGAGAGGCAGGCCACGCTTGTAGGCTGTAGCAGCCTCCTTGAAGTGCAGACGCTTTTCACCAGATGTTCACTAATCATGCACTACCACCAACCGTAGTGCAAATAGGCCCCAGGAGACCCAAAATGGCCTCCCCATGTGATTCACATCTGGAATACTGGTAGGCCTGATAAAAGTGGCCCACCATCATACTAGGGCCATGGGGGGGGGGGCATTTCAGCACTGTCCTTTGTTATGCCACTGAAAATTATCCTCCAGGGTCCCTGAGGAACCTCTGTTCCTGTCAGTTGGGGTCAGCTTTGAAGCCCACATCAGCTCTGAGGCCATTGTGTGGGCAAGATCCGGACCAGACTGGGACCAGCGCCTGCCCAACCTCGAGCAGCTGATCAGTATGTGTGTCGGCACACGCAGAAAGGCCCCTTGTTTCGACAGTAATTTAGCCATACAGATGATTCACAAAAGTTCTTTTCAGGAAAATCTCTTCAGCGCCGCCTCACCTAAAACTATTCCCTTCGGTCCCATGTGACAGCCTCCAAATTTCTGGAGGTGTTATGATAATAATAGCAATAATTACTATCCATCTCATTTACAGGCTTGTAATAAATTGCAACAGCATATTAATTATTCACAGCTGCCTTTGCAAATTTTTGAAGGCACATGCACGCTGAAGGGTAGGTGAAATCAGCTACGTAAACTATTTACATTTTCACCTCTTTGTGTCAGGAAAGACTCTGTGAGATTTAACCAAAAGGTGGGGGAAGGGGGGCAGGGGGAAAAGCAAACAGTGGCAGAACATATAGAACACTGTGGGAATATGTTTAGATTCACCTAATGTGAATTAACTGCTAAGACAGAGTGAGGCTATAAGCCTATTCACACTATAGCCCATAATGCATGATCAGGGAACTTCTGGGGAAGAGCATCCACACCTTGAGGAGTCAGAAGTTCTCTGGGTGTATAGAGAGCCTCAGGTAGGGACTTGTGGAATCTCTGTAAGGCATTTCCCAAGAATTATCCCAAATTCAGATTTCCTTCTGTCAGATTTCCTGAGTTCTTCAAACAGAGACACTTCAAATTCACCTGGACTTTCATATCTGAGAAGCTCCGTCTCTTGTCTTAAGGAGAGATCCAGAACCTTCCTTGATTGTCATGCATGGTTAAACATTCCATTCAGCTCTTCAGTTCAGCCCACTGACTTACCGTAAAGTAGTAAAACTGTGAGGACCTGGCCATGAACTCTGGCTTGCACTCTGCAACACAGATGTCCACATAACCTGCGTGTTGGCTGAGTTTGGCTTCACCCATCTCGCAAACTATTCTAGAAACAAACGGAAGAGATTCAAGAATAAGGAGTTCTGTTTATCTCCTGATCCCTTCAATCAGGTCTATCAGTAAACTGGAAAAGGCTCGCTTGGGATAATTCTGGTCCAAGATAGTCCAATGTGGACTCCAGACCTTTCTGCACTTACCTTTGGCCTGGGCCAACAACCTTAAGATTTCGAGGAGAGGCCCTCCAGGTTGTCCCACCACCCTCAGCAGCAAAAGCGGTGGGCACCCAGGAGAGGGTCTTCTCAGTGATGGCCCCTAGGTTACGGAACAGTCTCCCCCTTGAGGTGTGTCTATCTCCTTCACTGTACACTTTTAAGAAGGCAGTGAAGACACAACTATTTGCCCTAGCCTTTGTTAAATGGGGATACGCTTTCCATTCCAACTTGCAGATGCTACTGGGATACTGGTAGACATCTTTTAACAGGTCTACTGGTACTCTGGTCGGTGTTAAATTGGCCTAGAAGGAGTGCCAAAGAGTGCACTCTGTGGACCAGTTTAGCAGGTGCTGAAATGGCCCCCTTGGGAATGACCCGGAAGCAGGCTCTGATGGTCATACAATTTTGGAGTCATTTTGGAGGCTGACCTAGAGCTGCCCTCCAAGTCTGGAAAGGTCCCTAGAATTCCCTCTACTTCCCTTCATTTCAGTGCTCAGAGACCAGAAAGGGATATAAAAATCACAGGCAAGCTACAAATCTTCCCCGGATAAACATTCCCTCTCTACCCACCTTGTGGCCCTTACTTACTGCTCTGCTGGGATATATCCGTCCACTAAAGGAACACACTCGACACCAGCGACTCTAACTTGCGACGCAATGTCCCGGAACTCCAGGCCCAGATTTTCTCCACGAATGGTTACTCGCGTCCCCCCTTCTCGAGGTCCCCGCACTGGGCTGATCTGGTGGAATAAAAATGCAAATGATAGCAAAACAGAATGAAAGCAAAATCCTCTATCTTTTGATTTGGCCCATTCGGACTCTAAGGATGTTCATGATTGGTCCACCCCCACCTCCACCCCCGTTTGCTTCGCATTGAAATTCGCTTTGTGCAAACGGAGCCACTTCAAATCTGTCAGGCTTCAAATTCACTTTGAATCTCCTGCCTCCAAATCTGCTCCAAACCCAGATTCGTACAAATACCTGATATGAACACATACGTATCTGACACATATCGAATAAGTATCCCATAACATATCCACTCTGAAGCCATCAAATCTGCCCTGAATCCACTTTGAATCTGCTCTCAATTCATGTCAAATGCATGGATTGCATACATGACTGACGCAGCTTCTTTCTGACCTCCCAGGTTCACGAATGTTCCAAAGCATTTGTATGAGCGTTTTGAAGCATTTGTATGAATACGAATGTCAATGTACAAATGTTGTAACATTGGATTTGTATACGAATGTTTGAATTCTTATGAATGTCTGAATTCGTACAAATATTCATGCACATCCCTACCAGATTCTCAAGATGCCTTTTATGCTGGTTCCCCTCAACTACCATCAAAGCAAAGGTCTTCTCCACAAATGCTTTCCATTTGAGATCAGACGCTACTTTCCATTATGTGAGGTCAAGAGAACTGTTCCAAAAACCCATCTCCCAGTTTCTCATACTGGTTGTGGATTTTCCAAAATCAGTCTTATAACCCAACTTCTGGATGGAGCCGCCATCTTGGCCGTGGCCACCGCTCATGTGCAGGGCCATCAAAAGACAGCAATCATGCACTCCTAGGTATTTTGCACTATCAGACTATCCAGATGTGCATGCCACTACATTGTGCAAAGCCCTGCACTGTTTAGTCAACAACTGGGTATCCTGGAGGGTCTTTAAATATTACTTTTTAGAACAATATTTGGACAGCATCTGCAGGGGGGCCACAGACTCCAAAGCAACCATTAGCTAGATTACGGGGGATGATTTTGGCTTCACAAATCATATCAAATTCTAGCTAAAAGTAAATGTACTCCAGCTTAGAATCCAGCTCTTCCTTTGCCTTCAACTCGTAAGCAATTCTTCAAAGTTGCTCGCTCAACATGATCTTGATTTCAAGGCAATCTTCCTGAAACTTGAGAACTCTGGGGTCCTCTCTGGTGAGAACAGCTTGGCGACACAGGAGCCTGGATGACATCAGCAGGGCTTTGATCACTGTTGGCTTGGCAGAGTCAAAGGAGAGCGGCTCCAGTTAAACGTCTGTCTTCTGGTTTTGGTTTCGGAGCTACAGGCAATTGGCCTCCTATGCAAACGAGTCTTAGAATCCAGATAAAGTCTAACTGGGACCACAGCTCCTGGAATCAGAAAGCTGGGAGAGGGCAGAAGGTTACCCTAACCCTAGTCATGCTCAGGTTTCTACCCCAAAGGGCAGCCACTGATGAAAAAGAAGACTGCCTATGAAAGCTGAACTTTGGGGCAAGAACGCAAAAAGATACCACAGAACCATCTCTAGGAATTCAGATGCCCAGAGTCAGAAGGTGACACCTGATCCCTAAGGGTAGGGCTGTGATGGGCAGGGATAATGAACAGGGGTGGTAAGAAACCTGAGGCCTATTTGCACTATGGCCTCTCGTGCATAATTAATGAACTCCTGGGGAAGAGCGTAGGCATGTTCAGTAGGCAGTTACAGCCTTCCCAGAAGTTCACCAGTTGTTGATTAGGCGCGGAGCACGGAATTATGCTCCACACATTAACTAACATTAATCTGGGGCTTATCTGAAGTGTCCAGCAGCATGACCATTCGGTCATTTGAGGTGTTGCACAAGTGTGCTGGCACCTCAGATGACCGTAGACGTGACTGCGTGCGCACAGAGTGTCAGCATTGTCAAGGTGATAGCACTGACGCAAGCGCAGTCACGGAAGGTGCCACAGCCAAAATGGCGGCACCCAGCAGAGGACTGGGCCTTGGAGCAAATAAAGTGAGTATCTGATCCCCGGGGGAGTGAATGGCCAAAGTTGACTAGTGCTCCAAGTGTGAGTGCTAGTCAGTGTTGGTTAATCGCACTCCTTTCCCATCCAGTGAAGACACCCCTGGATTAGATACGGCAGGAAAGCTGCTTCTTGGAGCAGTCTAAAAGAGAGATAGGAGAATCAGGACCAAGCTGTGCCACCCCCTATGTCTTAGGGTGGCCGAGGCAGGCAAACCACATGCCCACCCACCTGCATCTCATGGTGCCAGGCTCAGTATGGTACGGCATGGCATGGCACACTCTATGGCCCACAGTTGGGTCAAGAGGTTAAAGACTCCCAAGTCTTGTGTAATTGTAGCCATACCATTTGAATAGCCCTAATGCTGGCACTAAGATGGATATTCAGTCCTGAAAAATAAATAAATAACAAGATAGCCAAGCTAGTGAGCTAGTTTGTTCAAGTGGTTAAGGAACCAGAATCTTATCTGGGAATACCGGGTTTGATTCTGCACTCCTCCATGAAGCCAGCTGGGTGACCTTGGGCTAGCCACATCTCCCTTTTGTGAGCCAGTTTGGTCTAAGTGAGCTGGTTTGGTTAGGGAGCCGGACTGTTATTTGGGAATATCGGGTTTAATTCCACACTCCTCCATGAAGCCACTTGAGTGACCTTCGGTAAGTCACAGCTCTCTTTCTGAGCTCTCACAGCCCGCCGTACCTCACAGTGTGGGGAGAAGAACAGAAGGTTTGCCAGCCGCTTTGAGTCCCCTTAAATGGGTGAGAAAAGTGGAGTAGAAAAGCCAACTCTTCTTCTTCTTCTTCTTCTTCTTCTTCTTCTTCTTCTTCTTCTTCTTCTTCTTCTTCTTCTTCGTTGCAGATTACTCATTCAGTGCTCCGTGAGGAAGATCTTGCACCACACAGTTTCCACTTGGGTTATTTAAAACATCTGGAGCTTGCAAACCAGACTGTGTACTAGCGAGTTTAGGGATAAAGCCAAATTTTCACACATAGATGCTTTCATAGGCATTGCAAAATTCACACTTTCTGTGAGAACGTTTTACAGAAGTCACAGCATGTGTATGCAAATGCATGTAGTTTATGGGTAAACGCCTCAAAAGTACGTTGGACAGTCTTTCAGGTTTCCATCCCCTTATTTTGAGTTTAGCTCTCGGTTAATAGAGAGGCATATGATATTTTGGGTCAAGGCCTCTTTTATTAGAGGTTCAGGATTCACCTGGAGGATATTATATCATTATCCTGAATGTACTCTTTTTTTAAAAAAAAATCTTCTGAAAAGTTAGAAAGAACAACCTACAATTGATTTATCTGTACAAAAAAAAAACAGGATGGGATTAGGATGCTCAGCTTGGTCTTGTGGTTAAAGTGCTAGACTCATATCTGGAGGTTTCCTGGTTCAATTCCACACTCAAATTTATGGAAAACAGATGTATCAATGGCTACTGGAGTGGATGCCTAGGTACGTCTTTCAGGCTGGGGGACAAGCAAGATGCCTCAAAGGGTGCTGGGATTCAACAGGAGGAGAAGGTTTGCCCGTGTCTCTGCTTGAGATGCCCATGGGCAATTGGTGGCCACTGTGTGCGACAGGATGCTGTACTAGATGGGCTGTGGCCTGATCCAGCAGGGCTCCTATTATGTTCCTGTGTTCTCTTATGTTCCTACATGAAGCCACACCTCAAAAGGGATATTGTGGAAAAGGAAAAGGTGTAGAAAAGGGCACCCAGAATGATTAAGGGTCTGGAACACCTCCCTTACAAAACCAGGCTGCAATGTCTAGGCCTCTTCAGTCTGGACAGACAGCATTTATGAGTGGGCCTGACTGAAGTATATAAAATCATGCACAGTATAGAAAAGGTGGACAGAGAAATATATTTTCTCTGTCACACAACACTAGAACCAGGATAGGCAGGAGAGTCAGATCAGAGAAGGGGAAGAATTTCTTCACCCAGAGCGTCATTGGTCTATAGAACTGGCTGTCAGAAGAGGTGGTAACAGCTACCAGCCTATATGGCTTTAAGGAAGGTTTGACAAATTATAGACAACAGTGTGTATCAATGCCTACTAGAATGAATGCCTAAGTACATATTTCAGGCTGGAGGGCAAGGCAGGACGCTTCTAAGGCCATTTGCTGGGATTCGAGAGCAGGAGAAGGTTTGCCCTTGTCTCTGTTTGAGATGCCCATGGGCAATTGGTGGCCACTGTGTGCGACAGGATGCTGGACTAGATGGGCTGTGGCCTGATCCAGCAGGGATCCCCTTAGGTTCTTATATTCTAATGAAGGAGCAAAGAGTTTGCATAGGACTTACTTCCGTAATTTTAGGATTGGTACATTTGCCCCCTGTCCCAGAGAGTTCTAGCCACCTGCTGTCTGTGATAGGACAGTGATGCTTCAAAGTGCACCGGTGATGATTTTCACACCAGCCGCATTCATAGTCTGGATCCGCTTTCAGGCACAGGCCACAGCTGTCTCTCATGGCGCCACATTTGTACAGGTGGACTGTTGGAAGAGGAAAGAAGAACAAGCATGCTAAGGTGCCGCTGAAAACATTCCTTTAAATAATGTACGTACCATATTAGAACATAAATCTATCTTCTGGGCTCAAATACCAGATTAAACAGGGGTTGGGAGGTGCTTAAACTCGATCCTGGAGTACCTCTGTAAAGAGATTGTTTCATAATCAAGGGGCCACCACCAAGAAGACTCCACTCCTGGTTTTTGTCCCATAAACCTCCTCAATTGATGTGAACTTGAGAAGAGACACCTATATATACAGTGCCTGACAAAAGTTCTGTCGCTTATCCATGTTGTTGAAACCAAAGCCTATAACCTGACTTAAAATTCATCCATTGGTTTTAGAAATGACTCATATGAAAGCTGAAACCCTCCCAAATGAGGTTTTTAAAAAGAAAATAAATTTGCTTCACTGCTGAAATATTGATCGTTTAATGAACACAGAAAGGTCAGATTTTGGCTAGACAAAAGTTTTGTCACCTTGTCATATAATGCACCTAATCCTAGTTTATAGCCTCACCTGTGCTCACTAATTGATCAGATAATTAGTGGGTGTGTATAAAAAGAACTCCAGCACTCCAGACCTTCACTTGAACTGCAACTTGACCTCTGACAACATGCCAAAAATCCACCCTGCGACCAAAGCCTTGATTATCAGGAGACTGAAGACCAGATCCTCTGCAGAGGTGGCTGGCACCTTTAATGTGTCTCAGTGTCAAGTACAAAGAACTAAAAAAGATTTGAGGAGACTGGAGATGTTTTTGACAAGCCCAGGTCCGGCAGACCCCACAAGACAACTGCTCAGGAGGAACGTTTGTTGGTTCGAAAATCAAAAGCCAGCCCTTCTTCCACTGCAGCAGAGCTCCAACAGGCCTGGTCACCTCACGTCCCTGTGTCAACTAGAACAGTTTGTAGGATTCTGTCTCAAAATGGCCTCCATGGTCGAATCAGTGCCCAGAAGCCAGCACTAAACAAAAGGCAATTAAAAAACCGTGTGGTATTTGCCAAGGCCCACAGCCTACTAAACGGATGGACGCTGGAAAAGTGGCAGAAGGTGGATTTCTCAGATGAATCTTCAGTTGAATTACACCACAGCTGCCACAAATACTGCAGGAGACCTACTGGAGCCCATATGGATCAAAGATATACCCAGAAAACAGTTAAGTTTGGTGGTGGAAAGATCATGGTCTGGGGTTACATTCAGTATAGGGGTGTGCGAAACATTTGCAAGGTGGAAGGCAATATCAATAGCCTAAAATATCAAGACGTATTAGCTACCTCTTACATTCCCAATCATAAAAGGGGTCAAATTTTGCAGCAGGATGGCGCTCCATCTCATACATCCATCTCTACATCAAAGTTTCTCAAGGCAAAGAAGATCAAGGTGCTCCAGGACTGGCCAGCCCAGTCACCAGATATGAACATCATTGAGCATGTTTGGGGTAGGATGAAAGAGGAAGCTTGGAACGCAAAACCAAAGAATCTTGATGAACTCTGGGAGGCATGTAAAAGTGCATTCTTTACTATTCCTGATGACTTCATCAATAAATTGTATGAATCATTGCCGAAACGCATGGATGCAGTCCTTCAGGCTCATGGAAGTCACACAAAATATTAAATATGGCTCTAATAGCACCAGAACTTCATTCACCAATGTTATGAAACATATCTTTGTATTTGAAGTGAATTATCTGTTTGATTTTCACATTACTTTTTGTGGGCGACAAAACTTTTGTCTCGCCAAAATCTGACCTTTCTGTGTTCATTAAATGATCAATATTTCAGCAGTGAAGCAAATTTATTTTCTTTTTAAAAACCTCATTTGGGAGGGTTTCAGCTTTCATATGAGTCATTTTTAAAACCAATGGATGAATTTTAAGTCAGGTTATAGGCTTTGGTTTCAACAACATGGATAAGCGACAGAACTTTTGTCAGGCACTGTAAAGCTTTGGGATATTTGCATGCTGGTGCATTCACCCACCCACCCACTCACTCACTCACTCACTCACTCACTCACTCACTCACTCACTCAGCCACTCACTCACTCACTCACCCACCCACTCACTCACTCACGCACCCACTCACCCACCCACCCACCCACTCACTCACTCACGCACCCACTCACCCACCCACCCACCCACTCACTCACTCACTCCCCCACCCACCCACTCACCCACCCACTCAGCCACTCCCTCACTCACTTACCTACCCACTCACACACCCACACACTCACTCACCCACCCACCCACACACACACCCACTCACTCACTCACTCACCCATCCACTCACCCACCCACTCACCCACTCACTCACTCTCACTCATTTTCAGGTACTGTTATGGTTTTAGTACGTTCATTTTATATTTGGCTTTTAATGCTGTGATCTACCCTGAGACCCTCGGGTATAGGGTGGAATAAAATCCACACAAATAAATAATGTTATAACTTCCAGCCTAAGACATAGAATTGTTTTGATCTTCCTATTATTAAAATGCATTACATGCATTTGTGAGCATCTATCTTTCCTCTCGACCCTCTCGCAGGTATAATTTCATAATCATTGCTGAGAGTTTTAGAATCCAAGGCACGCCAGGAATTGCTCCAAGGGGTCCCCTCCAAGCTCAAGGGCTGGACAGCAAAATGACAGATGAGATTTAATGTAAGTGCTAAGCAGCACACACTGGGATTAATTTTTGGGAAAAAATGCATAAATCGAAATGTCACACATAAGCTACTGGGATCTGAATTCTCTGAGATGACTGGGAAGGAATTGTTCAGTTTGGATGGAAAAGAGAGCAGGAAGGACTAATTTAATGTTCCCCGAGTCCTTTGGGTATATGGCGGGACAGAAATTCAAATAAATAAATAAATAAATAAAACACTTTGTGAGATCGGTGGGGCTGTGAGAGCTCAGAAAGGGAGCTGGGACTACCGCAAGGTCTCCAAGCTGGCTTTGTGAAGGAGTGCAGAATTGAACCAGGAGATTACCAGTTCAGAGTCCAACACTCTAACCCCAAGACCAAACTGAAGGCGGAAGAGTAGTAGTAGTAGTAGTAGTAGTAGTAGTAGTAAGTTTTTATACCCTGCTTTTCTCACCCATTGAAGGGGACTCAAAGCTGCTGACAAACCTTATGTTCTTCCCAGAACAGTCATCCTGTGAGGTAGGTGGAGCTGTGAGAGCTCAAAAAGAGAGCTGTGACTAGCCTGAGGCCACCCAGCTGGCTTTGTGGAGGAATGTGGAATCAAACCAGGAGACTATAACGGCTTGACACTGGCTACAATCCCAAATTGGAAGAAGAGGGGGGACAGAGGACACAACAATATTATTATTTTTTAGTCAGAAATGCTTGAATGTTTAGATTTAAAGTAAATTTTTTGGCCAGCCGATAAACAAACAAACAATAAACAAACAAACAAATCTGGAGTCCAATTTCTTTCATGTATCTCAAGGTGCCCAGGAAAACTGTTATCACCTCCGTGGTAGAGCTCCCTGTCTGTGGAACTTTCTTTCCAGAGAAGTCTATCTGGCCCTGGATCAAACATCTTTGCAATAATAGATAAAAGCACAGTTCTTCTTTGATGGAAATAGCCATCTGTCAACTGCTTTCTCAAAGGGCTATATCTGTTGTTCTGTTTTTTAATTGCTCTGTAACGATGCTCTTTAAGGTGTTACACTATACAGTTTTTGAATTTATGTATGCTTTATCGTGTTTCATGATCACGGCTTTTATGGGGCTTTCTACAACACCTTCATTCTGCTTCAGACGGGAAGATTGAAAAGTTAGAAGATTTCTGTATCAGTCAGCGGTGTCTTCTCAGTTCTTCAGGCAAGAGGGTTCTGGAGGGTTCGAGGTGTGAACGTCTGCCCTGAATTGTCTCTGCCTCCATTCTTCAATCTTGATTCATATTGAATCAAATGCAAGAAAATTCACATTCATTTGAACTGATGTCCTTCAAATGTGGTAGGATCCAAATGTGAATTCAGTTTGAATCCACACGACAAATCGCCTATGGACCCCTACATATCTCATACACATCCCCTAGCCAGTTTGGTCTAGTGGTTAAAGAAATGGACTCTTATCTGGGAATACCAGGTTCGATTCCGCCCTCCTCCATGAAGCCAGCTGGGTGACCTTGGGCTAGTCACAGCTCTCTTCTGAGCTCTCACAGCCTCACCTACCTCATAGGGTGTGGAGAGAAGAATAGAACGCTTTGTCAGCCGCTTTGAGTCCCCTTGAATGGGTGAGAAAAGCAGGATAGATATGTACCCGCTGCCTATCTCCTACGTATCCACTCTGAACACATCAACTCTGCCCTGAATCCACTTTGAATCCACTCCCAATCCAGTTCAAATCCACTATGGATCCATTCCAGATGTGACTGGTGCAACCACGTTCCCATCTCCCCAGGTTTATGAATGTAGCAAAGCTTTATACGAACACAACAAAGCATTCAATTTGAATTCGAATATCTGAATTTGGACAAATTCAGGCGAATTCCGAATGTGATGAACATTCGCGCACATCCTTGCAATGGACGTGACGGCACAAGATGAAAGGAAATGATCCACAGCGGCACCCATGAATCTCGGGGGTGGATGGTGCTCATTATGGCTGGTGCTAACGATGGCAAAGCAATGAAAAGGAAAACGGATCAGGTGTTGAAACAGACAGAGTTCATGGAAGATGAGGCATCGGCAGCCTCTACAGAGGTGAGAAAAAGGCCCCTGGGGGCCTAGAGTATGACATTCACCAGCCTTGAGGCACAGGTGAGTGAGCACTGCTCCCACATGTCCCCTCTTTTTGCCCGTGCTTAAAGTGAAGCCAATGAACCAAAGTTCCTCAAAATCCAAGTTTCTGCTGGGGCCCATTAGAGGATATGCAGGAAGTGGTCCAAGAAGAAGAAGAAGAAAGAGAAGGAGGAGGAGGAGGAGAAGAAGAAGGAGGAGGAGGAGGAGGAGGAGGAGGAAGAGGAGTGTTGGCTTTTCTATCCCACTTTTCTCACCCATTTAAGGGGACTCAAAGTGGTTGACAAAGCTTTTCTACTCTTCTCCCCTCAATAGAACACCCTGTGAGGTAGGTGGGGCTGTGAGAGCTGAGAAGAAAGCTGTAACTAGCCCAAGGTCACCCAGCTAGCTTCACTGGCCACTGTTTGGATATCCCTGGATGGGACTGGCTGCTGAGCATACAAGGGAAGCCAAAAGCATCAATGTTGCTCATCCACATAGCAGTGGCATAGAAGGAAGAGGGTAGCAAGAGTCCTCAGAATTTTTGGTTTGTGTTCCTCATGAGGGACCCTCCAAGGATGCTTCCTGGCCCTCTGATGCATACCGAAGACCTAATAGAGGCAGGACATGTGGTCATCACACCCTTTAGGCATCTCCAATGCACCTTATTATTTGTGCCTTGAGGACCCTGCCACGAGGATGCTATTATCTCCAAGCCTACGTGTCACAGTAGGTTAGAGCGGCAATAACCAACCCTGAACTGAAACATATATGAAACAGAAAAGGAGAGTTGGCTCAAGTTGAAGGTTACTGTATATGACAGAAGCAGATTCAAATTTGATTTGAAACAGATTCAGAAGGAATTCAGAGGAGATTCGGAGGCGTGAATGGCGGCAGGGATTCAAATAAAATTCGAAGAGTATTCGAAGAGTATTGAATGCGGATTCCCCTCGCGTTCGCTCTGATGCAAAAGAAACACACGCCCGCACAAACTGTACACATCACGAGTGCCAAGGAAATGGCAGAGAATAAGCCAGCTCAATCCCTTAAACCAACCAACCCAACCCAACCCACCTCTGGTCATCTGGAGAGAGCCGAGCTGAGCTACCTGCAAGCCCTGACACAAGCCCCCCTCATCAGAGCCAAAGTTCACAGCGACAGAAAGGGCCCTTTATTTGCTCAAGGTCCTCAAAGGGGATTAAGAGGTGTGGGGCACTATTGGGATGGGATGGGATAGGCAGAACCCCCCATTGAGAACCCGTAACGTGCACAGGACGTAAATTAAACCCCTGTGGCTGATGAGGATGGTTTCTTTGGAGAACGGAGAGCTACAGCCTGTTGCTAAGGTTACCCGCAACCGAGGACAACTTGAAATGATGCCTTACCTTTGTTCTGTGCTGGGTTGTCAATGGTGAAATCCTCATTCCAAACGACTGTCAGCTCCACTGGCAAGCTGTTAATATCCGTCCCGTCATAAGTATACTAAAAGAAGGGGAAGAACAGAACAAGGGAGAGAAGGAGGGAGGGGTGGTGAAACACACTTGTTGCTCTGGATACTCGAGACAAGAAGGCCAGACTGTACCAGACTCATTTTTAAACACACATTAGAATAGGAGGATAGAAGAAGAAGAGGGTGACACAGCTCTCTATTATTCTGCCCTCAGCAGACACCCTGTGAGGTAGGTGGGGCTGTGAGAGCTCAGGAGAAAGCTGTGACTAGCCCAAGGTCACCCAGCTGGCTTCATGGAGGAGTGCAGAATCAAACCCGGTATTCCCAGGTAAGAATCTGGCTCCTTAACCACTAGACAAAGCTGGCTAGAAGGATAAGACTTCTCTCTCTGGCTGTGGTCACACCTAAGGTTTAATCCAGCTTCAGTCCCCCTTCAGCAAAGTGACCAGTAATTTTTCTTTCCAGACAGGCTGTCTCCAGACTTGCAGAATAAATCCGCAGTTAAAGCCAAAGGTGCAGCTTACCTCCTGCTCAGCGATGACCGGCTGTCCTGACTCAATAAGCAGCTCTGTAGCTTCCCACCAGAAGCTGCGAGAGCTGAGTTGGCAGCACGGTCACATGGGTTGAGGCAGCCAATCACATTTGAGCTGCCCTCCTGCTCAGCAACGACCAGCTGTCCCGACTCAATAAGTAGCTCTGTAGCTTCCCATCGGAAGCTGCGAGAGCTGAGTCGGCGGCACAGTCACATGGGTTGAGGCAGCCAATCACATTTGAGCTGCCCTATTGCTCTTGCCCTGCTCTTCTTGCCTTTCTGCCTGGACTGGTGGGAAAATTCAAAGTTTGTTTCTACTGCACAGTGAGTGTCCTTAGATAAACATTAAGGTAGTGATCAGATAATGTGACGCCAAGACAATGCATCGATCGTCTGTAATGCCCCAATCATGACAGTGCTTTTCGCTGCACAGTATAAACAAGTCTGGACGCAACTATTATCTATCCAAAAGGTGAATTTTCTGAGTTATTTAACACCGAAAGAAAGCAGCTTTTCACTTTGTCAATGCATTCACACTCTCTCTGAAAGTGGACTGAAGCTGGATTAAACCTGAAGTGTGACCGCAGCCCCTCTCTCTGTCCCTTTCTGCATGGAGTCTTAGGCTGGATATATCCCGGAGTAGGGACCTGTCAGCTACATGCTGGGATAGATTCAAGCAAACCCCAGATGGGACCTGCTATAGTCTGCACAAGCATGCAGACGGCAGGTCCCTATTCTGAGATATAATCTGGAATAAGGCCCAGTGCAGAAAAGGGCCTCTGTCTCTCTCTGTCTCTCGATCAGATACAGATACACACGAACACACCATTCTCCCTCCCATGTTCTCTTGAAATTATTTCACTTTCTCATCAAACTTTGGGCTAAGAATACATACAAACACTTGGTGGCTAAAGCTCTGAGGCTCATGACCCCCCGGTCAACAGTCAAAGGTGTTTGGACATATGAGAACGCCGTCTCTGCCATAACCCCTACAGAAGTTAAGAGATCTGCAACACCAGGCCTTCCCACACTGGCCAGTATACTGGTTCAGTGGAAGATCTAGATGCCTTCTGGCTCTCTGGTTCGGCGCTCTGGAGTGGAAGAGGAGAAGGAGCACCCCTGCTAGGCCTTTAGCGCTGTCGAGGAAAGCAAGATGGCCTTTTGGATACTAGAATGGAACAGGGAAGTGTGTGGAGAGAATTCTACAGGGGGACCCATTTCCGCAGAACTGCAAATAGAGTTGTCAAAATGAGTCCCCTTGTGGGTCCGAGGCCAGGAACATTTGTCCTTGTTGGCTGGAATCTTCACAGAAGGTTTAAAAGCTCATGCAAGCTCTGCAGCGGCACAGTGACTCTCCAGAAATAGGCCATCCAGCAGGGACCTGTCCCAGTTGGAGCCATGCCAGGCACAGTAGTCCAGGGCCTGTGAATGTGGAAATGGTCACAGAAAGGCTCTGAAGATGCATTGCACTTTACTAAACACATAGGCTGCTTCCGCACAGGGGCAAAGAAATCCGGATCTCCTGCACCTGGATTTAGTAAAACTGGTTCCCAGAGGAACCGGTTTTACCAAATCCGGATCCCCAGAAGATCCGGATTTACGGGGTAGATCCGCATCTAAGAGATGCGAATCTACCCCTCGCCCCGTGCCTCCGCACATGCAGCGTGGATACGGCTGGGAGGCGGGTGCTAGTGTGAATAGGTCTCAAGTTCTCCCGGCAAGCATGGAAAAGGTGTGGGAACCCAGGCATCCAGGACAGATGCTTCCTGTTTTTCTGAAACAACGTGTGCAATGCATGGTCTATCTCTTGGTACTGCATGGGTTGGGCGGGGGGGGGGGGGAGATCTCTCTCCATTAATTGAAACACAACTATAGGTAAGATGTACCCTGCGATTTCTGCCCATTACATTATAGAGAACACTGAGTTACTTAGCAATTTGTCTTTCAGCAAACCAAACACAATTAGCTGGTTAATTGGTGTGCCCCTGTGATCACCATCTCCATCCCGCAGTTTTTATCAGCATGGTTACCATGGATGTTAAATGCACTTCTTGGAAAACCATTCCCGACACGAAATAGTTTGCTACAGTCACCCTCAAAGCACAGCAGCAGAATTTCGATAAGACTTCTGCAGGCAAGAATCAAGTCCCGAACAATGGGGAAAGTAGGCATTTCACACGGTTCTCCCTCTTGCTCTTCAAAAATAAATCATCAGCCGGGACAGTTTTATGCAAAACGATGGCTTCTTTCCTTCTCTGCAAATATTTGCAATCTGAGGCCAATTTGCACTTGGCCCCATAGCTGACGATAGGGTAACATCTGGCAAGGAACATCTGCACTTGCAGGAGGTGTTTACAATCTATAAGTGCATCTGCCTTACCAGATGTTACCCTATCGTCAACTAGCAGTGGTGCACAAAATTGTGAGCCACGCGCATCCCGACCCCTACCTTTCCCATCCGATTCCTTACCTGAAATGTCCAGCACCATGACCATTCACACCACTTCTGGTGTGAGCGGTCATCTGAGGTGCCGCACAAGTGTGTTGACATCTCAGATGACCCTAAACATGACTGTGCACATGCGACGCACCATTGTCGCCGTGGCAATGGCGCTGGTGCTGGTGCCATCACTCCAGGCTCTGGAAACAAAATGCCCACGCCCTGCCAGTGATCAGACATGCACCCAGACGCAGGTAAGTCTCTGGGCACATGGGGCTTAATGTAGCATCTACTTGTGTTCCCATGTACGAACTCTAGTATGTGTTAGTCTGTCACCCACTTTTCCTACCTTGGGTGCATCAGCATGAAGAAGAAGGAGAAGGAGAAGGAGAAGAGGGAGGTGGAGAAGGAGAAGGAGAAGGAGAAGAAGGAGAAGGAGAAGAGTTGGCTTTTCTACTCTGCATTTCTCACCCATATAAGGGGCTTCAAAGTGGTTCATCTCCACACAACAGAACACCCCATCAAGTAGGTGGGGCTGTGAAAGCTCAGAAGACAGCTGTGACCAGCCCAAGGTCACCCAGCTGGCTTCACAGGGGAGGGCGGAATCAAACCCAGTGTTCCCAGATAAGAGTCTGGCTCCCTAACCACTAGACCCAACTGGCATAAGGGGGACTCAAAGCGGTTGACAAACCTCCTGTTCTTCTCCCACAACAGATACCCTGTTATGTAGAGAGAACCCAGCAGAGAGCTGTGACTAGCCTAAGGTCACCCAGCTGGCTTCATATAGGAGGGCGGAATCAAATCCGGTATTCCAAGGTATACCCTGATTCCTTAACTGCTAGGTAAAGTGGTGAGGGTGAGAGAGGAGGAGGCAGATGAAGAGCAACTTCCACAGTCTCTTCTCTTCTGTTCTCTTTTGCCACTCTAGGAGTGATGTTTTCATCCTCCTGCACACTATGCCCAGAATGAAGTCTGTCATCAGACAGAAGGAGAAGAGTTGGCTTTTCTACTCTGCATTTCCCACCCATATAAGGGGCTTCAAAGCGGTTCATCTCCACGCAACAGAACACCCCGTCAAGTAGGTGAGGCTGTGAAAGCTCAGAAGACAGCTGTGACCAGCCCAAGGTCACCCAGCTGGCTTCATGGGGGAGGGCGGAATCAAACCCAGTATTCCCAGATAAGAGTCTACCTCCCTAACCACTAGACCCAACTGAAAGGCAGGAACGTTTACATGATGGCACTCGGTTTGCAGGGCACAGTGGTACCAGATGGAAACTGTGATCCCCCGTGGCTGCACGGGCTGAGATTTGCTTAGTCTTCCAAGGTTCTTATTTGAACTGATGCTAATGTTATATTCACACAGGACTGCACAGTCCTGCCCATCTTTTTTCAGTCAAAGAATCCAAAGTGGCTTACACTATGGGAAGGGAGGGAGGGAAGGGAAATAAAATTAATAATAAACGCAAATCCATATAAGTACCAACTGTACCCATTAGACCTTAGAGAAAAAAGCAGGTTTGGGGCCTTTTCGCACTAGGCAAAAAAGGTGAAGATGGGGGACGCATCCACATGTTACATTTGCACCAGGCAAAGCTGCTTCTATAACCCAAGTGACTCTGTGCATGTGGGAGCATCCCCCACATATTGTAAGGGTAGAGCACTAAAAGTACTCTATAACCGTATGAGCTGCTGGGTTGGGGCAGCCTGACACGGTCCATTTACACCTCTTCTGGGTGGACTGTGTGACTAGGTGGCACAGATGCAGTTGCACACCATGTTGCCTTCTCAGCATGGCAATGGCGCCATGGATGCCCTCTGACCCCATTGTCGCAGGGCCAGATTGGCACTTTGGCGGCACTTGGCGAAGGACAGTCTAAGTTTGGAATAGACTGGACGCCACAAAATGTGGATGCCTGCTGTACTCTGCAACTGAACTGCCATCTCACCAGAGAAAGGTGAAAACTGGCCCCAAAGAAGGGATGGAATGGAAGGAATTTCACCCCACACTTTTATAGCCCCAAAAGAAAATAGGAAGGAGGTGGATGAGTAGAAAGAGCACCCAAGAGCCTTTAATAGGGAGCATTCACCTGCCCTCTCCATGGCTTCTTTACCAGCTGGCCTTACAGCTGGAAGTGAGTGGAGCTTTGTGGGGCTGCCAATGACATCATAGAGCAGAATCATTGAGATCACTGTTGTCTCTGTGACAACATCCTCTCTGGTGCCCTGCAGCCCTGGCACCAAACAGCTGGGAAATAGATCCCATCTCCTTGGAAAGCCTGACAAGGGACAGGTGAGTGTTGCTTTACCTTCAGCAGGTTTCTGTGCACACCTTCCACTCACCTGCCCCCCTACCAGGGTCACAAAGATCCTGGTTGTTGTATTCCAATAACATAAAGAAGGCCATTGGTTTACAAGACCCCTATGTGCACTACGGTCTCTAGTGCATGATTAGTGAACCTCTGGTGAAGAGCATATGCCCATGGAGTAGGCTGCTACAGCCTCCAAGAGTGCCTGCCCTCACCAGAAGTTTGATAACCATTGATAGGTGTGGAGAATGAAATTGTGCTCCACATGTTAACCAACATTAACCAAAGACTTAAGCATCCGTGCAGTGACTATTCACTCTTCTTTGGTCTAGTGGTTAGGGAGCTGGACTCTTATCTGGGAATACTGGGTTCGATTCTACCCTCCCCCATGAAGCCAGCTGGGTAACCTTGGGCTAGTCACAGCTCTCTTCTGCGCTCTCACAGCTCCACCGACCTCACAGGGTGATCTGATGTGGGGAGAAGAACAGAAAAGCTTTGTCAGCCGTTTTGAGTCCCCTTAAATGGGTGAGAAAAGTGGGGTAGAAAAGCCAACTCTTCTTCTTCTTCCAGTGCTCTGGGGTCAACCGTAGATGTGACTGAGTGTGTGCAGAGCACCCGCATCATCAGGGCACTGGCGGTGATACACACAGAGTTGCGGAGGGTGCCACAGCCAAAATGGCAGCACCCAGAGGAAGACTGAACCCCGGATCGAGTAAGGTAAGTACCTGTATTCAATCGTGGAGGGAAGGAACAGCCACAGTTGAATAGGGGTCCAAGTGTGAGCGCTAGTCAACGTTGGTTGATTGCGCTCCTTTCCCGTCCAGTAGATGGGAAGGGAAATGCAAAAATGCCCTAGCTCTGCTTTACATGCTTTCTGGCCACACAAATGACTGACAATGGCCACATCCCCATTACAACCTTATTTCAGTTTCAAACCATTTTTAATCCTCGCAAACCCCACGTCAGTTTGGCTTAACACATTTTCCACGTGTTAAATCGCCCCAAAGTGTTGAAAATGTTAATCCCCATTTCAACAGGTCTCACTCCGGTTCGTGCGCTTAAAACGTTTTACATTTTTTAATGTGAGAACCGTTCCGTGTTAAGGGATGAGAGTTTCCCTCCCTTGATAGCTTGCTTCCAAAGCAAGCTGTAAAATCCACCCCTTAAAGCAGCAGCCACTACACTGTAGCAATCCAACCACTTCACACCTGATAACGATCTTGCCATTTTGAAAGTTCTGACCTTTAAAAAAGGGAAAAGAAAGAAAAGCAGCTGCAGGTTTGGGGAGATGTGTGAATGTTTAAGGTGAAGGGGGGGTTGAGTTGCTGCTGCTGCATGCCCTGAGCAATGAGGAGAGGAGGGGAAAGAATCGCTGGCTGTCCACTGCCGTTTTTCCTCCATCCAGGCAAGTGGCAGCCACCCAGCTAGGCTCTGCGAAGGGGTCCCTTATGGGTGGCGCGTTCACGCCAGGAGGAAAACGGCAGGGCAGCCCCGAAGAGCGGTTTTTAAAAAGTAGCCACTGGAGTTCCCCCTTGAGTCACGCGATTCTGGCTGAAAGTAATGGGATCAGGCAAATTCACGTTTGCATCCGGTTCTGTTATTTCGGTTTAGGGAAACTGGATTAAGCTTCTAATGGGGATGTGGCCAATCTATTAGAATTTGCAAGGAGCAATGGATGGGAGGAAGCCATGAAAAAAGCAAATATGGCTTGCAGTCAGAAAGGTATAACGGGCAGCAGATCTCTGTAAGTGGAATCACATCTGTAGAGAAGGCCACTGGCTCTTTTTGCTATCATTTATTTTCCTCCATGATGCTCAGCTGAGGCAGGCAGGTTTGTAGGTAGCAACCGGGGTGCGGGGGGAATTATGTTGCAAGGCCAAGAGATGAGTAATTAACCCAAGACAGAAGTACAAAGTGAGGGGAGAGGAACGGGCCGGTCTTTAACCAGATCCATATGTCTCCTGACTTGATTTAACATCAGTTCTACTTGACTGCATCTCCCGCTCCTGTTGTAAAGCTGGCCTGCGCTTAAGGCTATGAATCCTTCATGGACTCTGTGGGGATTTTATTACCACCAGTGCCCTTAATTAAAAGACTAACATCTGTCTGGGAGGCAACAAAAGCAAATGCCAGCAAGCCTGCAGAGGGAGAGCATGGAATGTCTCAGGCACTGTGCAGAGATGCTCCAGGAAAAGGCAGATTATATCTTTCCTCTTGGCCCAGCTCAGTGACACAGAAGGCCCTGGGTTTGACCTCTGGCATTGCCACAGGAAAAGGTCATGAAAACTGCACAGATGTGCCCATGTAGCCAACAGGTGCTGCTGGCCCTGAATCAAGCAGAACATGACTTCATGTGCCAGCTGGGTGCCAGTGGAACTGCATGGCTTCTGATGTCCAGGAAGTTCTGATGTTCTGCGTAAGCAGAAGAACTTGTTCCAGGACTCTCCCAAGCATCACTGGAATACAATTTTTTTAATTGTTATTATTTTACCACTGATCTGATCACCACTCACCTAAACAGATTCATTCATTCATTCATTCATTTTATTTCCATTTCTATCCCACCCCATACCCAAATGTCTCTGGACGGGTGACAACAGATCCAACAACATATTAAAAACATATTAAAAAACGATACAGATTAAAAACATATTAAAAAACAAGATACAAATTAAAACAAGGTACATAGTTAAAAGCTCTGATATAAGCCGTGCACTCAATAGTGTATTAATAATAACTGTAACTGAGGGGAGAATCAATCAACCTTGGCCAAAGGCTAAGGCAAAAAGATAGGCCTTTACAGCCTTCCTAAACGATAACAAGGAAGGGGCATGGTGCACCCCGGAGGGGAGACCATTCCACAGTCTAGGGGCCACCACAGAAAAGCCTTTCTCCCGGGTGCCCACCAGCCTCACTACCGAAGGTGGTGGAACAACCAGAAGGCCATCTTCTTCAGCTCTTAAGGCATGGGCAGGATGATATGGGAGAACTCAGATGCCAAGGCATTGCCTCCAGGTTGGAGAGGCAGACAGGATGGCTTAGAAGGCCATTTGCTGGGAGTAGGGATGTGCATGAATATTCAAATGCATTCGAAACTTGATCGAATCGGCCCTTCAATTCGAATTTAAAGTTTTGATTCGAATTTTGAATTTGGACATTTGGGTTCCTACACGATGTGTACTTGAAGATCCGCATCTTTCCCGCATCCATACGCATTTGTACGGATCCATACGGGATGAAAACGGGTTGCATAGGGGATAACTACAGGGTGCATACAGTTGTGTACGGATGCGTACAGATGTGTACGGCCTGGGGAAGACGCGAATTTTGCCGACATTCGTAAGTACAAATTCGAATGAAAAATTCAAACGAATAGATTCAAGTTTGCGTAAGTCGAATCAAATTGGGTTAAATTTGAATTTAACAAATTCGAATCAAAGTGAATTTTTGAGTATTTTATTCGAATTGAGTCCTGAAAATTGCATTCATGCAAACCCCTAGCAGGGAGTCAAGAGCAGGTGTAGATGTTGCCTTATCTTCTGCTTGAGATCCTCAGAAACCGATGGGCTACTTATGTGAGATGGGATGCTGGACTAGGCAACCTGTGGTCTGATCCAGCAGAGCTCCTCTTAGCTGAGGTTCTTAAAATTTCTCTGTAAGCAACTAGTCGGTCACAACCCGTATTTGGAAATCCCTGCTGTAACATGAATGTTTACCATAGCAGTGCTGGCTCAACGGGGCTCATCCGAGCAGATGGCACATAGTCTGGTTATTCAGCAACACTGCGTTCAGCACTCGCAACTAACCTTTGTGCAAAAAGTGCTTGTGGAGCCTGAACCGATGGACTGTCATGAAGATGCCATTTAAATGCATAACTTGAAAGGTTAGCAGCATGGCATTATTGCCTATTGCTGCTCAGGTAGCTTTCCCATTTGTTCTTTATTGTGTTGCTAAACTGCAACATCTTTTTGCCAAAGATCTGGGACTAACGGAAGGCTGTGGAAACAATGGCCATGTCTCCATTTACTGTCCAGGGTCCCTATGGTTCCCAATTCAGCTACCAGTCACACCCAGAAGCCCCTGATGGGCAGCTAATGCAAAATGTGGCCCACAATTTGTCCTTCCGGTCTGCTTTCAAACTTCTGCCAGGGTGTTTGCAGCTGAAACCACTTGCAGGTGATAATGCCTACCTGGAGCTTGTTTAGGATGGGGCTGGGGAGATCCTGGGATAGAGAACTCATCCGGTTATTTAGTAACACTTCCCTACCTGGCAGGGTTAATTAGCTCACACTCCAGATCTCACTTTGAAGAGGAGAAGGTAGCTGCTAATATGTATTATTATCACACCAGGGGACTGATTGCTGTCGCCGCAGGCGTACTGAGACACTGGATGCTTTTTAACAAAGACTCCAAAACTTATCTCGGTATTTGGATGATTAGAATGGTGTTGGGGGTCCGTCCCTCCCCCAACTTCAGGAAGAAGAAAGTACTGCTCATGCCAAGGCAGTACAGCTCAGGCCAACCCTAGGTCAAAATAGGGGGTGGGGGGTGGGCAAGAAGAAACTAAAGCAAACTATTCTGGAAGAGTAGAAACTTTTTCCCCAAGCACATTCTTTGCTAAATCATCTGTGAATTGAAGACAGCCAGCACAGATAGGGATGTGCAGAGCAAGATTCGAATCCGCAAGTTTGATCAAGTTTTGCAAATTGGCGAACATTCACTTTGAATTGAAAATCTGGCAGCTCAAACATCCAAACGTTCCATCAGTGTGGACAAAGTTCCTGCTCCCGAACAGAGGCCTTTTCGCACACGCGGTTTTGGAACACGCGGAAGACAGCGTGGAACGCGGCATCCGCACTGCCGCGGCTGGGTTTCCATCCCAGCCCGTTCTGGGATGTTTTCCGTGCGTTCCAGATATAGATCCCTTAAAGGTGAAGAAAGTTGCAAAAGCAAAGCACTTCCAAAAAAAATGGAAATTGGGAAAAAAGTTGATTAAGGTGATGTTACAAGAATTAACCTCTTTTGAAAAATCTGTGGCCAATATTCTTTATTTCAGAGACATGGCAGGTAGAAACTAAATCACAGATTTCTGTTGAATGCATCAGCCCTCATCTTCTCCCAAGGGCACATGGATGATACTTTCTTTACATTGCTAGTGTTTCAGTGCCAGGTGAAGGCATTTATATTCTCCTGAGTTTGTTTAATGGATCGTTTTATTCTTGCCATTTCTCTGGGGGTTTTTTCCCCCTTCTTTTTTCTTGACTGCACTTTTCTGTTACATTTTTTATAGGTACTCATATGGTACAGATTTGCTATGGACCTTTCACGCTGAGGGACCCATTAAGACCTCTTTGGGATTGCGTCATATCAAGCATGGCAGAGTTCCAGATACAATGGGGTCTTTAATCTGGATTACCTGTAATCCCCTTTAAACAGGTCTTAAATCTGGTCTTGTGCCACCAAGACCAGATTCCAGAGTGCACTTCCACACGCATGCCGGGCCAAAGGAGTTTGCAGCAGGGTTGCTCCGGCTCCGCTCCTCAACACACACCCTACGTAGGCCTGAATATCCTATTAGCAGTCTATGAAGCTGCCCACAACCTATGTAGTAGCTACGTAGGCAATTATGCAGCAGGGTCCTCCTGTCACACCCACTGTAACTGGAAGTGACTCTTCACTGACAGTTTCACAGGTAACCGCACCACGTCTCCAGCAAACTTCCTGCTAGGGCCTAATTGGGACCCTGGGTTCGTCCCCATGGTCTCCAATTATTGCGCTGCAGAATCGGGCCATCCTTAATCCGAACTGTAGTTCGGATTAAGATGTCCCCATGAGGTGGAGGAGAGCGTGGGTACAGTTCAAATTCACCTGTCCCTAAGCAAACACAGTAAACCCCGGCACCGGGGAAACCACATCCTTTTTTCTCCACCCCCTTTGCCCTGATTGGAAGTTTTTAGCAGATGTGTGCACACCTGCATGACAGCAAGCATGTGTGCTTGGAGAAGAAGGGCTCGGGCTGGAGGGATCCCCCCTCCACCCTTGAAGCATGACAGGCAGCCAGAGAACAAGAGGGGAGTCAGACAACTGGCCTAAAATGTCGAGGCAGCTTTTGCTTTCCAGTGCCAGTAAGCTCCAATCGCCAGCCTGGCCAGCAAGGAGCTAATTAATATGCACCTCTCTGTCTGTGAGCTCCGATGAGTCAGCCTCCAACCAGCCTGGCCGGCAAGGAGAAATTAATATGCACCTCTTTAAGGTTCAGAGGGAACAGGCAGCTTGAATCCTTTAGTTCTCCCATTCTGCACCCCGTGAGCGCTTCTGTTTGTGCACTTGTGTGTGCATGCATGCATGTATGTGGGAGAAGTCAAATGACAGTGTAAATGACAGCCTCCTAATGACAGCCCTAATGAATGATAACCCGGGAGCATCCGCAAGCCACCAGGACAATACGTGTTAGTCCCTTATTTTGGATGTAGTACACTTGCAAAGTGGGTTTTTTTTAACATGTATTATCTCGCATGTAGCTCGTATTAGGGCTTTGCATGGAGACACCCCTGAGGCAAAGCAGGATCCAGATCTCCTTAATCTGGATTAACCATTGTAAATGCGGGAAATGGCCTACTATGCCTCCTGCTCTTCCTAGTACTTGGCTAAAGTGCATTGTTCAATAGTCAGAATACTAATCAGTGAGGTCATAGTAGACTCTAGTGTGATGTCAGCAGAGGCAAGTAAGGAAACTGCTTAAGATACAAGTCACATGAGGGTATGGCAGATAATCTTGAACTACAGGTTCTAGCTTGGCCAATGGACAGCAGGCTGGATCGAAACTGGAGTTTTGGCTGGCAAGAGGACAGATCTCTAAATCAGTTTGGTGAGCCAGTTTGGTCTAGCAGTTAAGAAGCTGTCCCCCACGAAGCCAGCTGGGTGACCTTGGGCTAGTCACAGCTTTCTTCTGAGCTCTCACAGCCCCAGCTACCTCACAGGGTGTTCTGTTGTGGGGAGACGAACAGAAGCTTTTTCAGCCGCTTTGAGTCCCCTTAAATGGGTGAGAAAAGCAGGGTAGAAAAGCCTACTCTTCTTCTTCTAAATCAAGGTTGAAAAACCCAGAATTTAGAAAATCACATTTTGGGAACCATAGTTCTGACAGTCCCTAACCAAGGTTACCAACAGCTAAGGATCATGGGAGCTGAAACCCACAAAGAAATTTCTCTGAACTCTAGAACAGCATGACTTCCTCATCCAGATGTTGTTGGACTTCAACATCCACAGTCTCCGATTACTGGCCAGGTCTCACTGAACCAAGGAAAGTTCATCTAAGTGACCACATGTCTCCCATCACCACCCTAATTACTGTTCTCCATGTATGACCAAAGCATAAAGGGAGATATGGTACAAAAATAAGAAATATATGGCCTTCTGAAAGACAACAAGGAAAACCTATGGGTTTGGCTAGGATGCGCATCAGTGTTGGCCAAACTACTTCTGATGGAGGCTTAGAACCTGGTCAAGTCTTCATCAAGTCTGGTACTGTGTTTGGGCTGTGCTGGGCGTGGCTGCTGCACCTTCACCAAGATATAAGGACAGAAGCCTTGCTGGAGAAGGAGGAAGAACATCTGCCAGTGCTGTGCTGGGTGTGGCTGCTTCCCCTTCACCAAGATATAAGAACAGAAGCCTTGCTGGACAAGGAGGAAGAAGGAGAAAAAATTATCTGCCAGTACTGTGTTTGGGCTGCGCTGGGCATGGCTGCCGCACCTGCTCCTTCACCAAGACATAAGAACAAATGTCAAGAGGAGGAGACGCTAGCTGCACTTGCCCCACTCCCTCCCTCAGTTAGACTGGCTGATGCAGCAGAAAGGTTTCAGAAGGCCCATTGCTGGCAAGATGATATCAAGTTGTGCTGCACCTCCTGCAGGGAGATAAAGAGGGAAGAGACACTCCCAGCTTGGCCTTCCATCTGCCCTGCGCTCTCTCCTATGAAGAAAAATGGACACTTAATCCACCTTTCCTTCCCAACTGGGCCATGCCTTCCTCTTGGGAGCTGGAGAGGGGAGGGGGGGACATTGTTTATGATATGTTTTTGATTTCTTATTTACTGAGATTGTTTTTTTTTTACTTGTATTGCTTTGTTGTATTCTTTGATGTGATGATTATTTATTGAGACTGAGACTTGTTGTATTGATTTATTGTATTCCTTGTATTTCTTTTTTCTGTTTGTTGTAAACCGCCTTGAGCAAAATTTGTTTTTTGGAAAGGTGGTATACAAATAAAAATGGAATGGAATGGAATGGAAGATCCCTTAATGAGTGTCCGATTGTGTTTGCACTTGGAACCAGAATACCACTGGTGTCTGACATCCAGTTGCAGCTGATAGCCAGGGGTGTTTCCTGAACTGTGGCATCTGATGAAGTAGGCTTGTCTACGAAAGTTGATGCCACAACCTCTTTATCTTTGTTAATCTTTAAGGTCCTACTAGAAGACCTCTTTAATTTGGATCATCCAGACTATCACAGTTACATCTTGGAATTCTTGGCATGTGGCTTTGGGGGACTTTGAAGCCTGAAATTTGCCATAAATTCTTCTTTGATCCAACCTGCTAGTGTCTTCAGTCAAAGAGGGACTTGTGTGTTTCAAGATCCAAAGAAGCCAGACAGATCGGAGTGCATTTACATTTCTTCCTGCATTCAAGTGTTAGTCTCCACTGTATCAAATTATAATTGGCTGACCAGATGATTAGAGCAAAAACAGAACAAAATTGTTTCAAATTATTTTGCTCTGCCAGGAAGAAAGTAGCTTTTAAAAGCTGTCTGCCCCCTGTCATGTATGCAGATACCCCTGAACTCCAAGATGCATATAGAGAGGAGAAGTTAACCTTTAGCAGATCATATTTTAATGAGCCCTGTAAGCTAGAAGGTATGAAAGTTAAAGCAAAAGAGGAAAATGGAGCTCTATGGATCTTTCCCCGTGGCACAGAAGCTGCTGGCTGTAGCCGGTTTGGCCAGGTGCCTGGAAGCAGCAGTTTTGGCACTAGGTGTCCAGTGAAATGGCAGCAGGCGTCACAGATGTGGAATACCAAACCACCCACCTGAATGCTGTTCTCACATAAGCAGCTATTCTGATATATCAGCTGGAACTCTGTGTGAACCACTTACTAGCCATCCATGAATGGAGCAGGCCGCAGTGTCATTTCCATGCAGTGGTCCACACCTACACCTCATCCAGTGAGGATGAGGTGATCTACCAGGAGGTGAGGTCTCCCTGTAGACTATTCCTCAGTTTGTCTCAGGTATTCCACGGACTCCAATGGACCCTACTAACTCAATGGACCCTACTGACCCAATACAGAAAGATACAATACGTCTGCCAAACCTTGTCTCCTTTGAAGGACTAGAAACAATGGGGTGAAACTGCAGGGGAAAAGATTTAGTTTAGATGTTAGGAAAAAATTTCTAACAGTAAGAGTGATCAACCAGTGGAACAGGCTGCCACGGGAGGTGGTTGGTTCCCCTTCGATGGAGGTCTTCAAGCAGAGACTGGACGGCCATCTGTCTGAGATGGTTTAGGAGATCCTGCCTTGAGCAGGGGGTTGGACTCGATGACCCAGGAGGTCCCCTCCAACTCTACCATTCTATGATTCTATGATTCTTTTGTGAGCCAGTTGGGCCTAGTGATTAGGACTCTTATCTGGGAATACTGGATTTGATTCTGCACTCCTCCAGAAACCAGCTGGGTGACCTTGGGCTAGTCACAGCTCTCTTCTGAGCTCTCACAGTCCCTCCTACCTTACAGGGGGTCTCTTGTGGGAAGAAGAAAAGAAAGCTTTGTTAGCCACTTTGAGGCCCCTTAAATGGGTGAGAAAAGCAGGGTAGAAAAGCCAACTCTTCTTCTTCTTCACCCAGCTGACTTCATAGAGGAGTGCAGAATCAAACCTGGTATTTGCAGATAAGAGTCCGGCTCCTTAACCACTAGACCAAACAGCCTACAGCTGGCTTGACTGGTGCTATGAAAGGTGCACTCAAAATATCTGTGCTTTAGAAAGAGAAAATATTTGCTTTCCTTCACTGCTTGTTTCCATGTTCAAGCTTAGATTTTGAAGATCTCAGCAGTTGCTCTTCCTGGATGGAATGTCAAGAGTCCTATCCAGAAATGCTACTCACTAATCAAGACAAGATGCCATCTGTTGCATACACTTGTAACCCAGGGGCAATACTTTATGCATCTAATGAAATGGATGCACTCAAGTATAAGGAAGTGACTGAGATAAAGCAACTCTATGGTTAATCCAATGGCAGCTGGTAAGTGTGGACACAGCTGGACGTTTCCCTCCCTGCTGAAAGCAAGTTTTTTTCCCCCGCTTTCTTTGGCGTCTACACTAGGGATGTGAACTAACATTCAAAATAGTCACTGTTTGTTCAAATTCAGACATTCATATACAAATGAATGTCCAGACATTGGTACTTTAGTAATCGTACGAATAGGAATATTTTGACTTATTTGTACAAATAATTCAGACATTCGTATGTGTATGGAAACATATGTGTCACGTGTGTATCTGTATGCATCTTGTGCATATCCATCCATATCCGTATTGGATGAAAACGGGATGCATACAGAATGAGTACAGCTGCATACGAGATTAGTACCATTGGATATGTATAAAATATTTGTACAAATAGAAACAAATGTATTTGTATCGGTTCGAATGTCCAGAGATTCGTTTTTCTTTATTCGTACAAATTCAGATTTTCAAATTCGTATGAATTTGGATTTATGAACTGAATGTCGAAAACTGCATTCATACACACCCCTAGTCCACACAGAAAAGAAGCTCACAAATCCAGGTTCAACAGGTGAAGGGACTTCAAGCTACGCTCTCCTGCCCTCTTCTCCACCAGCTACCACCGGTTCACTCCTCAGTGCTTTCACAGAAGAAGGCAATGGCAAACCATTTCCATTTCATTTCAGCAAAGAAATCTAGCTGAGGGTTTCAGGGAAGTCCCCAGGTACCAGCTAACTAGATGAGACCTAAGAAAAATATTTCAGTATATATTTGTTATTGTTCAATTACCTTATGAATTGTTCAGAGATGTACACTAGGGATAAAAACATAAGAACATAAGAGGAGCCCTGCTGGATCAGGCAACAGCCCGTCTACTCCAGCATCCCATCGCACATGGTGGCCCACCAAATGTTCGTGGGCATCTCAAGCAGAGACAAAGACAAACCTTTTCCTGCTCTCAAATCCAGCAAACGGCCTTAGAGACATCCTGCTTGTCCCCATGGCCTGAAAGATGTAGCTAGGCATCCATTCTAGTTGCCATTGATACACCTGTCATCCATAAATTTATCCAACCCTTCCTTTAAGCCATCTAGACTGGTAGCTGTCACCACCTCTTCTGGCAGCAAATTCCATAGACCGATGACCCTCTGGGTGAAGAAATACTTCCCCCTGTTGGACCTGACTCTCCTACCCAACAGCTTCAAAGAGTGCCCCCTGGTTCTAGTGTGACAGAGAATGAATGTGAATGAATATTCACATTGTGTCAGATATGCCTTCGTATCGGATACATATCCTATGCGTATTCACTCGTATCGGATATTGTACAAATACATTTTTATCGAACAGAATCCTACCACATTCGGTCTATTTGAACAGATACAAATTTTCTAGCATTTGTTACTAATTGAATGCCAAAAAAACAATTTGTGGACATCGCCAATGTACCCAGAACACAAGGCAACACCCCTAACCCTTCCTGTTTCTCCTGGAATTCTCTCATTCTCTCTTTTCATGTCTTTTCCTTCCTTTTCAAAAATTAGTATTCATCTTCCGGAAGTCTTGACGTGCTCTGCCCTCGGCGCCTGCCTGAAGAGTGGCTTGGTTTTAGAAAGCTCGACTCAGGAGGGAGAAAAGAACTTTGCAAATTAAATTAAAACCTGTCAGCCGAGTCCTGCTCCAGGAAAACGGCAGCGCTGGATGACACTGGAAGAGAGGAGGGGCAGATCCAGATTTTTATGGGGATTTTAAATGAAAGCTGCTACAGAAGTGTGCAATTTCTACACAGAAGGGGCTTTTATATACACTCGCTGGAGGCTCTTTGGAGATGTTCCTTTTAAACTGCCAGGCTTCTACTAAGGTGCGTAAAGGAGAGAGAGGGGGGGACATGCCATTCATACGGGCAACTGCTGGGCATCGGAAACAGCGGGAAGGGGAGGGGCTGCCAAGTTCTCCGTGCTGGTCCTACCATTAGGCAGAACGTGGCAGCTGCCACGCAAGGCTCGTCCAGATGGCAGCAAATGGGCCGTTCACTGTTGATTAGAAGCAAGTTTTAAAAACTCGGGACTTTATGGATTCTTTGCACTAAAGCAAGAAAAAAGTATGGGTTGACAAATCAGATAAGGGCCACGTCAACTGAAGGCTGACGAAAAAGGGATAGGCCAGAAAGGACATGATGAGGACACAGAATGTGAGCAGGGTCCTCTCGTATGCAATTAGGACAGCTCTGGTGAAGAGCATTCGCATGCTCCCAAGGCTGCTACAGCCTAGAAGCATGACGGCCTCCGCCAGAGCTGTAGTAATTGCGGATGAGGCATGGAGCATGAAATCGTGCTCCACTCCTATCCCAGTCTTTACCCCAGACTTCCCCAGAGTGGCCGGTGGTGAGAGTATTAGCTCTTCTTATGACTCGCTGCGCCACGAATGGCTGCTGCTGCTGCTGGCATCACATGTTCCATGACATGCTGGCTGGCAGGTGGCTGATCTGGGGGTGACCTGGCATGTTGGGCTGTTGTGCCTCACCCCCCCTGGATTGACCTGCCCGTGCTGCTCTCTTGCCATGGTGGTGGCCAGCGCCCAAGTGCCAGGTACACGTCATCACCCAGGCTGTGTGCCAGGATCACCCCTTGCCAGCCTCCCACTTGCATCAGTGGCCAATTGGTATTGGCAATCGGCAAATACGGGGCTTTTTCAAGCGAGGAGTAAACATGCACAGGCCACACTGGCACTGGCCGCAGCAGCAATGACAAGGTGGCACAGGGGGGAGATCCAAGGGTGGCAAGGCTTGCCACCCCAACACACTGGGTCCATTTGATCACCCCCTCGGATCAGCCACCTGTCAGCCAGCGCATCATGGAATTTGTGACGCGGCCAGTGGCAGCCAATCGTGGCAGCCAGAAGGTGGGACTCCTGGCATATGAGGTGGGTGGCGGCATGGGCCAGTATGCTCTGGGTACAGGAGGACCATTCGCATTTCTGGCCACTGAGGAGCGTCCTCACTGACCAGAAATGTGTATGGCCCTCCTGTACCCAGAGTGTACAAGGCTTAGTATATTGCAGCCTAATCACCTTAGTGCGGAAAGGCCTCTGGACCCCTTAATCAGAACACTATGGGAATTTTTGCTTTTGATGCAACACAAAAGCATGTCTTCTGGACCAAGAGGTACATAAAACTCATATTTGTAAATCAATCACACTGCCACTTAACCAATTATTGGTTTTGACATAGAAATGGGATAAAGTAGACTAGTGAGCAAACATGCTACAAACTGACATGCGGCAGAAATAGACCAATCCACTTCTGGGTTGTGGCATAAGAGATAAGAATAGCTCTACAATGTGTTGACCTCATATTTTCTCTTCTGCAACTACAAATAGCAAAGCCACATACCCTTTTGTCTAAACAGCTAGTATCAGCTTGAGGTTTGTGCCTTTTCCTATACTTCCTTTAAGTAGTACAACTTCAAGAGCTATAGTATGAATGATATAAAACCAGTAGTAGGTGACACCTGGGGGATACAACCAGAAACACGACATGAGGATTCATCAGGCTTCTTTGAAGTCCGACATATGCCACAAATGGGGGATTTGCGGCACATTTCAGACTTCAAAGGAGCCCGATGAATCCTGACGTAGTGTTTCTGCTTGTTGGGTTCCTTTGAAGTCGAAAACATAGTGCAAGAAGATTTGCACTATGTTTTGGACTTTAAAGGAACCCAACAAATCCATGCACTTTCTAGGTGTGCTTGTCATGGTCAGCCAGAAGGAGGATGCAGAGGATGAGGAGGACTCACTTCCTCAGGTACAGGAGGAACCTGAGGTGATGCCAGGACCCAGTTCTGACCCCCCCAGACCCATTGGAGCCTGGGGTTCAGCAGCCCAGCCTTACCACAGCAGAAGTGCAGGATGTGGGAGACATGGAACAGCAGAGCCCAGAGATCCCTAGCTTTAAGCACAGGAGAGCAGAGAAGGAAGGGTTAAGATGATCAAAAAGACTTGCACAGAGACACGCAGATCACCTACAGCTGTGAACTGAATCTGTAAAGATAAAACACCAGGCAGATGCCCAAGCCCTTTGTCAGAAACTATTTGTTTACCTTAAGAGAAAGCTGCTGTATCTGACTCCTGGACTGCTTGGAAACCCTAGACCTTGGAACTGACCTGTTGACCATCCTTCTGGCTGCCCTGACCTCGGACTGGACTGTTTGTATTACTCTCGTTAACCCTGGACTTGGACTGTTTCTGGATTTCTTCTTTTTGGACATCGTTTGGGCTGTACCTTCGCTGAGCTATCTCTTGTCAGCTGTGTGCTTGTGAGTGTGCTGGCAGCTTTCCCGGACAGTGCTGTTGAATGCTACACTATAATACAATTCTGCTTTGATCTTTGAAGAAACATTTTTTTCACAATTCCTCGCTTTGAGGGCATTTCTCTAAGGAAGAAGTTATCACACAAAAAGCATACCCTGTAGCTTTGCTGGTCAAAGCAGGTGCCAGCCAAGATGCCTACCCTTCCTGCCCACAGCCCTTAACAGTGGTGAGGCTTACTCACGGAAGTGTTCTGGCACTGGACACTGGAGCTGTTGAACCGTAAGGCAGGCACTCTCTTCTCATTCCCTTGGATATGGATGATACACTCATAGCCCCTCTGTCCGGACTGGGGCTGGGGAAGGTTCTTGGCCTTCAGCGTGATCGGCTTGATAACATCCACAGGAACCAAGATCTTATTGACTTGCAGCAACTGAGGACAGTCCTGGAGCAAGGGGAGAGGAGGGAGATGTTGCAGGAAAGATTACAAAATCCAGTGCTCTTAGAACATCACTCCAAAGATTACTTGTATTGAATGTTGGCAACCTGGACCTTCCTTAGTTGTTCCTTTCACTGGAAAAAACTTACATTTGTTTTTACTAATGTTTTGTTTTCCTTTGCATGTTTCTCCCAGCACACACACTCACCTAACAGACACGAAAACTTAATGAAAGGCATCAGAAGGAAGCCTGAGAAATGCATAACAGCATCGGATCCACTATTTTTCTCTTTTTCATCTGAAGCCTTATTCGGATTTTGTTGAAATGAATGACACAGAGGAAAGGGTAGAGGAGAGTTGTTGAAGATTCAACTTCTTTACTAGGTTACACAGTTGCTTATATCTCTTTTCACAGGTTACATTGTTATTGGTAAAAACCAGATAGAATTGGTTAGAAAGGAAACATTCAGATGGTGGCTGAACTGGTGCGTGCTGTCCTCGTGAACCACTTGTATAAACCCTATCCTTCAGCATGGTGCATGTTTATGCCCTAGAAAGATTAGAAGGGTCAGCATGCTCTGAATGCCTCCTTATGCTGAGGTTTGCCATCCAAGCACAGAAGTCGCCCCCACAGCATTTAACTTTGATTGTTATACCATCCCACTGAAATTAAGATCAGTTGAAGTGGGATGCATCCACCCTACCAGTGCTGGGGCAGCCCCCTAATCTGACCACCAGCGCTTGGAGTGTGGATGGCCAGGCCTAGCCTGGCTGGATTGCCATGGCAACAAGCTGGGAATGGCTCAAACTTCATGGCCATCCCATCCCATCTGCCTTAATGCCTTCTTGCACTTTGGAGCGATTCTTTCACATCTGTAATAGGGAAGCACAGAGACCTCAAGGAACCGCATGATGAGTTAATTTTTAATATGTATTTTCAGTGTGTCCCAAGGTTTTCAAAACTGCCCCAGGTGTGACTAAAATCCTGTGCCTGAACGCACCCTATTTTTCAAAGGGACACCTGAGTTTAGGAAGTTTGGGCTAGGTACAAGGAGAATCTCCATTTCATCTGCCACAAAATAGTGTAAAGAAAGGACTATTTCTCACTCCTGTGCAATCCAAGGGAAGTGTTCCAAGCAAACAACATTGTCTTCAGGGCCCTGTGTGGAAATCTGCTTTTGAGGACTGGATATTGGAAGAGAGGGTGGAAAGGAATAGCCAGCACCAAGCACTGGAAAGAAGACCGGGAAGACGGATTCTTTGAGAGGGATGGGGGAATACCTCGTGGCAGCAGATGGTTGATTTGCCTTATGGGTGCAAAACAGTTTAGCAAGGTAAAGAAAGTGAAGAGTTCCAAAACAGCTGCAATTTGCTTCAACCAGGGATGGCATTACAGCCTGTGCCAATCATGGGTGTGTGTGTGAGAGAGAGAGAGAGGGAGGGAGAGGGAGGGAGGGAGAGATTCATCATCACATATACTAAAATTGGAATGATACAGAGAAGATAAGCATGGCCCCTGTGCAAGGATGACATACAAACTTGTGAAGCTTTCCATATTTTTTTAAAAAAGAGGAAAGAAAAGAGAGAGATTGATAAAGAAAGGGATGCCAACTAAGCAAAGATGTGATCAAGCAGCAAGAAATCTCTAACTAATTTCCTCCCAAAGTGCACAGTCAGACATGACATTTAATCGTTTTAGAAGCCGTCTTCAGTCCGGACTGTCTTAAAAGAATAATGCCTCCCCATTCTTTCTATGGACTAGACTGCCCCATTTGAGACCATGTTATATTTGTATTAAGTGAATTCTCAGCTGTTTCAAATCAACCCATTTTATTTCAGAAACCAAGAATACACAAGTAGATTATTTTGGAAGGGAACTGTACTTTGGGGGGCATACTCCTCGTTTCCTCCTGTCCGATGACAGACTTCATTCTGGGCATAGTGTGCAGGAGGATGAAAACATCACTCCTGGAGTGGCAAAAGAGAACAGAAGAGAAGAGACTGTGGAAGTTACTCTTCATCTGCCTCCTCCTCTCTCACCCTCACCCTCACCACTTTACCTAGTGGCTAAGGAGTCAGGGAATACCTGGGAATACCGGATTTATTCCGCCCTCCTATATGAAGCCAGCTGGGTGAGCTTAGGCCAGTCACAACTCTCTGCTGGGTTCTCTCTACATAACAGGGTATCTGTTGTGGGAGAAGAACAGAAGGTTTGTCAACCGCTTTGAGTCCCCTTAAGCCAGTTTGGTCTAGTGGTTAGGGAGGTAGACTCTTATCTAGGAATACTGGGTTTGATTCCGCCCTCCCCCATGAAGCCAGCTGGGTGACCTTGGGCTAGTTACAGCTCTCTTCTGAGCTCTCACAGCTCCACCTACCTAACAGGGTGTTCTTTTGAGGGGAGAAGAATAGAAAGCTTTGTCAGCAGCTTTGCACCCCCTTAAATGGGTGAGAAAAGTGGGGTAGAAAAGCCAACTCTTCTTCTACATTTTTCAGCGAGATAATTCCCCCCTGAAGTATTAAAATTTGTATAGTTTAAAAACAAAAGAAAAAAGAGAGAGAGAGAGAAAAGAATACATGATCTGAGGCAGACCCCTGAGGGGAACAGAGAGTCTAAGTAGTAGGCCGAGCAAGAGCTACCAGAAGACGTAATAAAAGGAAAACAAGATGGCGGTGTTTGAAATGGGCATAGCCCCCGGGCACAGACACAGGACACTTTTCTCCCGCTGGATTGTTCATCTCCACCCTTCATGCCATCACCGTACTCATTTTGATCACACTTGTTTCGTATTCATTAACAAGAGGCAATTGTGGCTGCCCCAATAAAGGATTCGTTAGCATATAAAAAGGTTTGAGGCTCTGCTTGGAAGTTCATTATAGATAATTGAAGAGGCGACGGCCATAAAAAGGCGAAGGCCTCCTCACGACGTGTGACTTTATCTGATTGACCTAATGTACTTCCTAATTGAAATTTTAAAAGGCAATTTCTCAGAAAGAGGGATACAACGGAGGAGAGGTTTTGCCTTCCGTGGCCTCGGCTCAGGGCTCGGGAGAAGTTGGGATTTTGGGCTGTGTAACTTTCTTTTGATGTTAAAGGGCCTCCCTCAGCAGACCTTGTGAAGAGAAATTGTCACCCCATAGTTTGTGCATTAGCTTCAGTGTTTTCAACCCACACACAAGGAATGGCTCTCAAATAAAATGGGCAACCAACCTCCTGGAAAGGTGTGCAAAACATCTTTGAGGCTGTAGCTTGAAATGGGCTCTTTTGAGTGTTTCCACTTTGGAACAAAATGGCAGCTTTAAAAAAATGGAACAAAATTTGCTTCATTTGTGTTGATTTTGCTGCCATTTTGGCAGCTGGTTTTTGGCCATTTTGTCCTCATTCCCCTCCTCCCTCTCTGTGAGGGATATGCATGTAAGCATTAATGTGACCTATGCCATTCTAATTACTGGTTTTCTGTCTTGTTTCACGATGCATTAAAAGATGTCCTGTGCAAAAGTTGTGCATGCAACATTGCATGCTGATCACCTCCCAGCTTATTTGAGCAATCGCCGAAGTGAGCCATTCTCTTCTGCTTCCATGATTTTTCTCCTTCCCTCTCTCCCCACCACCCTCTGTTGCTGTCGTGCCTGCAACCTAAATCTGAGGACTCAGGGAAGCCTGGGAAGCAGCCTACAGCTACTTTGATTGTGGCTGCTGTTCTAAAAACTGCAGCATTGCAGGTTACAGCTGGGAGGCTGTAGCAATGCGGGTAACAGCTATTGCTGTTATGGTTCTTTGCCAGGTGTTGTGAAAGTAAAATCCTTTGATCCCTACTGGCTCGAGATCAGGGCCCCGCCACGTGCTTAATGGCGGAGTTAAAGATTAGAACCACAGGGAAGAGAGATCAGTCAGGAGACAGGATCAGCTGGAACAGAGTGTGATTTATTCTTCTGAAGAACTTTAAATAACCCTCCTAAAGGGGGCTTGGGGAAAGTGATGTCAAGGCAAATCTAGGTAGGCAGGCGGGTCAGAGGTCCCTGGCAATGCCACATCCTGTGGTCAGAGGCGGGGAAAATCCTCAAACAGGAAGAGAGGGGACCTGTAGACTTAAGGCCACGTGCTTTGCAGCTGCCATAATGCCCAAAGGTAGTTGCAGAGTGGAAAGAATTCAGCACCCTGGTGCCGCTGAGTGTGTAGTACAAGTCTATGGAAACAGGAAAATTGTTGCTCCTTTTACTCTCGGGGCTTGAGAATTGGAGGGCTGAAGAAAAGGAAGCCATGGGAAAAGCTGTGCAGTTTTTGTGGTTGCTACAACCCTCTGCTCCCAGACTTTTCTGAGTGCTTTTCTTAGCTTATCTGCCTTGCTTCCTTCTGCTGTGCTTAATGCTATATCCAGCTTCAGTCTCTTGTCACTCTCATGCAGCCCTGAACATGCTCTCTCTACCTCAGGTGATTGATTGATTGATTGGACTCAACACACCACAGATTTCATAAAGACGGCATGCAGTTCACAGATTAAAACCAGGGACCCACATTTAGACTCAAATGTAAATGAAGAAGATGACAAGTACTCCTTGACTTGGTGACGATATGTGCAATATTGTAGTTCTCTACAATATGAATTGTAGATAACTACAAGCAGAATGCAAAGTCAATGGTGGGAAGAGGTGGAAAAAAGGAGGGAAGGAGGATGGATGGATGGATGGATGGATGGATGGATGGATGGATGGATGGACGAGAAGAAAGAAAGGAGAGAGGGAAGAAAGGGAGGGAAGAAGGGAGGGGAAACGAACAAGGGGAAGCAGTCAGCAAGGGAGGAAAGAAGGAAGGAAATATTGGCTTGGCACCAATAAAAGTAATTTTCATCTGATTATGGGAAATAGCAGTTCCATTCTGTCTGTTGAACCTGATGGTTTAAGTGGCCTTTTCCAAAACTGCATTTGTTAGGCGATATAAAAATAAATTGAAGCAGTGACAACTAAAAAGTTCTATCACGTGGGGATGGAAATTTGAATTGGTCAAAATTTGAAAGTTTGGATTTTGAAAATATCCTTTGAAAATAGCCCATTTATCCATAGACAACACCCACAAGCAGAGACAATCAGCAGCGATATTGTCTGTATTTGACATAGCGCATATGTATTTATTTTAAAAAACCCACTTGGTTGGTAGATCTTGGTTGGCAACGTGCCCACGACTTCAGATTATTTTATTCATTGATTTAAAATATTTATATCGCATTCCCCATTAATTTTGTTTTTTAGTAATTTGTGTTATTTTTTTCAAAAGAGTTGAAAACGAAATTTGTTACAAAGCATTAAAATTACAAAACGGTTACTCTCTTCATTATAATGAAGACTCCCAGTCTCCTTGTTTCATTGTTGCTCTAGTTTTTTGTTTCCCAGAATTCCCCCAATTTTCTACTGCTTTTTCTTGTTTTTTTTAATTAGTTCGTGAACCTGTAGTTAGCAGGCCATTTTCTTGTTGCTCAAGACAATCAATAAAAAGTCAAATTTCTATAAATGTCCCCACTGAAGGGTCTCTTATTAGGTTAGTTTGTTTGTCCACTCTTCTACTGAAGGAGTATCATCTGATTTCCATCTCGGACCACATATTAGAGTGCCTCCAGACATCCATAATACTCCAAAGTCCCTATGTATCCATTTCCTGTCCTCCTGACAGCACAAGGTGAAGCTGCGCAGGGAGGGGAGAGCCTCTGCGGAGCTGCTTCCTGTCATGCAGACAGCATGATCTATACTCCGCAGTATCCTCGCAGCATGAGAAGGAAACTGCGAAGTAAAAAGCTATTGATTGACTAGCAGCTTTTTACATTGCGGTTTCCCTGCTGCTGCACCGCTGACACAGACAACTGATTGTCACACGGTGACAGCGCAGCGGCTGCGAAGCATTAAGGGGATCTAGATGCACCCTATGTCTGGCAGCAATTATCATGGGCTGTGTTCGCGTGTAAGTTTTAATTCAGCTTCAGTCCACTTTCAGAACTGGAATAACACATCATCAAAGTGAACAGTCATTTTCTTTCCACATTATCTAACTCAAAGGTGGATTTTCTGGATTAGATAATACTGAAAGAAATCAGCCTGTTTCTCTGCTGATGTGGCCTGAAGCTGGATTAAAACTTAGGTGCGTATGCACCTAAATGTTTATCAATTATTCCTGAATGAAACATTTCGGGTTTCAGACTGAAACCATTAAAATACAATCCTGGAGTGATTTGCAAAGAATAAAAACAGCAAAAATTATAATTATTATATAAAAACATGATAAAAAATCAAGGATGAGGGATAGAAATATTTTTAAAAGTTTTATTTTATTTAACGGGCAATGTATTGTTTGTGGACTTCCCTGGGATCCTTGGGTGAAGGGCTGGATATAAATTCATAAATAAATTCACTCTGCAAAGCCCTGGGTAAAAAGGTACGTTTTCAATCTGTGCCTAAAAAAGCAGAATTGTAGGTGCCATACAAATATCAGGGGGGAGACCATTCCAGAGGGTGGGGGCCACCACAAGGGAAGGCCCTGCTGGGGATTCTGCTGTCATCTGTTTGTCCACCAAATTCCTATTAAGATCACGGTGAAGGACAACGGGTGTTGCAGTGCAACCCACAATCATGCTTATATTGACAACAATTCATTCTCTGCGCTGTGCATGTCATGGTGCGCACGTGCGCATGTGCGCGTAATTTAAATTAAAGGAAAGGTGAAAAGTTGCAGGCTAATGTGCCAAGCAAAGCAGAACCAGTAATGAGGATGCCTCCCACAGCACACGGCGACTGATTTACAGCCTGTGTGGTGTTTATGTTATTACACTCCTAATTTCCATGGCCATAAAATTATATTTATATTTCACACGACAGAGCCCTGGTAGAATGGGAGAGAGACAGAGAGAGAGGACGGAAGAGATCTTATTAGGCCATAAAGTGGAATCAGGTCAGTGATACAGAGAGAGGATTCCCAGCCTGTAAATTTCTTTGCAACTTCTTGCCAGTTCCCTTGTTCTCTCTCAGCACCAGAGCAACAAACATACCAACCTTCAAAGCTATTCTATCCCCAAAGGTAATGAAAGTAGCTCAGGAGAGACACTACCTGGTCAAAGAATCCTTTAATGCCCCATATATTTTATCTGCATTTCCTAAAACTTTATGGCACCATTAGCTTGATGGATGACGTACATATTTATTGGCACAGCAGAAATAATAAGAGAGGAAGAAAATGCCCATAACCTTAAAAGGTAACTGACAAAAGAGAAGTCTGCTGCAAGGATTTATTAGGAGTGTAAACGTCTGGAGATAACAAGAGAATAATTGAGTATTGGTCACCTCAAAGCTCCAAGATGCTCCATCCTAGTTAAGGGTCCTGTCAGGGACCCCACCTCATAAAACTGGCTTTATGTCCTTTGTTTTCCTCTTTTCACCTAAGGGGAGGGAGAGGCAGAAGGGACGGCTGAAGGTCTCCAAAGAAACAGAGGGCCTTTCTGTATAGAGTCACAGTAGATCCAGAACCGGAAATCTGGATTTTCCAGATCTACCAATCCAGATCACAGGGAGGTGAGGGTCGGATCAGCACCTTCGGCACTGGTAGCACTAATCCCCCGGCTGCTAAGAGTGACAGATCCTGGCCTTGGGGGATGGGGTGGGGTGATTTGCAGCATTTCGCAGCATCTAGAAAGAGCCCTTCCTTCTGCCCATTAATGTGGAACACAGGAGCCCACCCCCACTGCTGGCACCCTTTGTCCACAAAGGACAAAGCATGATCCATACCAAGGTGTCCTTGGTTTTGATCGCTGGTAGACCTCTATATCGAGTTCTGCTGGAGGACTAGCTGGGTCTAGACCAGAAGATGGAGGTGTGTGGAGGCAAGCTTCCATGTTCAGGACTCATTTCAGTGGTGCATTAAAGAGTGATGAAAATAGGGCCCCCAGGGCCTCCCCCTGGCCTTTAGAGTCGGTGCAAGGCAGCTCCCAACAAAGGGGCTCCTCTGGACCAATGCTGTCATGCAAATGGTGCTGTCCCAGTCAGAGTGGCACAGCCTAGCCTTGGAACAGATCACTGTCCTTGACTCACTATGGCCCTGGTCACACCTATATGAGACAGGACATCCTATTCATAATTCGAACTGAGAT
Organism: Aspidoscelis tigris stejnegeri; assembly: GCA_023333525.1. Taxonomy (NCBI): domain Eukaryota; kingdom Metazoa; phylum Chordata; class Lepidosauria; order Squamata; family Teiidae; genus Aspidoscelis; species Aspidoscelis tigris. Next base: position 6,601,472 of record JALMGA010000005.1, on the reverse strand, counting down.
CATACCAGTTCTACTCAGACCTAAATCATTATAGGTCATCCTCAGGCCGTCCTCACTCTAGGCTGCATCACCACACCTTTCTCCATAATCGTCCTGAGCCGCCTCCATGGAACTCTTGGCTCTCCACCCCTCTTCCTCTATCAAATCTATCTCCTTTCTTATTGGATGCCATTGTGTCACTCAAGGGAGGTGAGGGTGTGTCTTTATGGTTCTTTTCTAAGCCTCCTCTCCCACCTCCACAGCCCCTTCCTTTTTTATGTGCTTTTCTTTTCTGTGTGATTAATTTTTTTAAAAAAAATAATAATAACTTTGCAGGAAAACACTAGATAGAGGAATCATACACATAAACCTAGGAGAGAAGGGGAGGCGCCTCATGAACTCCGTGTGCGCACACTGGCTGGAGGAAAGACATGGTTCACCCTCCTTTAGCCCATTCCCCCGCTCACACAGAGGAAGAGAAGATGGCCTGGGTTGCGACGCCAGGAAGGGCTGAGTCCTCTGCAAAAGAGGACTCCAGTTAAGACGATCTAATGCAAGTGGTTCTCAACCCTCCTAATGCCGTGACCCTTTAATACAGTTCCCCATGTTGTGGTGACCCCCAACCTAACCCTAATCCTAAACTCCAACCATAAAATTATTTTCGTTGCTACTTCATAATGACCCCTGTGAAAGAGTAGATCGACCCCCAAATGGGTTGCGACCCACAGGCTGAGAACCACTGATCTAACGGGAGTAGGCCAACTTGGAAAACGAATTGAGTTAAAATAAAGTAAGGCCTGAAGTAAACTAAAGGTGTGACCCGGGCCTATGCCAAATCGGGTTGGATGAGTGCAGAAAGCCCCCAAATCTTCCCCACCTTTGGCGTGTCAGGCCTTCAGATAGTGGAAATCTTACCATACAGTATAGAAACCAACACATTTAATGTAACGATTTAAATACTGTCCTTTTGAGGCCTGGCCATCAACCACATCTTCTCCACTGCGAGCCCCCGTCGGCTCTGTCTGCACCTGCCAGGAAACCTCATTCCACTATTCCACAGGAAGGCACTAAACCTCATGCTTGAAGTGGGAGCTTCTGGGAAAATTGGGACAAAGGAAATCAGTGCCTTTGAACCTGAAGGGTCTCTTCAAGACCTGCTAACAGGCGGCACCTGTTCTTGGGAAATACAGTGTGAAGGATCTGCCAAATCTTGTGATGAATTAATATTTGAAGCCGGAGCGCTTTCATGTGGCCCAAAGCATGAATGAGTTGTCATGAAATACTTGTAGCACACAAATCCCCCTCCCTTTTGGTTCCTTGTCATTTTTGTAGCAAAAAAGGAAGCTTCCCCATCCCCGCCCCCCCCCCCGCCCCAAGCTGCTTTGAAAGAGGAAAATGCAGAGGCACCTGAAAACAGCTAAGCGTGGAGAGATGAAAAACTCCTTCAAGGTAATTAGATGATTAAGTGCCTTTTAAGCTTTGGACCTACCAGATTTGTTATCTTGAGCTGCTCTTTTTACACGGCAAGCTTTTATTCTCTGCTCCCCCCTCCCTTTGTACCACCCGCTACGTTCCTCCATACACAAAGCCCAAATCTCTTTGAATGCTGGGAACAGGATACTGTTCATTTTATACGGCAAAAGAAACGCATGCACCGACAAACCCACACGCGCTCAAAGGCAGAAAGGTAACCCTCTATCCCACATTCAAGCCTGTGTGAAAGACGCCAGGAACGGTGGGAAAATGGCAGGGACAGATTGTGAGGAATGGTGGAGGAACCAGATCTTCAGTTCATCTTTTCCTCCTTCCTTCTTGACGCTTCAACAATCGAAGGGCATTTTTGTGCTTCCGTCAGATCCAGACCCAGGAGTTCTGTAGGCCACATTCTGGGCCTCCCATCTGCTCTATAGATGTGGATGAATATTCATCAAAAAACAAAAAGGTTCTGAATAAGAAAATAAGGCAACGTAATAACCATAAGGGTAAAGTTATTTACCCCAGTGAAAAATGTATATATACTTATTTAATTTTTGTGGCTCAGAGCCCAACCAAATAAAGAAGAAATTTTTATTTATTTACACCAACATATATAGATTATAGCTCAATATAAGAACCACTTAAATAAAATAAGCCAGGCCCGTTTTGACCCCAACCTAGGGTCTTCCTCAGTGGCTTATATTTAACTTGCAAAAACAAAATATGAATCCTAAGATAATTTCAGCTCACAACAGTGACTCTGACTTTCCAAAGACCCTAGGTTGTGGTCGAAACGCGTCTTTACCCTTATAGTTATTACACTGCCTTATTATTTTATTCAGAACCTTTTTGGTTTTTGAGCTATTTGTGGGGTTCTGCATTAGGGAATTTTGATTGCCTGACAAATATTCATAACATTTGACATTTGTAGGAATTCAGCCAAATTTGGACATTCGAATTTGAATTGAATGTTGGCCCATTCGAAGGCTGAGATTCGAATTCAAATCAAATGTTTTGATACATTCGTAGGAAGCTTCATTATGGATTTGTATGGGACTCATATGCAATTCACATGGGATTTATATGGGATTTGTTTGTGATTCATATGCAAATTAAAACTGAATTCATATTGAACATTCATATTAAATTCAAATCCTACTATGTTTGAAGGGGATCTTTTTGAACAAATTTGTATTGAGTACAAAAAGAAATTTGTGTACATACTTAATCGACACATTGATGTAGATCAAAGAGGTCCCACCCACCACTGGTTTGGCTCCATGAAAGCAATTTTTGGGATTCGATTCAATTAGAATTGAATACCCAAAAATTTGATTCAATTTGAATGTTTAAAGTCTGAATTTAACCAAATTTGATTTGAATTAAGCAAATTTGAATCTATTCATTCAAATTTTTGATTCGAATTTGCACTTATGTATGTCGACAACATACATAGATGTCGTTACGCATCTTCCCCGGATGTCCAAATAGTTCAGATAGATCCAAAATTCAAATCAAATCTTTAAATTCAAATTTAAGGACATTCGATTCAAATTTGAATGTTGAAATTTGGTTGATTCGATCAAATTTCGAATGCATCCGAATATTCGTGCACATCCCTACTCCATTTACACTAGAAAGCCATGTCCAAATTATGAGGCTCTTAATCCGGATCTCTGGGGGACCCATTTAATCAGGCCCAACAGATGGCCCGAGACAATGGTCCGGAACAAGGCGGCCTGTCTCTGTGTTCCAGGTCTACCAGGAGATAATTTTCAACGGCATGCCATAGTGCACCACCAAAAAGCATCCCCCACCCTCCCCAGGCCTTGAAGCTAGGAACCTTCATTCCTAGCCTTTGAAGGCATGTATCTGAGGCTGTAGCTGCTAAGTTTGCACAAGCTCTGCAAACGTGGTGTTGGTTAACAAAGATCAGTGCCATGCTGATTCCACCCATGGTGCCCTGGAGTCCAGATTGGGGAGACCAGTTATTTCAGATGCACTACCTTAGTTAGCAGATGTCGGGGCCCTGTTCTGAAATATAATCCAGGAAAAGATGCAGTTCAGAAAGGGAAGAAGAAGAGTTCGCTTTTCTACCCTGCTTTTCTCACCCATTTCAGGGGACTCAAAATGGCTGACAAAGCTTCTGTTCTTCTCCCCACAACAGACACCCTGTGAGGTAGGTGGAGCTGTGAGAGCTCAGAACAGAGCTGTGACTGGTCCAAGGTCACCCAGGTGGCTTCGTGGAGAAGGGCAGAATCAAACCCGGTATTCCCAGATAAGAATCCAGCTCCCTTACCGCTAGACCAAACTGGTTCACTTAAGATACCCCATTTTTTCCTTCATGTAAGATGTGAACAACTTGAAAGAAATTATGATTAGTGGCGCTAAGTTTTTTACAAGAAGCACCATCATGTTCACTTGCCTTTTTCCTTTTAGCAAATAGCAATTCCCTTAGTATGACATTACCTCTCTGTCCCCTAATGACACCCTTCTTTCCATCTCCTCCAAACGACCACAGCTCTTTCTAAAGAAGTGCCACGTTGCCAAGTGTCTTTTAAATTAGAAAGCTCCATTTCCAAAAGCCCATTTTCAAAAGAAATTATACGTCAAAGTGAAGTATTCCTGACACAAATCATTCCACCATACCGTCAGCCTGTTTTGATTGAGTTCAATGCTAGAAGCATAAATATCCTTGCTTTATCATGGAGGAGAAGTTTTTAAAAAGATACAAACATGGCTGTCTGCTGGCAGCTCAAATTGTGAGTGCTGATGATTTGGAGTTTAATCAGAGAAACGAGTGAAGATTGACTTTTCAGGGTTTTTTTTTTTCCTGGAGTGCCTCAACTTGCAACTCTGAGGGGGCGTCTCCATCGTCTCTTTTTGCTTCTCTCTTGCATCGGATTTTTAAAATGTGCATTGTAATTCGAAATAAAGCGTCCCGATGTGGTTTGGGGCAACACGGATTTAAAATGTACTTTCCTGTCCCCATGCAAGCCACTTTTTGTGGACCCACCCCCCGCCCACTGCAGCGATGACAGGCAAAAAAACTCAATTGAACCTCCACAACACAACACAGATCATCTCTTTACTTGTAAAGAGTTAAAAGCATAACTGAAAGCAGGTCGCTGTCTCCCTAGCTAATGCTTGTAACATAGTTACAAGCATAACTGAAAGCAGCTCACTCCCTGCAGCTGCCTGTGTGCGGAAGCTGTCCAGCGAACTCTCACTTTCTTTCACATTGTTGGGAGAGGGAGAGAAATTCTGTGCTTGCTATCAGAGGAAAGTGATGCTAATTAACAATGGAGGGGGAAACACCTATTTTAAGAAGAAAGAGATTGGTGCTCTGTTTGTACACTTAAACGGAATGGAGAGAGGCTGGATGTGACAGCTGGCTGGCTGACAGGCTGCAGGGAGCAGTTTGCTTTTAGTTATGCCTGTAACTAAGTTACAAGCATTGGTTATACTTTTAACTCTTGGCAGCCAAGGAAAGGAATGTTTTCACACACACATGTAAAGAGCGAGAAAGGTTAATGTAGCCGGAAAGACACTTTAAAGAAATCCGTATGCGTCTCCATGCTCCCAGGATAATCCGTGATTTCCCACAACATCGGATGTAGTACTGTTTGAAAGGGGTTTTTTTCTGCCGCAGATTTTCCTCCTTTGCACCTAATGTAGCCTGGAGTAAAGCTGTGCATGGTGACGCTCCGAGGCAAAACAAGCTTAAATCTGGAGTATTTTTGGCATGGAGACGCACCTTGAAGTGAGGCCAAAGTTGGAAATGTATTTTAATTGGACCAATGGGCAACATGGACACTAGAACCATAGAACCATATAATTATGGAGTTGGATGGGACCTCTAGGTCAGTGGTTCTCAACCTGGGGGTCGGGACCCCTTTGGGGGTCAAACTACCCTTTCAGAGGGGTCACGACGAGTCTCCCTCCCACCTCCCAGCTGCTCCACCCCCGTGGTTGGGGGTCTCCACAACATGAGGATCTCCATTAAGGGGTCGCGGCATTAGGAAGGTTGAGAACCGCTGCTCTAGGCCATTGAGTCCAACACCCTGCTCAATGCAGGATTTCCTAAGCCATCCCAGACAGATGTCTGCCCAAGAACCGGTCCTACTGGATCAGGCCAGTAAGTAAACAGCAAATCCAGCCTTTGTTGCTGCATGAACCACCAATGAAGCCCAGAAATAGGGTTTATAAATTCTCCAAAGCTTCCCCCCACCCCCTTAGAGGTGTGCCCTGGCAAACAGCTTTCAGAGCACCTGCGATTTCTAGAATTCTTACTTCAGGCAACTTGACACGTCCCTCTGCAAAATGACAGTTGCGGGGTTCATGAGTGCACACATGACGGTACTTGCACCAGTGACATCGGTATGGGCTCTCCACACAAGACAGGCACCTAAGCAGAAAAGACATGGTCCAGAAATTAAGAGGCAAGGGATAAAAAATGGAATTCAGAAGACACATTCTTTCTCCTGCTAGCAATTCCTTACCTGCCACGGTGGGCCCAAATGAATTAATGAACACCTTCCTTGGGCATACAAGAAGAAGAATTGGCTTTTCTACCCAGTGTTTCTCACCCATTCAAGGGGACTCAAAGCGGCTGACAAACCTTCTGTTCTTCTCCCCACAACAGAACACCCTGTGAGGTAGGTGGGGCTGTGAGAGCTCAGAAGAGAGCTGTGACTAGCCCAAGGTCACCCAGATGGCTTCGTGGAGGAGGGCGGAATCAAACCCGGTATTCCCAGCTAAGAATCTGGCTCCGTTGGGATGATCACTAGACCCACTGAAGAAGATGAAAAGTCGAAATGCGTTTGGCTTTAGATCCCCCTATAGTGGCTGCTATACTGGACTATCAACCAGAAATACTTGTGACGGAGTTTATTGCATATCTTTCCTGAGGTTTCTCAGATTATTGTTTTTGAGTTATATGGACATTTGCTATCTCCTCTTTTGTTACTGTACACCATCCCCTTTTTTCTTTCTTATATTGTTAAGAGTTTTTATAGGATATTATTTTTACAGTAAATTTATAGCTATTTTTATGATAAGGTCGTATATTTTCATTTTTTAGTATCTGGACATTTCACCTGTTGTTTTACACTAGAATGACTGTGGTTTTATTTTGGTGATAGGTCTTTTGTGTTGCACTTTTGTTTTGAGCCCTCCAACCCCAGCCGTGAGGTCACACTAGCTTCAGAGCCAGGGCAGGGACCTTAGGGCTTTTTGCACTAGACCTTTTGGAATGCCCGTAAAAGACACCGGGATGGAGCATTTGCTCTTCTGGGCAAGCAGCTCTATTCGGAACTGCCCCATCCCAGCATGTCCTACACGCATTCCAGGTGTAGAGTACTTAATTGTGCTCTACACCAGGCCCAGGGTGTTTGGGACCACGCCTCCCTCCCTGACAGATGCAGGCCCCTCCCCAGGCTTGCCCGGATTGGGTCTGGCTGGACCCAGTGGCGGGCAGTCCTGGCATGGTCCCTTCGCCAGTTCCTGCGTGTTCTAGGGGACAGGATCGGGTCCAGGATCAGGAACATGCGCACGCATGCAGCACCTACCTCATCCTCACCTGCTCCTGAAATTATGAGCCGAGTCTGCCTGCGTGTGCCGGCTGCTCTCTGATTGGCTAGCTGACTGGGTTGCTCTGACTGGCTAGCTGTTGCTAGCCAATCAGAGTGGCTGTCACGTGCAGGTGCACTCGGCTCACCGTTTTTGGAGCCAGCGAGGACAAGGTAGGTGTTGCGTGCGTGCATTCCTGTTTAGGCCCATGCCCTTGGGGGAGTGCTTGTGGGGCGCTCTGTGGGCTCTAGGGGACCCGATCCTGTCCCCTAGAACCCACAGGAATTGGGGAAGGGCCCACGCCAGCACTGCCCACCACTGGGTCTTATCTGACCCAATGGTAGCCAGGCCTGGGAGGAGCATCCCACATTGGTAGGTAAGAGTCACCTTACAAACACGTCTTACCTGCCAGTGCATATGGGAAGCTGTCCTCCACGTGTTCTGCCTGAAGCACTCTACAGCTGTCTTAGCTGTAGTGCAAAAAGGCCTCTGTTGTGTAGACAGCCCTATTTGAGACCACATCTTTATGGATTCTGAACCATCAGACCTAGCCGGTCCAGACTGACTGGTTGGGACTACAGAGAGGTAAGTGCAGAAAAGGCCTGGGTTTCATCCATCCCATTCCTGTTCCTCACGCTCACAGAGCCTTTGTGTCAGCTTCCTGCCTCCCGGGGAAGCCTGCCTCCGCTTCAATCCAAGGCAGTCTCCGTTGTTCTTTAAATTGATAACAAGTGCTCGCTCTGATAAATCAAATTAAAAATGGATAGTGTATTATAGTTTGTCAAGTCGGAAAGCAAAGCACGCCATAAATATTTAAACATCAGCGTCACTGCATTGCAGAAATAAAGCCTCCCCTGCTCTTCCCCGATTCCACCTGTGTTGCGATCTGTCAAGGCGCAGAGATGTGGAAATGGGACTTGGCATTGCTTATGAATTGCCAAAGGAGTGAGCTGCAAACACAGTGCAAAAGGAAACAAACACGCGTGCTTTTGGCATGCTAATGTCCACCTGGAAGTAGGGATGAAACAGATCTCCCAGGAGATGCCGCTGACCCAGCGCAAAGACTACTTGAAATGCAATCCTGTTTCACTGGTGTAGCCAGGAGGAGAAGGGTAGTCCTAACTCAGAAGTAGTATAGGCACCAGCAATTCGATTAGAATGTTTAAAGTCTGAATTTAACCAAATTTGATTGGAATTAAAGCAAATTCGAATCTATTCGTTAGAATTTTTCATTTGAGTTTGCACTTACGCATGTCAACAACATTCATAGATGTCCCCAGGTCCGTACACGTCTGTGTGCGCCCTGTAATTATCCCGTATGGATCCGTACAGATGCGTACAGATGCAGATCTTCAAGTACGTATCATGTATGAACCCGTACACATACGAATGTCCAAATAATTCGAATGGATAGATCCGAAATCCGAAATTTGAATTGAATCTTTAAATTCGAATTGAAGGAGATTCGATTCGAATTTAAATGTCGAATGCATTCAGATACTCATGCACTTCCCTAATGGGCACTGCAGAGGACTCAGAGACTGGCCTTTCAGTTGTGCTTTGCCCATTCCTATACCCCCTTTCTACACAATGTCTCTCTCCTCTTCCCCAAAACAAGAACCTAAGAGGATCCATAGCCCACATAGTCTAGCATCTCCTCACACATGGGCTCAACAATCATTTCACCTTTGTGGGCCCCATAGTGCAGGATAGGGTAACATCTGGCAAGGAGGAGCATGTGCACTTGCAGAAGGTGTTTTCAACCCAGAAATGCCTCCTATCATACCAGATGTTACCCTATTGTCTCCTAGCGGAGGTGCACAAAATTGTGCACCACATGTATCCCAACTCTTGCCTGAAGCTTAGCTATCCCATCCAGCTGTGCGACTATTCACACCATTTCTGGTGCTAGGGATCATCTGAGGTGCCACACAAGAACACTGGCACCTCAGGTGACCCCCCCAAATGCAACTGCCTGTGTGCATCGCTCTGGCCGGTATGAAGAAGATGGTGGCAATTAGACACACACACGGACCCAGTTAAGTCTCCAGTGGTGTGGAGCTTGGTCCAGTGTAGGCAATGCACTTTTCCCACCCAGTGGTGTGGAGCTTGGTCCAGTGTAGGCAATGCACTTTTCCCACCCAGTGGTGTGGAGCTTGGTCCAGTGTAGGCAATGCACTTTTCCCACCCAGTGGTGTGGAGCTTGGTCCAGTGTAGGCAATGCACTTTTCCCACCCATGCAGTGGGCTCGAATCCTGTCTGCCTCTCGAACATGGAGGTGGTACCTAGGCATCCATTTTAGTAGCCATTGATACCCTGCTGTCCATGAAGTTATCTATAAGAACATAATAAGAAATCCTTGCTGGATCAGGCCTCCGCCCATTTAGTCCTTCATCTTTTCTTCTGCTTCTGGGCATTCTCAGGCAGAAGACAAAGCAGAACCTTCACTTGCTCTTCCCTCTCCTTGGAAAACTCAGGGGCAGAATTCAATCTGCATGCCCGCAACAGGTCCCAGATGCAACCTAGTTATCAGGCTTTATGTTCTAATGAGCATGTCCAGAAAGACAGACAAGAAGGGCATTCCAATCAGACGTCATTGCCCCAAACGTGCAATTTCTGCATTTCTGGGCAAGAGCACAATGAAGAAAGGCAAACTTACGAGTTGTGGACACTGCAATTGTAGAACACAAAGCTGGTGCTGGCAAAAGTCATGCCTGTTTCCTTAGATTTCAACTGGAGCTGGACAACATGGTGGTCTCCTAGAACAAAGGAGAAGGTGATTGCACTGCATTTGTTCCCAGAAAGTTTGGGCTTTCCCTGAAGTCAGAAAACGAAAAGGGCAGGTTTCAGGTTCATGAAAGTGAAGCAATCCTTGCCTTTGTTTCCCGCCACTCTAAATCCACGTAGAAAAATGCTCCATCCATGGGACAGATTCCCTTGGGTATTTGACATGTTTCCTTTACATTTACATTCAAGATACAGACTTACCCTCTCTAATAAGGATGTGCACAAATGGGTTTTCTGGCATTCAGTTCGTAATGAATCAAATGTTAGAAAATTTGCATTTGCTCAAATAGATCTTTGAATGTGGTAGGATTCTACCCGATACGAATGTACTGTAGCAATTCGTACGAATATCCAGTATGAATGAATATGTATCCAGTATGAATGAATATGTATCTGATATATATCCAATATGTATTCTGTTACATATCTGCTCTGAAAGCATCAAATCTGACCTGAATCCACTTTTAATCCACTCTCGATCCATGTTGAATGCAGCCTGGATCTGTTGCAGATGTGACTGGCCCAGCCGCTTTCCCACCTCCCCAGTTTTATGAATGATGATGATGATGATGATGATGATGATGATGATGATGATGATGATGATGATGATAGTTTATTTATAAAGCACTGTACATGTACTCAGCACTGTACAAGAAAAATTACATTAATAAAACATACTATAAAACCTACTGATGGCGTACAATCTAAAGATAAAACGAAATAAGAATAATTTACGCTAATAAACCAAAAGCAAAGCAAAACAATAACTGTAATACAAAACAGATCAAATATAAATATTAAGGTATAAAACAACGCACACAAAATCTGGAAACGCTTCCCTAAACAGGAAAGTCTTTAGCTCAGATTTAAATGACGCTAAAGACTCATAGAAATGCTCCAAAACATTTGTATTCATATGAATGTTAATGTACGAATGTTGTAACATATTTGTGTAAGAATGTCCAAATTCGTATGAATATTGAATGTAACGGATATTTGTGCAGGTCCCTACTCTTTAACAAAACCCCAACACAACTCCTTTGCCCCCCCAAGCCCCCCCTTACCCCCAAGCATCCCTTTCCTCCACCCTAACTCTGGCTGATTGGATCCAGCAAGGCTAAGGACACCAGAGCACTCTCTTCCCAGTCTGCCCAACAGACAAAGATGTTAGTTGGCGGCCATAATGGCAAAGATTCCATAAGGAAGGCGCCCATGTTTAATGCAGAACTTTAACCCACTTGCCCTTCTCCACCTCTATTATTTTCTTCCTCACCTGAGAGACCCATTAATCAATCTTGCCAAAGGAAACTTGACAACAGCTCATCACTGCACACACGTCTGGGAGAGAGCTGGGCACGCACGCCAAGGCTTGCATACATTCCTCCAGTAGCCCACACCTCGCCTGCTGGCCTGCAGACTTTGGCAGGTCAGTTAAATGCTCCCTATTTAACAGCAGTCACCCTCTTTCCAGGGACTTCCAAACTGGATGAAAGCAGTGGAAATTATAAACAGATGGCTGCTGAGATATTAGGATCTGAGTAAGTTGGAGTTGATAGTCCTCCTTGGTTTATGTTCCCCAAAACCATCTCTCTCCTCAAGTCTTGCCATTAAGTCTTGGCTTCACCCCAAAAAAATGTTGTAGATCTCAGCATTATGGTCTGGAGGGACACTTCATCGGCAAAAACGGTGGAACAGGCACCCCCCTTCCACCAGAGGTTACCATTAGAAATGTGCATAAATATTTGCAACATTAGTCAGACAAATCCAGACATTTGTACATGGATTGAATGTTACAACATTTGTACACTGACATTCGTACAAATAAAAATGTTTCAGACATTCGTACAAATAGGTTGGCCATTCGTTAAACTGGGGAGGTCACATCTGCAACAGATCCAGATTGCATTCGACATGGATCGAGAGCGGATTAAAAGTGGATTCAGGTCGGATTTTACACTTTCAGAGTGTGGATATGTTATGGGATACGTATAGGATATGTATGTGTTCGTATCGGATATGTATCGGATATTTGTAAAAATCTGTATGAATACATACATATAAAATGTAACCTATCACATTCAAAGGGGATCTATTCAGATGAATATGGATTTTCGTTACAAATCAAATGTCAAAAAAACCATTTGTGTACATCCCTAGTTACCATATGGCAAAGAAGACAAAGGTCCTGTGCCTTGAATGGCTGTATTGGAGAGGTCATTCCAGAAAGGGCTGCCTGTCGTACAAGTTATGTTTACTAAAAGAGCTTCTCCTATGCAGCCAGTAGGGATGGTGCCCTCTTGTCTTTTCCATATGGTAAACCTCTCTGTTGGCAAAAGTGAACACCAATTCTTGGAACCATAAGATAGAGATGGATGGAAGAACAAGATAAACTTTGGCTGTTCCTGCACTTACCTTCCTGGAACGGTTTTAATTAGACCAGCCCAGGCTGTTCCTTTTTCTTCCCCAGCTGGTGCTGTTCACATTGCAAGGGCTGGGTTTTCATTGTACTGGTCCAGCAGTGCCAGCAATGCAGATGGTCCATGCCCTGGCCCATTCCTTGCGATCCAATCTTCCATCAGAGGTCCCACCCACCTCTGCTTGTGATTGGGTGATGCGCATGTTGCTGCTACATTGCATCTGGTGTGCAAAGGCAGGGCAGAACATCACAGGGCCCAGACCCAGCATAACAAGGTGTGGACCTAGCATCACAGAATCTGGACCCAGCCCTGCAGGGTGTGGACATAGCATTGCAGGGTCTGCAGCTAGCTGTTCAATCCCAGAGGTAGATTTCTGAGACCTCACAAAATTCTGCCTGCTCCAGGTATGCTTGTGGACTGCTTTTAACGGGTCCTGAGGGCTGTTTGCACTTGGCTCTATTCTGGAATATATCCTGCAATAGAGGCCTGCTGTCCAAATGCTAGTGCAGGCTAAAACAGGGCCAAGGTGGGGACTGCTGGGCCCTTTCCGCACTTGGCCTTATTCTGGAATATATCTCAGGATCAGGGTCTCTTATCTGCATGTTATTGCAGACTACAGCAGGTCCTAGTGAGACTTGCCATAGCCTGTATTAGCATGTGGACAAGAGACCCCTATCCTGAGATATATCCCAGAATAAGGCCAAGTGCGGAAGCAGCCCTGGAGTCTACACTTTCATGCAGACCACAGAGTCCGATCCCAAGATACATTCCAACACATGGCCAAATGCGAAGAGGCCCCTCATCTGGAATGGCATAGGGAGCACTTGGGATGCTTCTAGAACACTTCCACAGATAACACGAGGTGAAGAAGCAGCCCAGCAATCTGCTTCTTCTAGTCTAGAAGGCAAACGCAAAAAGGCCCTTTATTTCCTTAGATATGACTGCTCTAGTCTTTACCACCATGACAACGCTCGCTGGAAAGCAGAGAAGCAATATATGCTCGGTAGAAGTATGGATGCTATACTTTGTTTTGACTTCTCCTTGAAGACTGAACATCAGAAGTAAACCTGCTGTCGCAGAGGTCAGGAAAGGTTTTGGCTTTCCTCAAGAGATAGAGCCTACTGAGAACTTGGGACAAGAGGGGCTCTGCCGCATGGCTGAACCCTCTCTCGCCACTCAAAACTTGGCTAAAGACCATTGGATGTCACATTGACCAAGATCATCCTTGGTGTATCCCAATGAACAGAAACTTGGCTAAAGGATGTCACATTGGATGTCACATTGACCAAGATCATCCTTGGTGTATCCCAATGAACAGAAACTTGGCTAAAGGATGTCACATTGGATGTCACATTGACCAAGATCATCCTTGGTGTATCCCAATGAACAGAAGCTTGGCTAAAGGATGTCACATTGGATGTCACATTGACCAACATCACCCTTGGTGTATCCCAATGAACAGAAACTTGGCTAAAGGATGTCACATTGGATGTCACATTGACCAACATCATCCTTGGTGTATCCCAATGAACAGAAACGCCCTCAGTCAAGAAAACATCTAGAACATTAACAGATTAGAAAAGCCAGAAAATCTCTCGCCCATGACCAGAGGCCTACTCGTGCTACGGCCTCTAGTACATGATTAGTGAACTTCTGGTGAAGAGAATACCCACGCGGAGTAGGTTGTTGTAGCCTCCAAGCATGCCCATCCTCCCCAGATGTTCACTAATTGTTGATTAGGTGTGGAGCAACCATTCATTCTTCTTCTGCAGTCCCGGGTTGTCTGAGGTGCCACACAAATGCCCTGGCACCCTGGATGACCATAGACACGACTGCCTGTGCGCAGAACATCAGCATCATCACGGTGATGGTGGTGACGCATGCACAGTCATGGAGGGTGCCACAGCCAAAATGGCGGCACCCAGAGGAGGATTGGGCCCCAGTTCAAATAAGGTAAGTATTCGGTCCTGGGGGTAGGGAACAACCAAAGTTGATTGGGCTCCAAATGTGAGCGCTAATCAATATTGGTTAATCATGCTCATTTCCCATCCAGCGGACGGGAAGTGCAAAAAATGCCCCAGGTTTTGGTAGAGATCACATTACTATTCTGGGGAATTTTGTAGTTTTTGACCTTGCTTTTTTTTTTTCAGACTTTTGCCGAGATTTTGGAGGCAACACTTAATTTAGTGGACTTCCTTTTAGAAGTCCTTGGATTTAGACACACCTCATCACCCTTAATTAAGTTGGAGTACAGAGAAGGGGAGAAGAATCAGTGATCTCCCTTACCTCAGAGATGTTTAAAAATAATGTGTCAGAGAAAGCGGCCTGGACTTGAGGTAACCGACGTCCAGCTTAAAAGAATCGTTGCAGCTAAATTACATAGAGGAGCTATGAATGTAAATTTATATCATTAAGGATGAGATCAGAAGTCACTCTTAATCATGTTTGCTTTTTTCTCTTAGATTACTGGTTTTCCTTTTACAGTAATGTAGCTCAGTCTTTAATCTTTTCTAATTTCTTTTCCACTTTTAAAGCAGATAGGGAAAAAAATTAATACATAAAAATTAAAGAGAGAGAGAGAGAAAGGACGTCCACTGTTTGCCAGCCAACCTCCACCACCAGTGATCGCAGTATAGAGGTCACTGCTAGGTTCTTCTCCCCTAATCTTTCAAAAAGAGGGGGGTCAGGGTGATTTCACACTTCCCTTTCCATCCAAAAGATTGGAAAAGAGCATGATTAACCAATGTTGACTAGCGCTTGCACTTACCTGATTTGATCCTGGGACCGGTCCTCCTCTGGGTGCTGCCATTTTGGCTGTGGTGCCCTCTGTGACTGCACATGCTCATGCACTAGCGCCATCGCCACGCTGATGCTGATGCTTTGTGCATGTGCAGTCGCATCTATGGTTGTCTGAGCTGCCAGCATACTTGCGCGGCACCTCATACAACCCTGGAGCACCAGAAGAGGTGTGGAGGGTCGTCCCACTGGGCACTCCACGTAGGTTTCTGGTAAAGACTGGTTAAGGTGTGGAGCACAATTTCATGCTCCACACCTAATGAACAATTAGTGAACTTCTGGAGAGGCAGGGCATGTAGTAGCCTCTTCGAAGTGCAGATGTTCTTCACCAGAAGTTCACTAATTCTTGACTAGTGGCTGAAGTGTGAAAATGCCCCCAGTTGTGAAAATAAGAGAACATAAGAGCCTAAGCAATGCCCTGCTGGATTAGGCTACAGCCCATCTAGTACAGCATTCTGCCCTACACAGTGGCCCACCAGTTGGTTCTGAGCATCTCAAGTAGGAGACAAAGGCAAAACCTTTCTCTGCTCTCGACTCCCTGCAAATAGCCTTTAGAAGCATCCTGCCTGTCTCTTCTGCCTGGAGGAAGTACCCAGGCATCCATTCTAAATTAGAATATAAGATGGTTCTTGCTGCAATGCATCTCAACCCATCTAGTCGAGCACTTTGCCTTACACAACGGCCCTTGATTGCTTCTGGGCATCACAAGAAGAAGACAAAGGCAAACCTTTGATCCGCATTCAAATCCCTGCAAATGGGTTTTAGGGGCATTCTGCCCAGCCCAACCTGGAGGCTGTTCCTAAGCATCAATTCAAGTGGTCATTGATACATTTGTCCTCCATGAATTTATCCAACACTTTTTGAAATCTATCCAGGATATTGTACAGTAATGCACAATGGAGCCAAGAATCCAAATTATGTCTATAAACTGATGGGATCTGAGCTTTCTGCAACACACCAGGAAAGGGATCTCAGGGTTCTGGTGGACAGTTCAATGAAGGTGTCAACCCAGTGCGCGGCAGCAGCGAAAAAAGCAAATTCAATGCTGGGAATAATTAGGAAGGGAATAGAAAATAAGTCAGCAAGTGTCATTTTGCCTCTTTATAAATCTATGGTGAGGCCACATTTGGAATATTGTGTACAATTCTGGTCACCACACCTCAAAAAGGATATTGTGGAACTAGAGAAGGTGCAGAGAAGGGCAACCAGAATGATTAAGGGTGCAACGTCTAGGCCTCTTCAGTCTGGAGAGACGGCGTTTAAGAGGGGACCTGATTGAAATATATAAAATTATGCATGGTATAGAAAAGGTGGATAGAGAACCAGGGGGCATATATGAAGCTGATGGGTAGGACAGTCAGATCCGACAAAGGGAAGTATTTCTTCACCCAGAGGGCCATCGGTTTATGGATTGTGCTGCCGGAAGAGGTGGTGACAGCTACCAGTCTAGATGGCTTTAAGGTAGGGTTAGACAAATTTATGGACGACAGATGGCTACTAGAATGAATGCCTAGGTGCATCTTTCAGGCCGGGGGAGGGGGGGAACCGGGGCACTTCTAAGGCCATTTGCTGGGATTCTAGAGCAGGAATAGATTTGTCCTTGTCTCTGCTTGAGATGTCCATGAGGATTTGGTGGGCCACTGTGTGTGACAGGATGTTGGACTAGTTGGGCTGTGGCCTGATCCAGCAAGGCTTCTCTTATGTACTAACTGCTGTCACCATCATTTCTAGTAATACATTCTATAGATTGATGAAAAACAGCTTCCCCGTGCCAGTCCAAACTTTCCTGCCCATCAGCTTCAGGAAAAGGCTGGTAGTGGCACAGTCAGGAACTGTTGTTATTTTTCCTGTTTTCATTTTATATTCTGTTTTTATTGCTGTAACCCACCCTAAGACCTCTGGGAACACGGCAGGATAAAACCTTAGGTGTGACCTAAAAACGTTCACCATCTTCACAAATGAAACTTTGCACCCAAATCAAAATTGGATGTAGCACAGATTCGAAGCAATTTCTAAGCCTAGCACATTTGCGCAAATGCGAAGTTCCGTTCCACTGGCAATGTTCCGCCCCATTCGCATTGATGCGAAGCGAACAGTGAAAAAGAAAATCTAGCATGAACCGCTCAGAGAACAGCAATACAAAATGAGCAATCTGCTTGTCTCCAAAAAATAGCTCCCAGCTTGGGGACTCACCATTTTCAGTAACGATCTTTGGCACCTCCTTCACTCCAGGAGATAAGCACTTAATCTGGTTTCCTATCACCACGCCATCCATCTCCGACAGGTCCCCAAAGGAGCAGTTGACCCCATCTGACAGCTCAGGAACGTTGTAAGTCTCCAAAACTAGCTGCGGAAACACGGAGAGAAGCAAACAACAGAAGGAAAGATGAATGCTGCCAGAAGGGGATCAAGGAAGGGAGAATTACACTGGAGGAAATGGACAAAATGCCTCTTGCTTGCTAAGGGACCTCCTTCGACAGAAAGTGACCTCTTTGGACAGAGGGGATGGGATACAGATGTTGACCCGGAGTGGCGCGTGGCAATGCGGGGGGCTCCCGTGCTGGGGAGGGTCTGGCTGGGGAGGCGTGGGGTGGAGTGCTCTGCATCGCTCATGCAAAGTGGGCAGTCTTTGAGATAGGCTGTGAAGATTCAAGGCTCGCCAGCACAAGTAACGTTTCTGAAGAAGGTGACTTGTTACTCACAAGAGGCACTCTGTGGACTACAGAGAAACTGTAATGCTCCAGTCTAACTCTCTACGCCTCCTCTCCTAGCATCACCAGCAGAGGGAGCTCTCTGTCACCAACAAGATCCTGTGTATAAAGGAGTCTAGTTATGGACTTGGGTCAGCCACGATAGATAGATAGATAGATAGATAGATAGATAGATAGATAGATAGATAGATAGATAGATAGATAGATAGATAGATAGATAGATAGATAGATAGATAGATAGATAGATAGATAGATAGATAGATAGATAGATAGATAGATAGATAGATAGGAAGGAAGGAAGGAAGGAAGGAAGGAAGGAAGGAAGGAAGGAAGGAAGGAAGGAAGGAAGGAAGGAAGGAAGGAAGGAAGGAAGGAAGGAAGGAAGGAAGGAAGGAATACTCTCTCTTGTACCTGGGCTTACATCACATTTCCCATTAAGTAGAATAAATCCAACAAATCTCCTGAACCAAACTGTGTAATTTAAAAATGCATTATTTTACATCGTGCAAATGCATCACAGATGAAAATCTCTTTAAGATGTTCACAAATTCTGTTAACAGCAGCCTGCAAGCAGCGGCAAACCGTCCATATTGCTGCCAAGACCAGATGTTCTTCTTATAAAGCAAAGGCACATTTACTTTTGGGAGGTCTGCACAGTGTTTCCTATCGAAATGTGTTGAGACTGAAACAGAACACCTCCTCTTGGAAGTGTCTCATTTTGAACTTCAAGCAAAAATTGGTCTTTGCTTCAACAAAGCTTTCAAGGCATCAAAGGGATTTTATTCTCTCACATGAGTTGAATCCAGAAGAAGAAAAGATGGATGGATGGATGGATGGAGCGATGGAGCGATGGATGGAGCAATGGATGGAGCGATGGATGGAGCGATGGATGGAGCGATGGATGGAGCGATGGATGGATGGATGGATGGATGGATGGATGGATGGATGGATGGATGGATGGATGGAGAAAATATGAAGGACAGAAGGTGAAAGAAAGAGAAAAATGTGGGGGGAGAACTGGATTGTGTGGAAAATTCAAGGAAAAACGATCAGTTAAACAAGATGATGAATTGGTTCTCTCAAGTATAAAGAAAGATAAAAGACATCTATTTCAAGATTCTGGGGAGGTGAGAAAAGGAAGCAATCTATGCAGTTAACACATGTAAAGATGTTAAAAGAAATGAACAGTTTTCTAATTGTAATGGCAAAGGAATTAAATAAAGTTTAAAAAAAGAATTAAAAGTTTTTTTTTGTTTAAAAAACTTTGTTTTAATCCAGGCAATGGAAAGAGTGTGTTTGGTATGAGCCCTGGGAGGTGGTGACCACCCACTGGCAGCCCCAAGGCAGGAAATCCACCCTCAGATACGTCCTGATGGTAACCCCCTTCAAAGGCCACTGGAGGGGTGGGTTCGCCCATGTGCACCCCTCCTGCAAGAAGTTTTTCTGCTCTGAGCTTGCAGCACATGGCTCAGTTTAGGATCATCATCATCATCATGGCTTGGCTTTGTGAATGAAGATTAGGGAGGGCTCGACCCACGCCCGCTGCATGCACTTTGGCGGCGCATTCAGTTTAAGATAGCGAGAGCTAAACTACCGTTTTGACAACAGAAAATGGGCACTTCTTGAGTATCTCTGGGTCTTGACAGCCTGCATCCCCATACACATCAGGCTCAAGGAACAACTGTAAGGGTAGAGCACAGATACCTCCTCTGCTGTTGTGTACAGCGAGAGTAGTAAAGGAAATTATGCAGTGCAGATGTGTTTAGTGTCAAATAGGGATGTGCACAAATGTTCGAAATATTATTTGTCGCATAAGAACCTAAGATTAGTTTCTCAGAAGAAACCTAGGCTGTGGCATAAGATCCCAAAGAAAGACTGCTACATATGAGATACATTTCCCGTGCATCTTCACGGCATCGTTATCTCGAATTCAAAACGTTTTGAGTCCTCCCAGTTCAGACGGCAGTTTGGCTTAACACGCTTCTTCCGTGTTAAACCATGTTAAACCGTTTTGAAATAAATCCTGATTTCAACAGGTCTCACTCTGGATCATGCACTTGAAACAGTTTTTACTGTGTGGACAGTACCGTTTTCAAGGATGAGATTCTGTGTTCAGGGTGCCCCTCCCCCAATCGCACTGTATCCAATGGCTGTCCGTATTCTGCGGATGTCATGGGGGGGGGGTGTTTCCCTGCCTGATCTGAAGCAAAAACTTTTTTCTGATCGCTTCTTCTCTTGCAGTCTGAACTTCTTGGAGCAGCCTTCACACAGCAGCGCTACAGCTCCGGAGTGCGTGCGGAGAGTTGGAGGGGGGAAGAGACGGAGAGGAGGGGATTGGGCAGGAGGAGGCTATCAGCGTTTTGGATTCCCCTGGGGCGGGCAAGAAGAATTTGGCTGAGGGAGCCTGGCCGGAGAAAGCCTAGCTAGTCTTCCCCTCCTGGGGAGGGAGCGAGCCGGTACACACACACACACACACACACACACACACACAGGCAGGCTTTCATGACAGCTATAAAATCAGACACTTTTGCTACTCCCCCGCCCGCCCTCACACAGGAGCTACAGTGTAGCAAGAAAGCCCCTTCACTCCCGATTAACAATGTTGCGAATTTGCGCAGTTTCAGAAGTTCAGACCTTTGAAAGTGAAAGGAGGCGAAGCAGCTGAGATTCTGTTTAAAGGAATGGGGCTTTACTTGCTGCTGCTGCTGTTGCTGCTGCTGTGTGCTCAGAGCAATGAAAAAGCCCCTCACTCCCCTCCAGCCCAACCTCTGAGAAAAGGGGTGGGCTGGCAATGGGCAGGGAGGACTTGCGCGTGGGGCCTCCCAAGATTGAATCCGAGATAAGGTTGCCGGCGGGATGCCCTTGACACGGATCAAGTTGAAGGCCAGTGGAGACAGCTTTGTTCCAGTTCAGTTATTTGGGTTTCCTTAAACCAAATTAAGGCATGCCGTGCGGATGCAGCCTTCATCTCCATGAATTTATCTAATCTTCTCTTAAAGCTAACTAGGCTGGTTGCTGTCACCACCTTTTCTGCTTTCTCAGAAGAGACCACAAAGCAGGCAACTGTGAACAGCTGTAAGGAGCTGTAAGGTTGTAAGGAAGCCCAGGAATGCCAGGTGCTTTACCTAGTAATCCTGGGCTATCCTCTGCACCCAAAAGCCAACAGAGACCCACCAAAGCCAAAAGGGACCTCAGCTGCTTCTTAAACACACACATACTCCTAATACGCCTCTATTTTCCCCGCACAAACGACCTGCACCATTCTCTAGTTCTTGACATGCAAGTGAAATTTGGCTACCGACATATTTTAGAGTATTTTTTCATCTTACAAAAAAGGTCAAGACCTACCTTTGCTAACTCACATTCCTTCACCACCCATACTGAGCAAATTGCTACAAGAGAGATCAAGAAAAGCTGACTTCCTTTGCAAGAATCCAGGGGGTTTCTAAACACGCTTGTGCCCTACTGAATTTTGGCTGTTGCTGAAGCCACTAAACACACCCAAGACTGTCAGGTGGTCAGTTCAACACTCACTTTAGGAGCGGCCCACTGAGGGCTTGTCGCCATGCAATTTTTACTCCGAAGTGAACAGCCTCTAATTTGGACTACATGTGGGGCAAACGAGACAAATTTGTGGCAGAAAAAAACCCTTTACAACTATTTTCACAGCAAATTAGGAGTCTGCTTCATGGGGACACTCCTGGGTTATTGGGGGAGGAGGATGGCGATCGTGTCATTAGCGGGCAGGGTTTCATCTGTGCTAGCTGTTCCTACCACACTCGCTTAAACTGCACTGAAGAGAAGTGATGAGGGGGTCAAATCGCTGTCATTTATTCTGTCATTTGCCTTCTCCCCCCCCCCCGCACGCACGCACGCACGCACGCATGCATAGACAGACACAAGCACTCACGGGGCTGCCAAACTAAGAACTAAAGGATTCAAGCTGCCTGTTGCCTCCAAGCCTTAACGAAGTGCATATTAATTAGCTCCTTGCTGGCCAGGCTGGTTGGAGGCTGACTCATCAGAGCTCACAGACAGAGGTGCATATTAATTAGCTCCTTGCTGGAGCACACATGCGAGTTAGAAAGAGGTGCATATTAATTAGCTCCTTGTGGGCTAGGCTGGTGATTGGAGCTTACTGGCGCTGGGAAGCAAAAGCCTCAACATTTTAGATCGGTTGTCTGGCTCCCCTCTCTTTCACAGGTTGGCTGTCATGCTTCAAGGGTGGAGGGGGAGGGGGTATCCCTCCAACCCCTGAGCCCTTCTTCTGCGAGCACACATCTGTGCTTGCTGTCATCCAGATGTGCACACATCTGCTAAAAGATGCAATTTCCCCAATGCCGGGGTTTACCACATTTGCTTGGGGATGGGTGAATTCGAACTGAACCCACGCTCTCCTCCACCTCACGGGGACATCTTAATCCAAACTACAATTCGGATTAAGGATGCCCTGATTCTGCAGCACAGTAACTGGAGACCATGGCGATGAGCCCTGAGTGGTCAAGAGGCCTCCCTTCTACACGTGTTGGGTGGGTTTCGAGAGAGGCTGTGTCCCTTGCTAGAATGTTGTAACTGCACTGGACACAGCATAGTGTTCCAAAATGGCTATCTAGTCTAGGATACAGGTAGACCTGTTTTGCAGGTCTCCTAGCAGTCTAGTGGGTGCAATCAGGCGACAGCCCATCTAGTCCACCATCCTGCCTCACACAGAGCCCCACCAGTTGCTTCTGGGCATCTCAAACAGAAGACAAAGGCAAAACCTTCACCTACTCTTGGTTCTCTGCAAATGGCCATTAGAAGCATCCTGCCTGTCTCTCCAACACAGAGATGGTCACCTAGGCATCCATTGATACACCTGTCCTTCATGCCTGTTGTACCAAAATGGGTCAGAAAATGTTAGTTTGGAAGCCCTTGAGATCCTCTTCCCACGGCTGTCATCTCCTTCTCCCTAAATGCCTAAAAGGAAAAGATTAATTGCCAGAATTTGAGTCACTGAGGGCAATGCTTGCTTGTAAAAAGTAAGTCCGTTGGCTACTTTTTCATCTGTCTGAAATTTCTATTTCAGGTGGTTTAGAGAATTTGCTTTAGTTTCTCTATGTAATCAAGTGCATGAAAGAAGGCAATTGCTGCCGTCTGAGACACTATTACATGCCAAGGGAAATTCCCCAGGATGCTTGAAATCCATCTCAGATCTCAAATGGAGATCTGAACATAAGGAACATCTACAATTCACTATTTCAAGAAATGTCACCTGGGCTAACTCTATATTGGATTAGCTTGCTATCTTATCATGGGCCTTATTGGTAAAGCAAAAAGAGAAAGAGGGAGGTGAAATTTGGAGGTGAAGAAGGAGCCCATCAGACTTACCATGACGCTATACTGGGACACAGAAATGTTGTTGGGATGTACTGTCAGGCGGACACATTGCTTCATCTCCGAGGCAAAGCGGCGGGGTTCACTGGAGCGCTCACACTGCTCTTTCCGTGTGCACCTGGGAAGGAGAAAACAGAAGCCACACAGGTGGGAAATGTTAATGCCGAAGAAAGGAAACACAAAGTTCTATGAAGATTGTGCCTTCTCCACATCTGTTGGGTCAAAGTTAGTGAGCTGGGTTTGCAAGAACACCAGGATAAGATTACAAGATGTGCCAAAGAACAGATTTTTGCCTAACACAACAACGGCTGACTCCGAGTGAGAAATGTATTTTGTATATTGAAAAAGTTGCTCTCTTTATAATGGATAATGTATCTACTTTGGAAATAGGTGGAGGAGCATTGGGAAGTACTGCATCGATTCTGCATGGGCACATTGATTACTTCTGACAGACATTCATTGCGCAAGACGGTTTTGCTTTTACACTGTCGGTAAAATTGATTTCTCTGGTTCAAATGCAATCCCAGAAATTCTCAATAATGTCATTTGGTCCCTGAAGGTGACAATGACTTCAACTGATAGACCACCTCTGTGGTTCCTCTAACCCTCACTTACCAGTGCTGAATTGGGGCCTATTCGCACTTGGCCTTTTTCTAGAGTGCATTTCAGGATAGGGGTCTGTGGTCCACATGCCAATGCAAACTCTGGCAGACCTCACTTTGGGCCTGTTGAACCTGCACTAGCATATGGACAGCAGGCTCCTATTCCAGGATATATTCCATAATAAAGCCAAGTGTGAATAGGCCCCTGCTCTACCTAGGAATGCTTTGACTGGAGCAGTCCAGCTGTCCCAGAACAAGTCCATCCACACTTGGGTGGCCTGTTCTGGGACAGGCCCTGGGCTACCATGAAGTTTCTTGGCTTTTTGTGAGGGCTCCAACAGACAGGAATGAAGGTCCCTGGCCTCAGCACTTCAGTGCTACAATTTGGGGCATTTCTCTACTAGCAAGGAAGACCCCATTAGGAACCCACCTGTCTGGATAATTCAAATGAATAGATCCAAAATTTGAAATTCTTTCCAACGTTTAAATCTGAATTTATGGACATTCAATTCAAATTCGAATGTCAAAATTCAGACAAATTCGACCGAATTTTGAATAACTTTGAATATTTGTGCAGAAGGCCCCTGGTCTGTACAGTTTCCATCACTCAAGGCAAAGTAGGGTGTGTGAATGGTTTCCTGGTAGCAAGATTATAGAAGAACGGGCCAGGCACAGAAGTATGGAAGCATGTGAGACTTAGAAACAATTGGGGTTGGTCAGAATCCAGCTCTTGCTGTGATGAAAGAGGGGTTGGTAAAACTTAGAAATTGCAGGTTTTTAATCAGTAAAGGATGACTTGTCTTTCTTCCCCTTAATTTAATAATGTTTTGGTAGCTCTTCAAGGGATGAAGTTGCGAACGCCACGAACAGCCACCAAGCCCGTCTGTCTCTCTGCCCTTGCCAACAATACCTGACATAAATGAAGCCATGGCTCTCAAAGCATGGCTAATAGTTCCCAGGGACGGAGGCAATTATGGCTTTTATCTTATAACCCACATGAATACTGGGAAACAGGGTTCCCATAAAAGGACAACTCCAACAAGTTTTCTAATTATCATCCATTAAGCTAATGTAACACTCTTTTAAAGGCTGGTTTCAATGAATTCTTCTGATATTAGCTGCAATACTGGCCCCATTAAAATCCACTCTGAAGCTAAAACATGAAAGTTAAATGATTCACCCTCTTCAAACTTTGATGTCTTGCTTTCCAAGTTAGGAGCGGCTGGATGGAGCTGGAGCATAAATAGTAAATGTATTCAGCCTGGAAAGGGCTCCAAAGCAGGGTGAATCTTTCTGTGAGGGCCTACCTTACCACCGATGCTTGGTTTGAGCTAGCAGACTTCATCTATATGTAATGATATGAGAGGAGACCTGCTGGATCAGGTCAGACACCGTCTAGTCCAGAATCCTGTCTCACCCAGTAACTGACCAATTGCTTCTGGGCATCTTGAGGAGGAGGAGGAGGAGGGGGAGGGGGAGGGGGAGGAGGAAGAAGAAGAAGAGGAAGAGGAAGAGGAAGAGGAAAAGGAAGAAGAGTTGGCTTTTCTACCCCATGTTTCTATTCTCACAGGTGGGGATGTGAGAGGTCAGAAGAGAGCTGTGACTAGCCCAAGGTCACCCACCTGGCTTCATGGGGGAGGGCGGAATCAAACCCAGTATTCCCAGATAAGAGGCCGGCTCCCTAGCCACTAGACCAAACTGGCTCACATCCTGCCTGTCTCTCCATACTGGAGATGGTGCCTAAGATACACCTGACCTCTAAGAGCATAAGAGAAGCTTTGCTGGATCAGGCCACATCCCATCTAGTCCAGCATCCTTTCTCACACAGTGACCCACTAATTGCTTCTGGGCATCTCAAGCAGAAGACAAAGGCCTGCTCTCTAATTCCTGCAGGTGGCCTTTAGAGGCATCCTATGTATCTCTCCGGCCTGGGGCTGGTGCTTAGACATCAACTCTAAATAATAACATAAAAGGACAACTACTGGATCAGGCCATAGTTCTCCTCGTTCAGCATCCTGACTCACAATAGCCCACCAATTGCTTCTAGGCATCTCAAGCAGAAGACAGAACTGAAACCTGGTATTCCAAGATAAGAGTCGAGAGCAGGAAAAGTTTTGTCCTTGTCTCTGCTTGAGTTGCCCATGAGCATCTGGTGGGCCACTGTGTGCGATGGGACACTGGACTAGATGGGCTGTGGCCTGAGCCAGCCCAGCTTCTCTTGTGTTCTTATGTTCCCTAGCCACTAGACTAAACTGAAGCCAAAGGCAAAACCTTCTGCCCTTGAATCCCTGCAAATGGCCTTGAGAGGGATCCTGCCTGTCTCTCCAACTTGGAGGTAGTACCTAGACATCCGTTCTAGTACATATTGATGCACCTGCCCTCTTTGAATTTGTTTCACCCTATAAGAGCATAACAGAAGGCCTGTTGGATCAAGCCATGGCGCAACTGGTCTCACACGGTGGTCTACCTACTGCTTGGAGGCATCCCAAGAAGAAGACAAAGGCAAAACTTTCACCTGCTCTTGGTGCCCTACAAACGGCCTTTGGAGGCATCCAATGTCCACCAGACTGGACCACATACCTTAAAACATGTTACCACCCTGACAAAGACCATTTCCACACTGGATGCTGTCCCATGCAAGGAGAAGACCCAGAGGCCTCCCCTCTGCATGCTGGTGCAATTTAGGAGAAACCTTGTGCTCTGTTAGGACACCCATAACAAGGCCTACTGGCATACTACTCACCATGATCTGGAACAGTGGGCCATCTATGGAAAGTACAAGGCCTCCTGTTCTGATATGGGGAGGTTCACATTTGTGAATACTAGCACATGCCATCTTTTCCGCCACGTGGGTGTGGACCTACCTGAGGTGTGGACGCCAGACCAAGTGCAGTCATGTTCTTCCTGGAGGGTGGCATGACTATGCATGTACCACCACTGGGACAACGGTGATGTGCCACACATGTGCACCATGTTTAGGGTCATCTGAGATGCCTGAGCGCTTGTGCGGCACTTCACATGACCCACCCAGCACCACAGAGGTGCAAACGAGCTTTACCGATGGGCAAAGGCCGTCTCTGGTCAAGGTAAGTTTGCATAGTTTAGATGCCATGCGCTCCAACGAGGAAGGGGCTGTTCTGAGCCGGAAATGGCACCTTCATGCGCAGATGTTCCATCTGGGAGTGTAGCACACACAGACTATGAGACCAAGAGCAAAAAGGCCACTTTGCATCTGGGTTGATGCCCAGCCTAAGCTATATTTACTTGAACAAATCAGCCCTTTCTTGCTATAAGAAACTATCCCATTTGTCTGGCTTCTCAGGCAACTCGCTCAGAGAGACTTCCAAATGTTTAGTCTCTAGCAACGCCTGAGGATCAAAGTGATGGCAGTCTGTGCATGTGATGGGAACCTCCATTCTCATAGGAAATGCCAGTGGGAGGTCACCACTAGGTGCTTACATGTGCCAGGTTTCTTAACTGTACTGTGAGCAAAAGAAAAATGTCAGAAAGAGAGACGCACGTCAAACGGAGCACAGGCCCTGCAGGAGCGTTCTTGAAAGAGCAGTGTTTTGCTAAACGGTTGCTAACAAACTTGACGCACTGCCAGGACTGAGGTTGGCAGTATCAATCTAGGCTGCCTCTGGATGGTGGCCAGATATCCATCTACGAGGTGATAATGTGAGAAATCTTCTCTGCATGATTACCACCTTCTACCTAGACAGCCCCAGTTGGAGCCAGTTTGGTCTTGTGGTAACAGTGCCCAACTTATATCTCCTAATTCCTGGGTTTCATTCCATGCTCCTGCATGAAGCCAGTTGGGTGGCCTTGGGTGAGTCACAGCTCACCTTCTGAGCCCTCACAGCCCCGCTTACCTCACAGGGTGTCAGTTGTGGGGAGAAGAACAGAAGGCTTGTCAGGACGAGTTGGTTTTTACATCCTGCTTTTTTCATCCTTAAAGAGACTCAAAGTGGCTGACAAACCTTCTGTTCTTCCTCAGTTCATCCACAGTTTCGGTTGCTCTGCTCACACTTTTTTGCTCCCACCCTGAGACTCCATCCTGAGGCTTTTAAAGGTCTCCATCCCTATCCATTGTCACAACACACCCTGAGCTCTGATAGGATAAAAGTTCTGTCACTCAACAGTGTGTCATAATACACTGGGTGAAAGGGAAAGCAAATTCATGCTCCACTTGAGCCTGCAGACTTCTACTATATCCACCCATTATAGCCCAGTTCAGCCCCCTTTAGGCCCATCTCCATGTCAAAAAAAAATCTGGATTTAAGCTTGTTTTGCCTCGGAGCATCTCCATGCACAGCTTTACTCCGGGCTACATCAGGCGTAAAGGAGGAAAATCTAAAGCAGAAACACCCCCCCCTTTAAATAGTACTACATCCGAAGTTAGGGGGAAATGGTGGGTTTTCCTGGGAGCATGGAGACGCTTACGAGCAGAACTAAAAGCAACTCACTCCTTGCAGCCCTGTAGCTGTCAGATTCAGCTTCCTCCATTCACATAAGGACAGCTGATTCAGCGCACAAGCAAAGCAGCGATCATCAGAGGCTGCATTATTAGGAGAGGGAGAGACAGACAGAGAGAGACCCACTAAAATGGTGAGAAGAGTGAAAGCAGCCACTTTTAATGATATTAGCTCACTTGTCAGGCACTCGTTTGGACTGAAGGAAGTCCTTGCCTGAGCAATTGCAGGCTAAGGCATGGGGTGGGGAGAGAATCCCGCAGGGAGAAAATGAGTGAAGTTTACGGGGGCAGAGAAACAAAGGAGGGAAAGACACACACACACACGAGTGAAGTTTACAGGGTGGAAGAAGCAAGGGAGGGAAGGCAGGGAAAGAGAGACACACACACGTGTGAAGCTAACAGGGGGTGTAGAAACAGAAGAGAAAACCCACGGAGGAAGAAATCAAGAGAAAGAGGGGGAAGGCAGGGAAAGAGACAGATACACACATGTGTGAAGCTAACAGGGGGTGTAGAAACAGAAGAGAAAACCCACGGAGGAAGAAATCAAGAGAAAGAGGGGGAAGGCAGGGAAAGAGACAGACACACACGTGTGAAGCTAACAGGGGATGTAGAAACAGAAGAGAAAACTCACGGAGGAAGAAATCAAGAGAAAGAGGGGGAAGGCAGGGAAAGAGACAGATACACACATGTGTGAAGCTAACAGGGGGTGTAGAAACAGAAGAGAAAACCCACGGAGGAAGAAATCAAGAGAAAGAGGGGGAAGGCAGGGAAAGAGAGACACACACACGTGTGAAGCTAACAGGGGGTGTAGAAACAGAAGAGAAAACCCACGGAGGAAGAAATCAAGAGAAAGAGGGGGAAGGCAGGGAAAGAGACAGATACACACATGTGTGAAGCTAACAGGGGGTGTAGAAACAGAAGAGAAAACCCACGGAGGAAGAAATCAAGAGAAAGAGGGGGAAGGCAGGGAAAGAGACAGACGCACACACACTGTGAAAAGAAAGAGGAGGAGGCTGGTTTGCTTTTGCATTAAAGCAGCTGCCGTTCTTTACGTGGATGCCGGCAGCTGAATTTGACAGCTGAACGGAGCCTCTCATCGCTCCAGCAGGTGGGGGGGGGGAGAGAAAAAAATTTGGGCTTAGAAAAAGCGGGTTTCATGGGGACAGGAAAGTGCGATTTTAATCTTTGTTGCCTCAAACCTCATGGAGATGCTTTATTGCGAGTTAACAACCTGGATTTTTTTTAATCGCATCAATAGCAAGGCAATTAGCTCCCATGGAGACGCACCCTTAGTCCGCTTTCCTGATCACACCTCAAAAAACGAAGACAGATCAACACTCTGTAATGGCTTAAGATCTGTAGATACCAGGACTTCCTGGAAGGTGGCATGACTATGTGTCTGCCATCACTGGGACAACGGTGATGTGCCGCACATGTGCACCATGTCTAGGGTCATCTGAGGTGCCTGAAATGAATAGGACTAAAAAGGTGGGAGCAACGTGGATTGAAGATGGACTGAAGAAGGATTAAAGTGAAAATGTGTTCCCAGCTCTTGTCTCCTTTTTAGATCTTGGGTCTTGCTTACGGTTTGATATTTTCAGGCATTCTCAGTGGAACCTAAACACTAGGGATGAGCATGGATGGGTTCTTTTTGCATTCCATTCATATTGAATCGAATGAAAGAAAATTAGTATTTGTTTGAATAGATCCCCTTTGAATGTGGTAGGATTCTAATCAATACAAATGTATTCATACAAATTCGTATGAATATCCCATAGGAACGCATACGCATCCGATACGTATCTTGTAACATATCCGCTTTGAAAGCGTCAAATCCACTCCCAATCCATGTCGAATGCACTCTGGATCCGTTGCAGATGTGACTGGTGCAGCCTCTTTCCCACCTCCCCAGTTCACAAATGTTTTGGAATATTCATATAAATATGAATGTCAATGTACGAATGTCGTAACATTAGATTTGTATACGGATGTCTGAAATAGTCTAAATTTATATGAATACCGAATATTAAGAATATTCATGCACATCTCTAGTTGACAAAACCTAACAACTAAGCAGAGAAGGAATTTGCTGCCGGAAAAGGTGGTGACAGCTACCAGCCTAGATGGCCTTTAAGGAAGGGTTAGACAAATCCATGGACGACAGATGTATCAATGCCTAAGTACATCTTTCAGCCTAGGTGGGAAAGCAGGATGCCTCTAAGGCCATTTGCTGGGATTTGAGAGCAGGAGAAGATTTGCCCTTGTCTCTGCTTGAGATGCCCATGGACTAGATGGGCTGTGGCCTGGTCCAGCAGGACTACTCTTAGGTTCTTATGGACTAGACGGGCTGTGGCCTGATGCAGCAGGACTCCTCTTAGGTTCTTATGGACTAGATGGGCTGTGGCCTGATCCAGCAGGACTCTTCTTAGGTTTTTATGGACTAGATGGGCTGTGGCCTGATCCAGCAGGACTCTTCTTAGGTTTTTATGGACTAGATGGGCTGTGGCCTGATGCAGCAGGACTCCTCTTAGGTTCTTATGGACTAGATGGGCTGTGGCCTGATCCAGCAGAGATCCTCTTAGGTTCTTATGGACTAGATGGGCTGTGGCCTGATCCAGCAGAGATCCTCTTAGGTTCTTATGGACTAGATGGGCTGTGGCCTGATGCAGCAGGACTCCTCTTAGGTTCTTATGGACTAGATGGGCTGTGGCCCGATCCAGCAGGACTGCTCTAAGGTTCTTATGGACTAGATGGTCTGCAGCCTGATCCAGCAGAGATCCTCTTAGGTTCTTATGGACTAGATGGGCTGTGGCCTGATCCAGCAGGACTGCTCTTAGGTTCTTATGGACTAGATGGGCTGTGGCCCGATCCAGCAGGACTGCTCTAAGGTTCTTATGGACTAGATGGTTTGCAGCCTGATCCAGCAGAGATCCTCTTAGGTTCTTATGGACTAGATGGGCTGTGGCCTGATCCAGCAGGACTGCTCTAAGGTTCTTATGGACTAGATGGGCTGTGGCCCGATCCAGCAGGACTGCTCTAAGGTTCTTATGGACTAGATGGTCTGCAGCCTGATCCAGCAGAGATCCTCTTAGGTTCTTATGGACTAGATGGGCTGTGGCCTGATCCAGCAGGACTCCTCTTAGGTTCTTATGGACTAGATGGGCTGTGGCCTAATCCAGCAGGGCTCCTCTTAGGTTCTTACGGACTGGATGGGCTGTGGCCTGATCTAGCAGGACTCCTCTTAGGTTCTTATGTAACCTTGAAATAAAGGCACTGCAGTGGTGATATATAAACCCAAGTTTATGCTTAATGTTGAGGCATAAGATTTCTTTTGAACTACAATGTCACAGTCACCACGGCATTTGAAAGGTTTTTTTTGTTGTTGTTGTTGTGAAAAAACAAAAGACTTCCTGAGTGAGGTTTTTCTTCAAAGGTCTTTCCCATCATGAAGCAGAAAGCCAGGGGGATTTCTTCTGCTTCTCCCTTCCCTTGGGTTTGGCTTCGTGATGATCCCATCAGAGCAAGGTCATATGCCTGTAGCATCTCCTAAAGCAAAAACCCACACTGTCATATCAATAACAAATATAAATGGGTGTATTAAAACCATGGCATTGCTTGAAAGCAGGGTGGAAAAGCTGTTTTCTTATTTAGCCAAGGGCCAGGGCAAAGGGATGCATGTCTTCTTTCTCTCTCCTGCACATGTGAAGTGAAGGTGCCTGATGTACCTCAGAGCAGGGACTGTTCCACAATCTGGGAGCCACCACTGAAAAGACCCTATCCCAGGTGGCCACCCTTTTTGCTGCTGAAGGTGGTGGGACAACCAGGAAGGCCTCCCCCTCCAGATCTTGTTACAGGCAGGTTGAAATGGAAGAAGGCGTTCCTTGAGATATTTGGGCCCCAAGTCGTTTAGGACCTTGTAAGTTAAGGTTAACACCTTAAATTGGCCTGGGTAGTGAACTGGCCGATCTTTTACAATGTAAAGGAACGCCTTCTCCCATATCGACCTGCCCGTGCCTTAAGATCAAGTGGTGAGGCCCTCCTGGTTGTTCCACCACCTTCAACAGTGAGGTTGGTGGGCACCCAGGAGAGGGCCTTTTCTGTGATGGCCCCCAGACTATGGAATAGCCTCCCCCTCGATGTGCGTCATGCCCCTTCCCTATATACATTTAGGAGGGCAGTGAAGACGCACCTCTTTACCCTGGCCTTTGGCTAAGCTGTTTATGTTCCCCCTCAGTACAGACACTATTATTTTAAACATATTGTATACTGTTTTATATTTGTTGAACTTTTAATGTCTTTTAATGTATATTCTATTTTAATCTGTTGTAACCCGCCCAGAGACCTTCGGGTATGGGGCGGGATATAAATATAGATAGATAGATAGATAGATAGATAGATAGATATAGATAGATATAGATAGATAGATAGATAGATAGATAGATAGATAGATAGATAGATAGATAGATAGATAGATAGATAGATAGATAGATAGATAAACAAACCGGCATGATGTGAGCCTGGGCAGCAGCCTAGCAGCTGCGTTCTGCACCAACTGCAGCTTCCAGGCGTACGGGTTTCTGGCCCCTCCCATTGTTAGTGTGCATTTTTGGCTGCCTGGACCACGATACACTGTGCCCCGTCAATGGAGGAGCCTAGCAGGGTGTGAGTCCTCTCTAGTCTGCACAAGAGTATGGAAGAAAGAGACGCAGAATTGGGCCAGGCCTCGTGTTAAACCATAGACTAATTCACACTTGGCTTCTTAGTTTATAATTAGTAGCCTACAAGCACCCCTACCTGCCCAGAGGTTGACTAATTGTAAACTAGCTAAAATCATGCACCACAAGCAACACAACTCTCCCCAATTCCAACCAGTTCCTTACCTGACGCGTCCCATGGCAAACATCTGCACCTTTTTTGGTGTAACGGGGTCCATCTGAGCTGCTGTGCAAGGGCACCGGCAGCTCAGATGATACCTGATGCAACTGCATGTGTGCAGAGCATCATTGTCAATGTGACAAGGGTACCAGCACACATGCCGTTGCTCAGGAGACCACAACCAAAATGGCGCCACCCTGTGGAGGATCCAAGACGCGAACGGACACAGGTAAGTCTTTGGTAATGTTTGGGCTAGGCTAATGTGTACTAGTGTTCCCTAGTGCGAACACCAGTACACCTTCATCTATCACGCACCTTTCCTCTCCAATGGATGGGAAAGCAAGTGCAGAAATGTCCCATGATACCTATAACTGTAGGAAAGGGCCTGACCATCAGCAGGACGATCTTTCTCCTCACTCTCTCCTCCTCTTGCCTATGTTTTTACACGACGGCTCTGAAGGCATCGAGCGGGGTTATACGGATTAGCAATTTATATGCTAGAGGGCAGACCCTTAGCATTTGTCAGGGACGGGAAGCCTCAAACTCAATTTAATAGCTCGTTCGTCTCTCTGCAGCACTCGCCGTGCTCTGACTGAGGGTGCCAAATTGGCTTTGACACCGCAAGCGGAGAGATATCACCCGAGGCCAACAAAAGATTGTGTGAGTGGAAAAGGGGGCAGAGTTGGCAGTGGGGCAGCACCCTGTCCATCCAGTCCTGTTGCTGCTGTCTCTTCCACTTGACCTTTCTTCCTTCAGTGTTCTCAGAACCTCACCCTAATCCCTTAACATGAGAACATCAGAGGAGCCCTGCTGGATCAGGCCACAGCCCATCTAGTCCAGCATCCTGTCTCACACAGTGGCCCATCAATTGCCTATGGGCATCTCAAGCAGAGATAAGGGCAAACCATCTCATAAGAACATCAGAGGAGCCCTGCTGGATCAGGCCACAGCCCATCTAGTCCAGCATCCTGTCTCACACAGTGGCCCATCAATTGCCCATGGGCATCTCAAGCAGAGATAAGGGCAAACCATCTCATAAGAACATCAGAGGAGCCCTGCTGGATCAGGCCACAGCCCATCTAGTCCAGCATCCTGTCTCACACAGTGGCCCATCAATTGCCCATGGGCATCTCAAGCAGAGATAAGGGCAAACCATCTCATAAGAACATCAGAGGAGCCCTGCTGGATCAGGCCACAGCCCATCTAGTCCAGCATCCTGTCTCACACAGTGGCCCATCAATTGCCCATGGGCATCTCAAGCAGAGATAAGGGCAAACCATCTCATAAGAACATCAGAGGAGCCCTGCTGGATCAGGCCACAGCCCATCTAGTCCAGCATCCTGTCTCACACAGTGGCCCATCAATTGCCCATGGGCATCTCAAGCAAGGCACCCAACTCAAATCTGTGCTCCAGAGGCCCTCCCCCGGCCTGCCATGATTGGCTCCTCGGAGCTGAGCATGGCGAGCCGGGGGACTCAAATTTGGTGGCTCACCCTCGCCCCAGAAGCAGCTGGTTGCCGCTTCTGGAGCCAAGGGGAGCTTCACCAACCCCCCCCCACCCCAGCCCACCCTGTGGAGAACACATGCAATCCCCTCCTTACCTGCACGCAGTCACCCCAGTTCTGGCCTCAAGGTCCCAGGAGGCTCCATGCATGCGTCCTGTGTGCCTCCTGGGCGGCCAGGGCCACGTGGCTGCGAAGAGAGCCTCCTGATGGCAGGCCCTGCCAGGTGCTGCCCTGGCCAGTCAGGAGGTGTGCAGGACATAGGCGCGGAGCCTCCTGGGACCTCGCCACCAGAATCAGGGTGGGCTGGGGGAGGGGGGCAGTGGTGAAGCTCCCCCAGCTCCAGAAGTGGCAATCCGCTGCTTCTGGGGTGAGGGTGAGCCGCGAAATCAGAGTCCCCAGGTGGAGCCAACCATGGCGGGCCGGGGGACGGCCCAGGTTAGGCACCTTTTTGCTGTACAGATGTGTCATGTAGTCTTCTGGAAAACCCCATTAAGCATCCATTAGAGACAGATAGGTGAGGATGCAGCTTCCCCGATCTGTCTCTAATGGGTGCTGCTGTGCGGATGCGGTTCTCCGGAACTGTCCTTAATGGGTGCCGCTGTGCGGACGCGGTTTCCCAGATGTGTTCTTAATGGGTGTTGCTGTGCGGACACTGTTTTCCAGAAGGGTCCTTAATGGGTATTAAAGGGCCTGTGCAGAAGCACCCTTTGATCTGCCATATCTGGAAAGAACCGCCTGGGCACGTCCCTGAATGAAAGCATCAGAAATTTCCACCAACTTCAGCTTAGGAAAAGGGAGGAAGAAAGAAAATAATCTATCATTTGTGTGATGCACGTAGATGTTAAACACAGGAGTGCTCTAGTTCAGTTGCTAACACAACATCAATACTAATTGCTCACTATGCACTTCTCTGGGGAAGCCAACCATAAAAGCCTGCGGAGGAAACTCTTTGGCCCTTTCAAGTTTGGCGTGAAATGCTTCACGTTAATACCTTTTGCTCGTTTGAAATGTAACATCCAATTTGCACCAGCCCCTTTGCCCTAAAGTTCACATGGACACATCATGAAGATAAGAAATTGAGATTATTGGTCTTTTAATGATACTGTTGAATAATATAGTGTGTGGACAAGGGAAAGTTGGCAATCGCCTTGGAGCTACTATGTTCTCACAGTGTTGGTGAAATAGGCAATATCTCCAGAAAGAAAGTGCTTGTTAAAATAATCTGAAGTCACATCAGCACAGCAGACAAGCAACTGGACAATAAAACAACCATGGTCTTTCAGCACTTATCTGTAATGGTATGGGAGAGAAAAGAATACTGAGTTCCATTACAAAATCCTTTCCTGGCTAAGGGCCTTGTCCCAATCACCATTCTCCCAGTATAGCAAGCGGTCCAGAGAAGAAGAGTAGGAGTTTGTTTTTACACCCTGCTTCTCTCACCCTTATGGGGACTCAAAGCGGCTGACAAACCTTCTGTTCTTCTCCCCACAACAGGCACCCTTTGAGGTAAGCAGGGCTGTGAGAGCTCAGAAAGAGAATTGGGACTAGCCCAAGGGCACTCAGCTGGCTTTGTGGAGGAGTGTTGACTTGACCTGGAGTCTACCAGACAAGAGTCCAGCACTCTGACCACAAGGTCAGAGGCCTCCATTCAGAATACTGGAGCACTGCTAGTAGGGTCCATCTGCATTAGACACAGGGACTAGTCTATAATACTGGTAGACACGTTTTTAAGGCCAAGCTCTGATCTAGCAACTGCTAAACCAGACCACCTTGGAGTGGTGTAGACAGCACCTCTGTTGTTGCAGCTTAACAGGGACAGTTGCACTGAAATGGGTCCCTTGAGGGCTCCAAGAGCAAGACCACTCAGCCCAATGCAGACGGCCTAGTTCCAGGGTGACTGGACTCCTCCAGCTAGATCACTCCAGTAAGAAAGCACCAGCTGAGGCGGTCCAATGAACGTCAATGCCCAAGGCCTGCAAAAGTCTGCACCAGCAGACAAATGGCAGATCCCTATTCCTGGATATAATCTTGTTGCAGGAAGAAGGAGAAGAAGGAGAGAGGAGGAGGAGGAGAGTTGGCTTTTGTAGCCCACTTTTCTCAGCACTCAAAGTGGCTGACAAAGCTTTCTATTCTTCTCCAGACAACAGAACACCTTGTGAGGTAGGTGGGGCTGTGATAGCTCAGAGGAGAGCTGTGACTAGCCCAAGGTCACCCAGCTGGCTTTGTGGAGGAGTGCAGAATCAAAGCCGGTATTCCCAGATTAGAGTCTGGCTCCCTAACCACTAGACAAAACTGGGTCTAAGAGGGTTCAAAGTAAGTTAGAACAAACTTCAGGATGATATCAGTCCAAGCAGGAGGGAGGGTTATGCATCTATACACATAGAATTAGAAATAGTGACCATCTGTCTTTGTAGAAGCCTGTTTGAAATAGGTGCCAATCAGTAACAGATCCAGGGAAGGAGGGAGGGTTATATTTTAAATATGTTTTAGGAATACTTCATATATTTTATCTTTCTACCATTCTGACCCACCCTGAGACCTTCCAGTGGAGGGTGGGATATAAATTCTTAAATAAATAAATGTTGAAAGGTGTGAATCAATATCTTCTATCTACTTTATGACTAGAAGGGGCTGTTCTCATTACAAGCTTAAAACAGTTTCAAAACAGTTTCGATCCTCGCAGTCCCCACGTCAGGTTGGCTTAACACGTTTTCTGCGTGTTAAATCGCCCAAAGCGTTGTAAATGTAAACACTCATTTCAACAGGTCTCGCTCTGGTTCTCGCATTTGAAACATTTTACTGTGGAAACGGTACCATTTTAGTGGGATGAGAATGCATGTTTAGGGTTTCCCTCCCCCAATAGCTTGCTTCCAAAGATAGTGATTTCACTGTAAAAATCCACCCCGTACAGCATTGGTGACTGTAGCAATCTACCCACTTCACACCTGATAACAATGTTGCAATTCTGCGCAATTCTGGCTCTTTAAAAGTTCTGACCTTTAGAAAGGGAAAAGGAAAAAAAAGCAGCTGCAGGTTCTGTGAGATGTGTGAATGTTTAAGGCTGTGTGTGGAGGAGGCAGCAGAGCCAGCCAGCCAGCCAGGGTGCTTTTTTCGGAGGGAACCCCTGCTGGGGATGGTGGCTGTGGAGGTGAACGGGCAAAGGGGGCTTGAGTTGCCACTGCTGCATGCCCTGGGCAATGGGGAGAGGAGGGGAAAGAATCACTGGCTGCCCGCTGCCGTTTTTCCTCCATCCATGCAAGTGGTAGCCACCTGGCTAGGCTCTGTGAAGGGGTCGGTTATGGGTGGCATGTCCATGCCAGGAGGAAGAGGGCAGGGCAGCTCTGAAAAGCAGCTTTTAGAAAGTAGCCATTTGAGTCCCCCCTTGAGTCACGTACGCCACGTACGATCCTCAGAATCCGGATCAAACATGATTAAGTTGAAAGTATTGGGATCAGGCAAATTCGTGTTAGCATCCGGTTCTATTATTTTGGTTTAGGAAAACCGTTTTAAGCTTGTAATGGGAACGCGGCCTAACTCTTGGATACTTGGAGTAATTTCATTCCGGTTGGCTGTTGTATTTTTGATCCAAAGCTCTTTTATTTTTAAAAAAGCATTTTATTTAGATATATTGAATAATGAAGCTCCATAACTCTGAAGATATTTATAACAACAACAAAATGCTGAAGCACCCATGAGCCACAGACATGTCAGTATTCTATGCAATTTAAGTTGTCTTAAATCTTTAGGATGAAGACTCAAGGATAATAAAGCATTTTAAAGGAAGACACAAATACAGGAAGCGCATAATCTATCCAATTTAAACTAGAATATTAAAATGATGACTGGATGACAGTGAAATAGCTCATGACAATTAAGATCATTACAGGTCAAAGGAAAATGGACACAGCTATATCTACCTGCAAAATGTCTGGCATTTTCACAGTTGGATTCTGATCCACAGCTGGACACTGATCCTATGCTTTGTGTTTTTATTTTTATTTTTTGTAAAACTTTAAATTATATTTAGCTGGAATGCAATACTACCCAAAACTATGGTCTGAACATATATGTCACCAAAGCTGTTCCATGGGATAGGAGACAGTATGAAGAAAGGAGGAGGAGGAGGTTTGTCAGCCACTTTAATTCCCCTTAAGAGAGAAGAACAGAAGGTTTGTCAGAAGCTTTGAGTCCCCTTAAGGGTGAGAAAAGCTGGGTATAAAAGCCAACCCCCTCCTCCTTCTTCTTCTTCTTCTTCTTCTACTACTACTCCCAGCACCACCAACCACCACCACTACTCCCACCACCACCACCACCACCACCACTACTACTACCACGACCACCACTACTACCATCACTACTACTACCACCACCACCGCCACCGCCACAGGGACCTGGTTGCTCCAGCAATGGCACTGTGCATCCATGTTTCCATTGCCAGATGATTCCAGCGATCACACTTACTCAGGGCTTAGGAAAAGGCTGGGTAAGTTTCGGATGCATAAGGCATGGCAAAGTGTGGACACCTGGCACATCCTAGCCCTTCACCAGCCTTCAAGTCTTAAGAACTGGCAAAGCACAGAGAGTTCATGTTTAGACTGTCATGCACTCTATGCAGGGCTGACCTTGTACCTGCTCCAAAGCTGCAACTAGTGCAAAATGCAGCAGCCAGGTCGTTGAGTAGGACACCTTGTCGTGCGTTTATCACACCAGTTTTGACTTGCTGTTAGAGTGTTGGACTGTTATCTGTTAGTCTCCCAGTTTGATTCTGTACTCCTCCATGACTCCTCCTGGGTGACTTTGGGCTAGTCACAGCTGTATCTGAGCTCTCACAGCCCCACCTACCTCCCAGGGTATCTGCTGTGGGGAAAAGAACAGAAGGTTTGTCAGCTGCTTTGAGTCCTGATAAGGCTTAGAAAAGCCAGGTATAAAGGCCAACTACTCTTCATCTTCTTCTTCAGCATATGCAATGGTTACCAGTTAGCTACCAGACCAGATCCCAGATTCTATCTTTGGCATACAAGGCCTTCAACAACTTGGGACCAGCTTACTTGGCAGATACAGATCTGTGAGATCATTAAGATCTTCAGGTGGGATCCTGTTGCAGGTAGGTCTTAGTGCATGCCCCTGGGTCCCTGATCATCAAGTTGCCAAGCTCAAAACATCCGGTTCCCTGAGATTTCAGATATGAACTTTCCAATATGTTTGCCCAGCAGAGAGGGACAAGCATTCCGTGCGAGGCAGAGAGCCAGAAGCCGCACATGTGCCTTCTGCACGTTTGAGGAAATTTATCTCACTTCCAAATCAAACACTCTCCCTGCCCTTTGACTGCTAAGCTCTGAAGTCCTCGGCCTCAAAGTGTAGGAGGGAAATGAGATCTGGATTTCCTTTCTCTTTCCTTTTTTGCTGTTTCATTTGCAGACCCTGGCCTTTCACCCAGGGAGGAAAGATGCAATTTTATAGCCCTGGCTAGAGTAAAAGCAAACAACGTGCTCTGATTGCAGAATGTTCAGCAACCACTGGAGTTACAAGAACCGATGCTTATCACCAACAGACCTTCACAACTCCATTGGTCAAGGGCAGAACGGGAAACACAAACATGCCATGCTCAGGCCTCCACCTCCCCACCCTCACACCCGAGGCCTGTTCGCACTATGGTTTCTAGTGCATAATTAGTGAACTCCGGAGGAAGAGTATATAAGAACATAAGACCCTAAGAGGAGCCCTGCTGGATCAGGCCACAGCCCATCTAGTCCAGCATTCTGTTGCACACAGTGGCCCACCAACTGCCCATGGGCATCTCAAGCAGAGACAAGGGCAAACCTCCTGATCCCAAATCCCAGCAAATGGCCTTACAAGCA
Organism: Aspidoscelis tigris stejnegeri; assembly: GCA_023333525.1. Lineage (NCBI taxonomy): Eukaryota > Metazoa > Chordata > Lepidosauria > Squamata > Teiidae > Aspidoscelis > Aspidoscelis tigris. The sequence continues at coordinate 6,561,048 of JALMGA010000005.1, read as the reverse complement.
TCCTGCTTCTCCCCACAGCCTGAAAGATGTACTTAGGCATTCATTCTAGTAGCCATTGATACATTTATTGTCCATAAACTTGTCTAGCCCTTCCTTAAAGCCATCTAGGCTGGTTGCTGTCACCACCTCTTCCGGCAGCACATTCCATAAACCGATGAAACTCTGGGTTAAGAAATCAGTCTGCTTGTCTGATCCGACTCTCTTACCCATCAGCTTCCTAGATGCCCCCTGGATAGGTGGTCCTCTCTCCACCTTTTCTATACCATGCATGATTTTATATACTTCAATCATGTCCCCTCTTAAATGCCGCCTCTCCAGGCTGAAGAGGCCTAGACGTTGCCGTCACATTTCGTAAGGGAGGCATTCCAGTGCCTTAATCATTCTGGTTGCCCTTTTCTGCACCTTTTCCAGTTCCATCATATCCTTTTTGAGGTGTGGTGACCAAAACTGTACACAGTATTCCAAATGTGGCCTCACCATAGATTTATGAAGAGGCAAAATGACACTTGCTGACTTGTTTTCTATTCCCTTCCTAATTATTCCCAGCACTGAATTAGCTTTTTTCGTCGTGGAGCCAGCTACAGCCTCCAAGTGTGCCCTCCCTTCCGAGAAGCTCACTAATAGTTGATTGGATGTGGATCACAAAATAGTGCTCCACATGTTAACCAACGTTAACCAGTGGTGATACCATTTGCTCGTGCTGGTGCTCTGGGGTTGTCTGAGGTGCCACGCAAGCGTGCTGGCACCTCGGACAATCATAGACGCGACTGTGTGTGTGCAGAGTGTCAGCGTCGTCAAGGCAACAGCGCTGACACACTCATGGTCATGGAGGGCACTGCAACCAAAATGGCGCCGCCCAGCAGAGGACTAGGCCCCGGATCAAATAATGTGACCATCTCATCCCATGGGGAGGGAATTGCCAAAATTGACTAGTACTTCAAGTTTGAGTGCTAGTCAACATTGAGTCACTGTGCCTCTTTCCCATCCAGCAGACAAGGAAGGGAGGCACAAAAACACCTCTTGTGTGTTCAACTTATAGATTGTAAACACAACACGTTATTGGAAAAGAAATCACCTTAAGCCTCCAGCGTAGTCTCTAAACAAAAAAAGCTGACCCCTGAAGCACTAGGAGTTTCCAACTATGAAGAAATTGGGTGACCCTAATATAATACCCATAGCTACAGGAAAATAGCAAACAGAGGAGTTGGCATCTTGGAAAAGTTCAGGCAAGCAGCCTATGTCCATCTCATCCCATTTTTCTATCACTTCATCACAGCTGCATTCTCATTGATTTCCCAAAGTGTTATTCAGGCAATATATTTCACTAAGCATTTTTGCTAAGATCAGAAAAGATAAGGGCCCTTTTCACACTTTACTTCCAAAGAAAAATCAGTGAAGGTACTGATGGGGCATGGCCACGCAACTGGTCAAATCAAGCTACTTGTGGTAGAATGACAAAACCCTTGTGACGACCACGGCCAGCAGCCACCAATTACTAGGCCCCAGCCGGGCATCCAACTTTCTTCAGTTCGGCCACTATAGCCACGGACTTCAAGTTCTCTTTTAAATAGCAGGTTTCTAGGCCTTTTTCTCCTTCTGAGCCGAGCTCCAACACTTAGGTTACACTATTACTGTCACGTTACTACGACAACTCTTTCCCCCTCCCTTGAGTGTCTGAGCCAGAAACAGGCCTCAGGCAGAGTCTTTAAAACAAATGTAAATGTAACTTTAATGGTTTACACTTCTTAAGTCAGCTCAACTCTTAACACAAGCAGTTCACTTTAACTTATTTTCTTAACTCAGGACCCTGCCTAATCCCTATCTGGATTCTCCTCAGGACCCGGATCTGTACTGGCTAACTTCTACCTAAGTCTAGCCCCAGTCACAGAACAACAGCTCTGACAGGAAGGCCCTTTTTATAGTCTCTGCCAGGGTTCCATCCCTTCTGATTGGCTAGTTTCTCTGGGCTGCCCCCCCTTTCTTCAATATGCTAATTGAGCTGGGCTCAGCCCCTCCTCATCTGTTCTCTAACCTTCCTGGTCAGTGCCTTTTCCTTTTAGTACATTATATAATATTTACACATATGTAAACAAAAAATACACTACAACAGGTGCATTAATCAAGCCTGGGCTCCACAACCCTATACAGTATAAGGTACATAAAAAGATAAGACGAGCCTTGATGGTTCAGGCCCCAGTCTATGTAGTCCAGCTTCCCATCTCCAACAGTGGTCCACCAATTGCAAAACCTTCTCCTGCTCTCGGGTTCCTGTAAGAGACCTCTCTCTCCAAGCTGGAGGTAAATTCTTTAGTTGTCATAAATGAACCATACAAGACAAAAAATGGAGAACCTAAGAATTTAAGAAGCTAAGAGCAGCCCTGCTGGATCAGGCCTCAGTTCATCTAGTCCAGCATCCTGTCTCACACAATGGCCCACCAATTGCTTCCAGGTAACTCAAGCAGAAGAAGAATGCAAAACCCTCACCTTAATATTACATGGGCCCTGGTCACACCTTTAGTTTAGGGCGATTGCAGGTTGGTCACATTATTTTTATTCAATTCGTTTTCCAAGCCAGCTTATCCTTGCCAGATTGTTCTAACCGGAGTCCCATCTTGGCATCTCAGGCCATCTTTGCTTCCTCAGCATAAGCGGGGGGACAACGAAAGGAGGCTGAACTGTGTTGCGGTGGGTGGGTCTAGTCTTCCCTTCCAGCCAATGTGCACACACAAAGCGTGTGAGGCACCTCCCCTTCTCTCCTCAGTTTCTGTGTATGGCTAATCTTTTCTAGCATTTTTACCAAAATTTATTGTTATTATTATTTTTAAAATTAATCGCATGGAGTAGAAAAGCACATAAAAAAGGAAGGGGGCATGGAGGTGGGCATCCAATGAGATAGGAGGAAAATCTGATTGAGCAAAAGGGGTGGGGAGCCAAGAGTTCCGTGGAGGAGGCTCAGGTGAACCACAGAGAAAGGTGTGAGCAATGCAGCCCAGAGTGAGGACGGCCTGAGGATTACCTAGGTGTGAACAGAACTGGTAGAGTTCAAATTATGAACAGGTTGTCCTGCCTCATATAGGTGTGACCAGGGCCATCCTGCTAGGGAAAAGGAAGGCCTTGGAGCTGAATTGTGCACACTAGTTAATGTTGGGTTCTCAACCTTCCTAATGCTGTGACCCCTTAATGGAGTTCCTCATGTTGTGGAGACCCCCACCCACAGGGGTGGAGCAGCTGGGAGGTGGGAGGGAAGGGTGGCGGGAGACTCGTTGCGACCCCTCTGAAACGGTAATTCGACCCCCAAAGGGGTCCCGCCCCCCAGGTTGAGAACCACTGATTTAGAGGCACATACACCCCATTCCAACCCAAAAGCCCTAGTTTCATTTCCAAGGATGGAGCTGAGAATATGCAGGGCAGGAGCTGGCCACTAGAGGGGGCTCTATGGAAGCTAAGTGCAATGGTGGATGCAAAGATAACTAAAAAGGATCCCAGATCGAGCTCAGGAAAACCAATACAGTGGTACCTTGACATACGAGTTTAATTCGTTCCGTAACCTTGCTCTTATGTCAAATCGCTCGTATCTCAAAGCACTTTTCCCATTAATCCATTCCAGCTCCCAAAACACCACCTCAGTTCTTTTTGTTATGTACTGTACTGTATTTACATACTCGTATCTCAAATCTTGCTCTCATCTCAAAGCAAAATATCACTCGCTCGGCGGCTTGTATCTCAAAACACTTGTATGTCAGGGCACTTGTATGTCGAGGTACCACTGTATAGGGAACACCAGTCCCCTGCAAGGAAGATCAGGTTCCAGGGGAATGAAGGCAGAGATGGTTCAAAGATTTCTTGCACTTCAGTTTTTGGAAAAGACCACCATGGTGAGCAGAGGTAAATGGGAGATGCAGTAGCATTGGGTCAGGGGAAGGTGATTCCCATGGCTTTCCAAAGGGGGAGAATGCTTTTGTTTTTAAAGTGAATCTTAAAAACTCCTTCCTGCTTCCAAGATACATCCACTCTTAATGCTCCCCCAGCTATCGTGTGTTGCTGCTATGTGGCATGCTCAAAGTATGGAAATACTTCCGGCTCTTTTGAAATGCAGTTCCCATTAGCCAAATGGCTGCTTTGGTGGAGGATTTTTCTGCATTTCCCCTTAAACTAGCTCACAAAGGGCTCTAGGAGTGTCCCTTCTGGATAGCAGGACAGTTTAAAGGAGGTCCTCCCCGGCTAGTATGTGCCATCCGCACCAGGCAGAGAGTAATCCAGATCAGGAGGCCAAAAATGGCCTCTAGATCCGGAGACGTTTTTGCACTTAGCTGATTAGGCTGCCATAAACTAGAGCTGGTAAACTTCAGCTAAATGTGGACCATTTGCGTTTGCCGGGATTTAAGCTTCCCCAAAGCATCCATTACCAGCCAAAAATGCGAATGGTCCTCTCACTTACCAGCTTGCACCAATAGCTCTGAAGCCAGAAGTTCCACCTACTCGCTGCTGCTATTGGCCGCCCAGATGCCATTGCAAAAGGGGCACGTTCGATCACAGGCTAACCCGTGATTGAACGCCCTTCTCGTGATTCTACAACAGATCGCCACTCCGGGAGATTGGATTGCATGGGTGAGCAATCAATCATGGCCGCCATATTCCCCACTGAATGCAGGGTACCAAATGCACTGGGAATGGTTGCACCACTGGACATTTCAGGTAAGCTTTAGGTAAACGTTGGTAAAGGCATGGAGCTCAGTTTCATGCTCCACACCAAATCAACAATTCGTGAACTTCTGGGGAGGGTGGGCACACTTGGAGGCTGTAGCAGCCTAGTCAACATGCGGATGCTCTTCACCAGACGTTCACTAATTTTTGACTAGTGGCCTAAGTGTGAATAGCCTCTGAATAGTGATTAAGCAGTCCACCAGCATACCTGGGCCAAGAAGGTGGGTGCTGGAAATGGATTCCTTGGGATTTCCAAGGGTAAGAAATTTTGTTCTCGGCTGTTGGAGGATTCAGTGGCTGTCTCTGAGTCTTGCAAGGTGAGACTTGATCAACCAAACCTGTTCTGGTCCCAGCTTAGGAACATATTGCTGGATCTGGACCAGATGGTCAGGATCAGGCCCTCAGTCTCTCTCTGCACTTACCTCATTTAATCTGTATTAGCTTGATCCATTTAAGCAAGACTCAGATAACCCACAGGCAGAGGCATTTTCACTGAGTGGGTTTTAGAGGAGCCCGTGTGTGCCACAGAGTGCTAGCACAGATGTGGAGCACATTTATCTGGGGGAAGTTAGCACTTCCCATCCCCTCTGGGAGAGGGGAATGCTGGATTTCCCCCGGTGTGTACTAGCATTGGAACTTGCACCAACCTACTGCCCCCCATGCATTTGGACACCTACCTGAGTGTGGACATGTGGTCTGGGTGCCACCATCTTGGGGACTATTGGTGGCGCCAGTGCACGTGTGCCGGCCCCGTCACCAGGATGACAATGATGTGCACGCACACTCATACTTTGGGTCGTCCGATGTCCCAGCACACCTGCGCGACACCTCAGACGACCTGCCCAGCACCACAGGGGTGCAAATCAGCTGTACCAGAGATGGGAAAGGAGTATAACCACCCAACGTTAACTAGTGCTTGCACTTGCAAGTGCTAGGTAACTACAGCCTACACCCCACCTGAATGGTCACTCGCTCACCTGTGACTGATCCCAGGGCCGGTCCTCTTCGTGGTGCTGCCATTTTGTTTGCGGCATTCTCTGACTGTGTGTCCATCAGCGCCATCGCTATGACAACGCTGACACTCTGCACATGGGCAGTCACCTCTATGGTTGTCCCAGATGCCAGCACACTTGCGCAGCATCTCACATAACCCTGAGCACTGGAAAAGCTGTGGATGCTCTCTGCTGGACACACCAGGTAAACAATTAGTTAAGGTTAGTAAAGGTGTGGAGCATGATTCCGTGCTTCACATCTAATGCATGATTAGGGAACTTCTGGGAAGGTAGGGGGCACCTGGGGGCTGTAACAGCCTCCTCAAGGTGGGGATGCTCTTCCCCAGAAGTCTCCTTATGAGCTATAGTGCGAATAGGCCCCAGATGTACTCTGTTCACGTACAGACAATGTGTTCTGAGCAGCTCCTTCATTCAGACATACATATCTATCCTTCTCCAAACTGGATTACAGAAAACAGTGTTGGCCTGGGAATTATAAAGGGCAGTTGGAAATACATAGCAGCTTCAGACTGTAAACAGAAAGGTGATCTGTTTAGAACCACCAAACAGATCTCAAGTTACTGGAAGAACATTTCCACAAACCTTCTTTGAATGTGCACCGGGTTTTCCCCCCCCACCGATTGCTAGAAGTCACCACTGAAAATGATTTTGTCATAGGCGCCGTCGTGCCATGCAGACCTTTGGGAGGTATACGGCTAAAGCTGCCCTGAGTCTTTCTGCGATTTGTCTAAGGTCATCCTTATCCCTCCAGAAACCTTCCTCAATTTATAACCTGGGGAGATGAGATTGAAGAGACGTCGAGGGCAACCTTGCCAACCAGAGAAGTCGAGAGGATCTGAAATTTGCTCTCTCTTTTCCGCAGAATGTGAGCAATTTTCCTGGGGGAATAGGGGATTTTCAAAGAGACCCGGCTGCACTCGCATGTAAAGTTTAAGGTCACTTCCAGCAATGTTTTGACATTTCCAACGCTCTCCATCCCCAGGGTTCTAAGGATGGGGACGCTATAAATGTCGAGATGTGGATACCGCTGACCTGGAGCTTTATGTTGTGATAAAAGTGATTCTTGAATTCCAGCAGATCCTCCTACTGCTGTAAGTTTCCCAAACTTTGTGCAGTCTGAAAGAGACAGAATTCTGTCTGATGGCTGGAGTCCTCTCCATACTTAATAGGGAGCAGAGGCATTGAATTCCAGCTCAGCTTACAAAAAGGAAGGTAAAGGTGCATCAGGTTCATCTTGATTAAAAAGGGAGGGGGAGGGAATGCAGGAAGGAACCACAAATGTCATCTAGGTCTGGCCTGCGTCTCAGGACAACCTAAAGTTCAAATTAATATCCTCAGTAGGAATGTGCCCAAACATTCAAAGTATTTGTTATTCATACGAATTTGTAGGAATTCGTACATTCATACGCAATCGAATGTCCAGACGTTCGTATTTCCGAATTTGAATGAATACAAATATCTTGAATTATTCGTACAAATAATTTGGACATTTGTATCCGTACAGGTATATACACATCTTGTACATACCTGTACTAATTTGTACGCAATGAAAACAGGATGCATATGGATGCGTGCAGGATACGTACGTACCCATACACATATGAATCTCTGAATTATTTGTACAAAAACATACAAATTAATTTGTATCGAATCAAATGTCCAGACATTCAATTTTTTTTTTTTTTTGTTATTCGGATCCATTCGGGCTTTTGAATATAGAATTTGTTACAAATTGAATTCAAAAACTGCATTTGAAGAAATGTGCCCGAAAGCTCTTTTTGTCCCCCACTTTTATTAAATCAGAAATAAACATACAACAAAGCCAAAAAGAGCCTAAGTCCATCTTTTGATCATTAAGAATAATCTGCAAACAGTCCTTAAAAGGATCTTTTGCAATACTGATGGGGGGTGGGTGAGGGGCTGATCTGAAAATGAATGTCTCTGACCTTAGAATATAGAGATATCTCCAGCCATATTGCAGCCATTATCCCAACATCATCATTCGGCCCATCTTTAGTGATCAATAGCATGGAGCTAATAACTTTGGTAATGTGTTGCTCTATCAAGTTTATACTCTCCTTTCATTAAAAGTAATGCTCTGTATTGATTAATGTCTACTACCACTGCTCTAAGCACACAAACAGCTCTGGATGTTGAAGGGAGATTTTTTTTATCATCACTGGATTCAACTTACTGCAGTTTAGAGATATCGAGATGGACTCTAGATTACCTGCAACATATCTGTAGTGGTATAAATGGGTGAGAATGCTAGACCAAAAAATCCACAGAGAACTTTGACGTTCTTCCCTTCCCTTCTATCAGCTGGGATCTTCCTGACACCATTTTGGGTCCCAAATAAACCTTGCATAAAAATCTGCCTGTCTTTACAGAAGACAATAGTCCAGCCAAAATCCTATTGGAAGTCCAGCAGAAGTCCAGTGTAAAGATTATGGGCCTGTTCACACTTCCCCCACTGGAGTGATGTACCAGTACCATTCCAGTGAGGTGAAGATCAAGCGCTGCAGCAGCCATCCACACTTTAAGTGCTGAACCAGACCAACAGCACTTGAAGTGTGGATGGCCAGGCCTGATCAAGCTGGATTTCCATGGCAATAGCCACCGCAACATCTGGCACATGCCTGGACGTACCCATGGTGACTGGGGTGCAGTGTGCAGCTGTAGCCGTAGCCATGCTGCCACTCAGAAGTGGTGTAGATGTTGATGATTGGGAGGTAAGTAGATACTTATGGTCAAGCTGTGGACAATGTTTAGGTTTCTGCAATCTTTTGGTTCTCCACCAACAGGCCCTTTCTAATTACTGACACCATCCTGGAAGATACGATATGCAGAAACATCCATGCTCTGGATCCACTCAAGGCATTTTGCAGCCTGGGGAAGAAAACAAATGACCTTTCCTTTTCCCACCAGTCAATGCAGACAATACCCCAAGTAACCAAATTATCTAGGCACCTGAGGCAGAACATCCTACAAGCATCTATCTCTTTCCTCAGCAATAAGAAATGTAATACATGAAATGTACAAGTCCTTCCTTCACTTTAATGACACTCCTGAAATCCATCACAGTCCTAGAGTGGACCCCTTATGGTACAACTGGGGACCAGGAAATAGCTGGAGAAGAAAATGGCAATGATTCAGATTTTCATCCCCTCTTCGTCTACAGGATGTCACAAAGGATATTTGGTCCTGAATGAAGGTTTTTGGTTCATCAGTCCCTCATACTTCTTTCTCAGTTTCCATCTGAGGTGCCAAGTTGGGCAACTTCATAGAGGACAGATGTATAAATGGCTGCTAGAATGGACACACAGGGCCCACCTCCCGTTTGGAGAGACAGACAGGTGGCCTCCAAAGGTTATCCTCAGGGAGGCCAGAGAAAATGATGGTTTTGCTTTTGTTTTCTGTTTGAGATGCCCAGAAGCAATCAGTGAGCCACTTTGTGACACATAATGCTGGACTAGATGGGCTGTGGTCTGATCCAGCAGGGCTCTTCTTATGTTCTTATGTAAAGAGGCTTCCTAGCTTTCCACAGACTCTAAAGCTTGAAGTCTAGGACCATTTTTGAAGAAGAGGAGGAGGAGGAGGAAGAGTTGGCTTTTCTACCCCACTTTTCTCACCCATCTAAGGGGACTCAACACTGACAAAGCTTTCTATTCTTTTCCTCAAACAGAACACCTTGTGAGGTAGGTGAGGCTGTGAGAACTCAGAAGAGAGCTGTGACTAGTCCAAGGTCCCCCAGCTGGCTTCATGTAGGAGTGAGGAACCAAACCCAGTATTCTCAGATAAGAGTGCAGCTCCCTAACCACTAGACCAAACTGGTTCACAACCAGTTAAGCTGGTTTGAAGGCCTCAACGTGAAAACCACTGCCAGAATGATTTAATCCCATTGGACCTATATAAAAGGACAGTAGTGCTCCCTAGAACTGGGCAGAATCTCCAGTCCACACCAGCATGCAAACACATTCCAGAAGAAAGGTAAGTGCAGAAAAGCCCATAGTCCTCACAAAAACACTGCATTGCCTTTGTGCTTCAGGAAGCCAGGTCCGCGATCTAGAAGCTCTGAGGATCTGCTACTCTTAGAGTTCTCCAACCTGCCATCTCAGCTTCTTCCAACCTTGTGGTCCTGCCAAGGTGCAGGCAGGGATGCCACTTCTCTGTATGGTCATCTATTTTAGTAAATGCTAATAAAAGCCCACAGTGTGGCCCAGATAAACCACCTTGCTCATGGAGCAGAACCTTCATCCTGTTGCACTCTCCTGCTTAGCTCTTTATTATCTCCATGCCTAGGTGGGCTCCCTTCCTTGCTGGCCATGATTTAAGGAGGACACACACAACACTGGCACATGGCCACCTGGAGAAGGGGCACGTAAGGCTATTCCCACCTCAACCAGCTTTTAAATGTTGAATTTTTATTTTATTTTAAAAGAATATTTCTGTGAAGCTATCAGGTGCACAGAATGGTCTGTTTCTGGTGCCATGGGCAACCTGGATGGGAAACAGGAGCAGGCCCAAGAGGATAAATGGCCCACGGCTACAGAGATTATGCACCCTTCTATTGCTATTGAAATGATTAATCATTTCCCTTCCCAACAGGCCCTAGAAAAGCAACATTGGTGCACACAGGCCTTTAACACAGGAAGGCAGTGATGGGTGAATTTCCCGCTTTCTCTATCTCTCTTGTTCATTCAAGCCGGAAATGTTTTTACATGCAAATTCCTGGTAGCTTTTGTCCCGGGGAGACAAAATTGTGGGTCGTTTGGGGGGTGAGGAGGGGGATTTAAGCTGGACCAGAGGGAAGCTAGGGAGATCACACCATGAAGCACACGGCCATCAAGGGTTTCTGTCAAACGTCTGAGTATCTTAATCATTGCTTCTCGTGGTCTTCAACCCACTGCAGGCTATACAGACATCAAGAGGTGCACAGGAGGAGATGAGAGCAATCCCAAAATTTGCAATTCTATTGGCATTTCTTTTTGCGGGCATCCATTAGGCTTTCAGGCAGCATTCTGCCATCCTCCAAAAGTGCCCCCTTGGGCGGTAGGATCCAGCAATTCTGACACCGGGCTGGGAAGCATGCCATATACACATCCTGCAACTTCCATCTTAGAATATAAGAACCTAAGAGGAGCCCTGCTGGATCAGGCCACAGCCCATCCACTCCACTGTCCTGTCTAGGGATGGGCAAGAATATTCGAAACATTCAAAATCTGATCAAATTCATTCGAATTCAGACATTCGAATCCAAATTTAATGCCTATACATTCGTTTTTAAACATTTAAATGAACCTGAATGTTAAGAATCATTCGTATGAATTATTCAGACATTCATATGTGTACGGATACGTACACATTACATACACATCTTACTCATATCCAAAAACGGGATGCATACAGGATAAAAATGGGATGTGTACAGATACGTATGGATGCGTACGGGTGTGTACGGACACATACGAATGTTGCAGACGTTCGCTATCTTTAAATACAAATTGAAAATGCATGTAAATAGATGCAAATGTATTTGAATTGGATTTAATTTATTTATTTATTTGTTTATTTATTTTTATATTTATATCCCGCCCCATACCCAAAGGTCTCTGGGTGGCTCACAACATTTAAAAACAAACATATTAAAACTGTATCAGACTGTACTAAAACATGTACAAGGTTTAAAATCCATCATCATCATCATCATCATCATCATAAAAGATACAAAGCAGTTTAAAAAACAATAGTTTTTTGCAAGGGGGGAAGCATAGAGAGCATTTAGCCAAAGGCCTCAGTGAAAGGTGCGTCTTCACCGTCTTCCTGAACATAAACAGAGAAGGGGCCTGACTCACTTCCAAGGGGAGACCATTCCACAGCCTGGGGGCCACTACTGAGAAGGCCCTCTCCCGGGTGCCCACCCGCCTAGCCGCTGAAGGCGGTGGGATAACCAGGAGGGCCTCTCCTGCAGATCTTAAAATGTGGGCAGGTCGATATGGGGAGAAGGCGCTCCTTTAGGTATCTGGGGCCCAAGTCATTTAGGGCCTTATAAGTCAGAGTTAGCACCTTGAATTGGGCTCGGTAGTGAATTGGCAGCCAGTGCAGTTCTTTTAGAACCGGCGTGATATGAGTCCAGCTAGCTGTTCCGGTCAGCACTCTGGTGGCTGCATTTTGCACTAAGTGCAACTTCTGAACCGTCTTCAAGGGAAGCCCCATGTAGAGAGCATTACAATAGTCCAATGCATTTGTTTTTTCTCTATTCGTTCAAATTCAAACATTCTAATATTCGATTTGAATTGAATCGAATCCGAAAATTGCATTCATGTGCACCCCTAGTCCAGTCTCATGCAATGGTCCAACAATTGGTTCTGAACATCTCAAGCAGAAGACAGTGGGCATTTTCTCATTTCCCTTCCCTAGTCAACTTTGGCTGTTCCCCCGCCCCATGATCAAATTCTTACTTTATTCGATCCTGGGGTCGGTCCTCCTCTGGGCGCCACCATTTTGGCTGCGGTGGTCTCCACGACTACACGTTCATCAGCGCTGTTGCCTTGACGACGCTGATGCTCTCCGCACACGCAGTCGCGTCTATGATCATGTGAGTTCCCACTGCGCTTGCACAGCACCTTAAACGACCCATGGAGTGCCAGAAGAAGAGCAAATGGCCACTGCCCGGATGTTTAAGGTAAGTTATGATAAACATTGGTTAACACATGGAGCACAATTTCATGTTCCACACCTAATCAACGATTAGCGAACATCTGGTGAGGGTGGGCACTCTTGGAGACTGTAACAGCCTATTTCACATGTGGATGTTCTTCACCAGAGGCTCACTAATCATGCACTACCAGCCGTAGGGTGAATAGGCCCAATGGCAAACCCTTCACCTGCTCCTGACTCCCTGAACATGGCATTCAGAGGCATCCTGCCAGTCCCTCCAGCCTGCAGGCAATACTTAGGCATCCATTCTATTAGCCATTGATAGACCTGTCCCCGATCAATTTATTTAACCCTATAAGATGAATGGTGGTCAGTGCAGGTGGACACAGTCACAATTCCCTTCCCAATTAGGCTCAGGAGCTTCAAAGGATGCTCAGTCAAAAGCCTGCAGTCAGAAGGCGGAAAAACTTCCTGCCGCCATTTCTTGCCTAATTGCTTTCCATTTCTTAGTACATGATTAGTGAACCTCTGGTGAAGAAAAGGAAGAAAAGGAGGGCTGTAATTGAACTATGTTTTGGTTGTTTCTAGGTATTTTATCTTTTTATGTTCTGGATCTCCCATGGGACTTTGGGGCGAAAGGCAGGAAATAAATTCTTTGATAAATAAACAAACAAAATGTAGGTTTGCAACAAAACTCCACCTCTCTTCTTCCTGCTCAGCAAAGATCTGCTATACTTCCCATGGGAGAACACCTCCATTATCCAGAAGGATCATACTCTTTAGAGTGATTGGAATACTAGTCCAACTACAATCAGGGATAAGCAAAATGCTGCCTAGAATGGTCTGGTCCATAAAGCATTCAAACCTGTACTGCTAGAACGGCCTGGAAAGCTGGTTCCCAATGCAAGATGGGCGATGGTTGCTTTGAATGAGTTTTGCATATCCTAGGTACAGTCCTTGGCATCGTATTTTAAATGGGCCTAGAGATATGAAAATCCCTCATATGGACCCTGAAGCCTATTCACACTACAGCTTCTAGTGAAGAAGTTGTAAATTTCTGGTGAAGAGCATCGGCATGGTGAGACTCCAAGTGTGCCCCGCCTCACCAGGAGTTCACTAATCACTGATTAGGTGTGGAACACAAAATCGTGCTCCACACCTCAACCAGTGTTTGCCAGAACTTACCTCAAGCGTCCAATGGCACGACCATCCACACTTCTTCTGGTGCTCCGGGGTCATCTGAGGTGCCAGCCCTACCGCAGATGCAACTGTGCATGCGCAGAGCATCATCACCATCATGGTGACGGCACTGATGCATGCGCGGTCGCGGAGAGTGCCCCAGTCAAAATGGTAGCACCCAGAGGAGGAAACGGCCCCACAACTGAATTGGGTAAGTATTCAATTGGGGGGGAGGGGGCGGAGAGACAGCCAAAGTTGACTAGTCCTCAAGTGTGAGTGCTAGTCAATGTTGGTTAAGCCTGCTCCTCTCCCATCCAGCGGACGGGAAGAGAAGTGTGAAAACGCCCCTCCACAGCTTCGGGTGGAATGGTCTGGGCTCATCTGACCGGGCCTACGGCAATTACCTACGTTCCTCTTAATTGGAATTTCCAAAGATCAATGCTGAGATACAATTTCTGCACACAAAGTATACACTACTGAGCCATGCAGTCAACATAATTTGGGGGAAGGAAAATAAGGTTACACTTCACTTGGGCAAATCTATTTTTTGCCTCTTCAGCCTTGCCTCCACACACGCGTTGCCAAACCGCCCCCCCCCAACCGGCCGCCCAGTGCAAGGTGTTAAGAGAATCGTTTTAATATGGTGCCGCATGCAAGGCAAAGGTGTTATTATTCAACTCACTGGCTCCAATGAGATTATCCAGTCTACTGGAGCGGCCTGCATGGACTTCCCCAAAGCCTGAACTTTCACTGCTGGAGAATCCCCAGCCGAGTGGAAAATTAGAAGGAAAAGGGGAAAGGGGGATAAAGGAAGGGGGTGATAAGAGGGTGCAGACTGATGATTAAGTTCTCCAAAAATTAATTCATACCTACAGCAAGAGAAATAGGAACTCCCCCTGATATTGGACAATCCTGAGTGAACAGATTTCAATTTAGGAGCCTGCTTCTCCAGTTGAAGTTGTGCCCAACTTCTGCTGATTTAATTTACACACAACACAGAGACTTTCTCCCTGACTGCTTTTCCTATCTTTCTCCTGAAGAGTCTTAAGGGGACCTGGGCGCTGCCCAAACCTCTCCATGGGCCAGTCGAATAAAACCTTAGCTGAAGGGGCAGCAGAAATAAGAATGTGAACTCATGGAGAGGGAGAGCAGACAGAAAAGCAAAATACAGGCAGTTCTGTGATCTGAGCACACATCCACTTAAACATTTATCAGAATAATCTTTAGCAGGGTCAAGTCCCCTTCCCAGAAAGTTATTTTTTCTTTCTCTCTCTCTCTTTTCCTCTGTTTTCTTTTCATGTATTCTGTACTGTATTTCAAAAACTTTTAAAAGGTTTCAACATAGATCCTCATTGCCTCCAGTCTCCCAAGTTTCCCCGTGGTCTGATCAGCCAGCAGAAAGCTAGATATAACATATATTTTATATTGTGTGTGTGTCTAAACAAGTGAGGATGAGTTTGCTTTTGCTTTGCTGCTATACAACTATGTATTAACCTTTAAACTTTCAGGACAAATTTGTAAGAAGATAAAAACTGGGTCAGACAGATCTACTAACCGTTTGGATCAAGTAGATATGGGAAAGAGGTGCCCTGATGGATGTCAGATCTAAGCCCGATACCATGAATGCTTGGAACTGGACGTTGTGCAAAATCTAGAATGCCAAAGATGTTCCCCAAAGAAAAGAGAAAACAGAAGGGTGGGTAGATGTTGTAGATGCCTCTAGGAAGAGACAGGAGCTTTAGAGAGAAAGGCCATTTGCTAATAAAGGCGTTAGATATGGAATCATCTGGGAAAGGGATGTACATGAATGGTGGGGTTTTTTGCATTTGATTCATATCTAATTGAATGTAAGAAAATTCATATTCATTCCCCTTTGAATGTGGTAGGATTAGATCCCCTTTGAATGTGGTAGGATTCTATTTGATAAGGACATCTTGATACAAATTCGTACAAATTAGGGGTGTCCAAGGAGACATTTTCCACATTCTATTTGAGTTGAATAGAATGTAGAAAAATTCAGCTCCAGCCAAATACCCCCCCCCCCAGATGTGGGGGCATTCAGATATGGGCACGGATATTCTATCTGAATGAATAAACCCTCCCCCCATCCCATACCCCCATTCCCATCCTTCCCCATTCCCTGAAAACCTTGTCGCTGCGGCTGCCACCTTCTCCATCATCTCAGTGATGGTCTCTAGGCTATGGAATAGTCTCCCCCGTCACGGAGAAGACCCTCTCCTGGGTGCCCATCGCTTTTGCTGCTGAGGGTGGTGGGACAACCAGGACGGCCTCCCCTACAGATCTTAGGGCACGGGCAGGTTGATATGGGAGTAGGTGTTCTCCTACCAGCCTAGATGGCTTTAAGGTAGGGTCAGACATATTTATGGATGACAGATGTATCAATGGCTACTAGAATGAATGCCTAGGTGCATCTTTCAGGCTGAGGGGGGGGGGGAAGTGAGGTGCTTCTAAGGCCATTTGCTGGTTCGTCCTTGTCTCTGCTTGAGATGCCCATGAGCATTTGGTGGGCCACTGTGTGCAACAGGATGCTGGACTAGATGGGCTGTGGCCTGATCCAGCAGGGCTTCTCTTAGGTTCTTAGGTTCAGATATTTGGGTTCTGAGCACGTCGTGCACTGGAAAGCAGAATTTTCCCCCTTTATCTATTTTTGTAGCATCCTTTTGTTTGCCTACATGACAGCAGCCATAATCTTTGGGAGAAAAGGCTAGTCAGAGCTCCTTAGCGTCTGTCCCACAGGGACAGCCCAAGGAAAATTATAGCCAACTGAGTGGATCCTAATCAATTTTTTCTGATAGATGTTTGATCTGGGAAATGGCTCTGATCCTGAAAGGAACAAGTTCCAATTTCTGATCTTTAAAGATATAGTAACATAAAGCTTTCACCTTCATTTTGGGCATGAGTGAGCTATTGATCTCAGAACAACTTAAATCATGTTAATGCGGCCATAATTATGTCAAGGCCAAAATCTTGCTCTTTCAAGCTTTATCACACAATATGTTCAACAGCGCCTTGTTAATCACCCTCTGCCTCTTCCTTCTCCTCTCTGATTGTGTGTGTGAGAGAGCATGGATGTGCATGCATGCCTGCGTGGACCCTGCTTTCAGTGGCTCCAAAGACAGAATTAAACAGAAGAAAAATCCCTGCTCCTCCCTCATGGGAGCAATACAGAAAACGTAAAGGTAGGGACAGGGAAAGAAAAGACAGCAACCACCTCTAAATGCAGCGTGGATCAATATAATATTAAGTGTAAGACTTCATAAGTAAAGCGAATGATTCCCGAGGGAGGGGCTTCTTGCAGAGCGGGTTGCCAGAGGAAGAGAAAAGGCTCTGCAGTTCTCATTCCAATGGGTTGTGTGGATCTGCCAACAACCCCAGTCCAAGGTACATCTGGTTTCTTTTAGGGCTTTTCTGCTCTTCATGTCCCCTACATAACAACGCTGGGGCAAACCAGCCCCTGTACCTGCCCTAAAGCTAACACAATCCTCCAGCTTAGTCTAAAGTTAGGGAGCCGGACTCTTGGTCTGGGAATACTGGGTTTGATTCCACCCTCCTTCATGAAGCTAGCTGGGTGACCTTGGACTAGTCACAGCTCTCTTCTGAGGTCTCACAGCCCCACCTACCTCATAGGGTGTCTGTTGTGGGGAGAAGAACAGAAGGCTTGTCAGCCACTTTGAGTTCCCTTAAATGGGTGAGAAAAGCAGGGTAGAAAAGCCAACTCTTCTTCTTCTTCTTGTTCTTCTTCTTAAGTTCCTAGTCTTGGAGTCCCTGGGGAATCTATTTCGGCAGCATGTTCTGGTGCTCCAGTCTTTTGGGAAAAGATGCCGTAATCTAGACCAGGGGGCCCTGATAGAATTATGCTCCATCCAGTGAAGATGAGTTTACCAGAGATGGGTGAGGCTTACTGAACCACACTAACACGCAGACCGATAAAGCCCTGAAGAGGATCATGAACCGAGTTAAGAAGTTCAAAAGGCCTGTACCATGTGATCCCAGAATTGCATCTCTAGATGCAAGAGACTCCAGGGGACAGATACATCGGGCCATTACGTACTTTGGCAAAAAGGCTGTTCTGGGAACGTTTCCACATGGCGCATACCCACAGCATGGAGCCGCTTCCATTCCGGAAGCAACTCTGTATGTGGCAGACAAATCCCCGGCTAGATAGCTGCAGGGAACTAACAAATGATCCACAGCTATACTCGCCTTACCTGGGATGTAGGTAATACAGTCCAGCATGCACTCTTTGCACCTTTTCTGAGTGAAGGGTGTGTGGGATGGGATGGCGCAGCTGAAGTTTGCCCATTTGCCATGGTAACAGATGTTGTTCCCTCAGCTAAAAGCCAGGATGAAGTGGTGTATCTTCAACATCTGACAATATACAATGAGGGTGCCTGGCACATCTCAGAGAGAAAACTATTCCATAGCCTGGAGGGTGTCACTGAGTAGGTAGGCCCTTATAAGAGCATAAGAGGAGCCCTGCTGGATTAGGTTATAGCCCATCTAGTCTAGCATCCTGTGCCAAACAGAGGCCCACCAATTTCTTATGGGCATCTCAAGCAGAAGACAAGGGCAAAACCTTTACCTGTTCTCAGATCTCAGGCCTTCCGTCTGTCTCTCCAACCCGGAGGCAGTACCTAAACATCCATTCTAGTAGCCAGTGACACTCCTGTCCTCCATATTTGTCCACCATACAGAACAGAAGAGAAGCCCTGCTGCATTGGGCCACTGGCCATCTAGTCCAGCATCCTGTCTCACACAGTGGCCCGCCAATTGCTTATGGGCATCTCAAGCAGAAAACAAGGGCAAAACCTTCATGTGGACTTGAATTCCAGCAAATGGCCCTAAACACACTCTGCCTGTTTCCCCAGCCTGGAGGATGTACATAGGTGTGTATTTTAGTAGCCATCAATATATCTTTCATCCATGAATTTATCTAACCCTTTCTTAAAGCCGTCTAGGCTGGTTGCAGTTACCACCTCTTCTGACACCAAATTCGACTGACTGACCGACTGACCCTATAGGTAACAACCTTTAAAATCCAACATATTAAAAATATATTAAAACAATAAAAACAACAACAACCTTTAAAACCCAACATATTAAAAACAGAACTATGTCAATTAAAACAATGTTTGCAGTGGGAGAACCATGCCAACATTTAACCAAAGGCCTGGGCAAAGAGGTGCGTCTTCACCTCCTTCCTGAACATAAGCAGAGAAGGATCCTGCCGCACAATGCCTGGGTGAAGATGACCCTCTGGGTGAAGAAATACTTCCCCTCACATGCATAACTGCTGAAGGTGATGGGACCACAAAGATGCCATGGACAGGTCTATATGAAAGAAGAAGAATTGTCTTTTCTACCCCGCTTTTCTCACCCATTTAAGGGGACTCAAAGCGGCTGACAAAGCTTTTCTGTTCTTCTCCCCACAACAGAACACCCTGTGAGGTAGGTGGGGCTGTGAGAGCTCAAAGAGAGCTGTGACTAGCCCAAGGTCACCCAGCTGGCTTCATGGGGGAGGATGGAATCGAACCCGGTATTCCCAGATAAGAGTCCAGGTCCCTAACTGCTAGACCAAACTGGATATCCCTTGTGGTCCACATTGTTTATGGACTTATAATTCAGCATTAGTACCTTGAAGATGCTCACCAGAGCTGTACAAAGTAGCAACGTACTTCCAGCCACTTTGCTTCAGCATCAAAAATGAACTTCTACAAGGGATGAGGAATATAGAGAGAAGGAGATAAGTCGTTTCCCCATCCTCTGCTAACCTTCCTCTCTTGCCTCCTGGCTTTTCTTCGCTTCCTTCGAGGTCCTGAATCTGATCTTTCACTCGGCTGCCTTAATTACTGCCAAGAGGTCTGCCCAGGAAATGACAGGGACTAAGTTTCCTTGCCTGGGAGTGCCTTCCCAACTCTTTGCACTTCAGTGGTCTCCAGCCTGCTGGGAGGATGACCTCTAGCAGGAGAAGAAGATGCGTGAGGAGGAGCAGCAGATGGAAAAGTCCCTGAAAACCCTACTGATGAAAACTGTTTAGATGTTTTCCTCAACTTTCCTCGGAAGAGTTTTACAAAAAAATAAAAAAAATAAAAAGGACAGATTAATGCAACATACATTTGCTAAAGCCCCTGATGTCTGTGGATAAGAATATAAGTTCCTAAGAGGAGCCCTGCTGGATCAGGCCACAGCCCATCTAGTGCAGCATCCTGTCGCACACAGTGGCCCACCAATTGCCCATGGGCATCTCAAGCAGAGACAAGGGCAAACCTTCTCCTGCTCTTGAATCCCAGCAAGTGGCCTTAGAGGCATCCTGCTTGTCCCCTCAGCTACAGAGATGTACTTAGGCATCCATTCTAGTAGCCATTGATACATTTGTCATCCATAAATTTGTCTAACCCTTCCTTAAAGCCATCTAGGCTGGTAGCTGTTACCACCTCTTCTGGAAGCAAATTCCATAGACGACCCAGAGAGTGGAGAAATACTTCCCTTTATCCGATCTGACTCTCTTACCCTCAGTTTCATAGATGCCCCCTGGTTCTAGTGTTGTATGATAGAGAGATTGTCTTTCTCCACCTTTTCTATGCCATGCATGGTTTTATACACTTCAATCAGCTCCCCTATTAAATGCTGTACTTCCAGGCTGAAGAGGCCTAGCCATGGGCCTCTATGGCATGAACCTCCTGTCTCCCCCCAAAGTTGAAAGTCAGGACTGTGGCTACACTGTGAATTCCGTTAAGGATAGTCGAAAAATGTTTGCCACCTTTGCAACTTCTATGAATTGCATATGTTCCAAACTTTGCATTCAAATAGAATATCGGCTGCATTTGAAGTCTGACTTTTGCAGGTGAAACGAAAGCTTTTGTGTTTTCAGAGTGGAATCAGAATGGATTTGGAGACATGACTGGCGACACCATGGATCTGAAGCAAATTCAAAGCCTAGCACATTTGAAGTAGACCCATTCATATGGATGTGAAGTTCTGTGCCATTCTCTTTGATGCAAAGTGAGCAGGAAAACACTTGAGAGCCAGTTTGGTCTAGTGGGTAGGGAGCCAAACTTTCATCGACTTTGATTCCACACTCCTCCACGAGGCCAGCTGGGTGACCTTGGGCTAGTCACAGCTCTCTTCTGAGGTCTCACAGCCCCAGCTACCTCACAGGATGTTCTGTTGCGGGGAGGAGAATAAAAGGTTTGTCAGCAGCTTTGAGTCCCTTTAAATGGGTGTGAAAAGTAGGGTGGAAAAGCCAACTCTTCTTCTTTCAGCATGGGGCCCTTAATTAGCATTAGGGCCTGTGTAGGGAGCATAGACTGAGTTCAGACATGACAAAAGAGGTACCTCAGAGGCACCTCAGAGAGTCACTGTGTGGCCTTTGTGTTCCCAAGTTTTTAATCCATTTTTTTCTAGCCTGGAATATACATGAGAGCGGGGAGGGTTGGACTGGTGTGTGAATAATCTCACCTCGAAGTCATCTCCAAGCCACCTCAGGGGCACCTCAGAGAGACAACATGTGGCCTTCATATTCTCAATCCCTTCGCTAATCCACCTTTTCTAGAAGGTTCATGAGTGGAGGGAGGGTCAGACTGGTGTGTGAACAACCCCGCCTCAAAACCTTCTCTAAGTTACCTCAGAGGTGCCTCAGAGAGACCATGTGAGGCCCTCATGTTTCCAAGTCTTCCATAATCCACCTTTTCTGTTCATGAGGGAGGGAAGGGCAGACTGGTATATGAACAATCCCACCTTGAAGCCATCTTGAAGCCACCTAAGAGGCTCCTCAGAGGGAGACAGCGTGCCCCCCATGTCCTCAGCTCTGGTCTAATCCACCTTTTCTCTCACAGAATGTTCATGAGGGGTGTGAAGGGCAGACTGGCGCATGAACAATCCCACCTTGAAGCCATCCTGAAGCCACCTAAGAGGCCCCTCAGAGGGAGACAGCGTGCCCCACATGTCCTCAGCTCTGGTCTAATCCACCTTTTCTCTCACAGAATGTTCATGAGGGGTGTGAAGGGCAGACTGGCACATGAACAATCCCACCTTGAAGCCATCTTGAAGCCACCTAAGAGGCTCCTCAGAGCTGCTTCCCCCAATGTCTAATCATGACCACTGATCTCCAGATTAACAGAAATCTGTGAGCCCCCTCTCCCTGCACTGACCCATTCTGCCTGCATGAGACAGACCCTGATACCAAATAGGTAGACCTTGCTGAGAACGGCCAGCTTTCAGTGGCGTGCCATGGTGCAATGCGTCAAAGCATTCCCCCAGAGTCCCCGAGACTAGGAAATTTGTTCCTAGCCCTCAAGAGGCATGGGGATCCGGCCGCTCTTCTAGGCCCTGATCCTGACTTACAGAAGGTAAGTTCAGAAAGGGCCTAAGTCTGTGCAAGATTTTGTCACGTGGGAACAGCCAAAGGAAAGAAGAGGCATGAAGAAAATGCAAGAATCCCCCTTCCTCTCCCTTCATTCCCACTTTTGAATTGGCCAGCTCTCCTTGCTTGCTCATCCCAAGAATATTGCCAACAACCACACCCAGCAGAAGCTATCAGTTCTGGGGCTACCGCGGTTATTGAACGTCTGTGTCTGCTAGGAGCCTCCGTTGGTACGCTGTCAAACCTCATCTTTTCTGTCTGCAGGGATGGCCCACCGACAGCCAGAAGAGAGCGCTCAGAAGTGCATGCTCCTGCCAGAAATGATGACTGCCAGTATCTGCACCTGACTTGACCGGAGGCTTCTGGGTAGTTTAGCTGGAGAAAGAGCTTCAAAAGGGATCCAGAGCGTGTACAGCTGGACAAGCAGGTTTGCCTGTTTGCTGCAGCTGCAGGAGACACCTGCTTCTTCTCAAATTGCATGCAAGTCTATCTGAGAACCTTTCTTTTCAGACCTGACTGATCACCCTGTGAGGCTCACATGTGAGTGAAGATGAAAAGAAAAGACGTGTGTGCGTGCATGCACCTGAGCACGCGCATGCCTGACTTGTTCATAAACCAGAATGAGAGGGGCCGAACTTGGATAAGTGCAGAAAGAATCTATCTGGAGAAGGGAAGCCGGGTTTGTTCTCTGTGCAAAACTGTCAAGAGTGTCATGCACTCAAGAATGATGAAAATTCAGGGAGAAAATACAATTGGAAGCGGAGATGACCCTACCCCGGGGAGATGTCCTTCAGTGTGCCATTTTCTCTCATTGGCAGATAGTCGGCGGATGCAGAGATGCCAGAGAATGCCAGACGACGAGACAGGAATCAGCTCCCTGGAAATAACCCGGCAACTGATGATGGCTTTTCTCTCCCTCCAGTACATTCATACATCATAACAGTCCTGATTTTGCTCCAGAGACTGGCATGTCAGCAGAAAGAGCCTGACAGACGATGCATTAATATCATAGTCACCCATAAAAATTGGAAGTAATAGCAGGCACGCATTCCCCTTAGCTCAGAGGGGCTCCTCAGTTGTAGCAATCAGAGGGTGAAGGTCTGATCCAGCCCCAGAGGCTGCTTTCTTTTGACTGTTCCTAAGAACATAAGAGGAGTCCTGCTGGATCAGGACATAACCGATCTAGTCTAGCATCCTGTCTCACACAGTGGACCACCAATTGCCCATGGGCATCTCAAGCTGAGACAAGGGCAAAACCTTCTCATAAGAACCTAAGGGGAGCCCTGCTGGATCAGGCCACAGCCCATCCAGTCCAGCATCCTGTCCCACACAGTGGCCCACCAACTGCCCATGGGCATCTCAAGCAGAGACAAGGGCAAACCTTCTCCTGTTCTCAAATCCCAGTAAGTGGCCTTAGAAGCATCCTGCCTGTCCCCACAGCCTGAAAGATGTACTTAGGCATCCATTCTAGTAGCCATTGATACATGTGTTGTCCATAACTTGTCTAAGCTTTCCTTAAAGCCATCTAGGCTGGTTGCTGTTACCACCTCTTCTTTTTCTACACTTACATACTTAAGTCAGAATCTGGGTCTGGAAGAAGGAGGAGGAGGAGGAGGAGGAGGAGGAGGAGGAAAAGGAGGAAAAGGAGAGTTGGCTTTTCTATCCCACTTTTCTCACCCATTTAAGGAGACTCAAAGCGGCTGACAAACCTTCTGTTCTTCTCCCCCCAACAGAAAACCCTGTGAGGTGGGTGGGGCTGTGAGACCTCAGAAGCGAGCTGTGACTAGCCCAAGGTTACCCAGCTGGCTTTGTGGAGGAGTGTGGAATAAAACATGGTATTCCTAGATAAGAGTCCATCTCCCTAACCACTAGACCAAACTGGCTACGCTCTGTGTAAATCAGGTAGTAATGCAAATGCTATTACGCTACTACTAATGTTGCTACGGTTCATTTCTTGTTTTCCTTTTCTGACAGAGTTTCCCACTGCTAAACAGGGTCCCAGCCTGCCCTTCTCCTGCAGAAGAACTCAGTAAAGAAGTTTATAGATAAAGAACAAACCGCAGCCAAAGTAAAGCGGCATCCTAAAAGCAAAGGGAGAAAGAGACTTTCAAAGAGCTTGATTTTATCACAGCCTCTGAAGGCAGCTTAGATTACCTGAGACCCTGCCTGGTGCCTCACAAGACTTTGACCAAGAAAGGTAAAGTTGAGGTCGATCAATGCCGACTTGTCTGTGAATGGCAGTATTGAGTTACTCACTGAGGCCAGACGATATTTATTTTCATGGCCACAGCAGCAGAAAGGGATGGAAAGTTGAAAGGATAGAATTAAAACCTTCCCTCGGCTCTGCCCTGGAAGAAAAAAAAGAAAAAACCTAGAGAGATCAGCTACCTCAACACAGTCCCCTAAGTTTGAGGACAGTTTGCTAAGAAGGCCTCAGAAAGGCAAGAAACTAGGGGTGTGCACGAATGTATTTTTTGCATTCGAATCGAATCGAGTATCCAAACATTCGATTCGACTCAAATTTTTAAAATCCGAATGTCAAAAAATCCAGTCGGAATCCATAACATTCAAATCCATCCATTCGAATGTTAGATTCGTATTTAAAGATACGAATGTCGACAACATTCGTATCTGTTATGCGTATCTGCGCACATTCTGTGTGCATCCCATTTTATCCTGTATGCATCCTGTTTTCATCCCGCATTATAAGCACAAATATGTAAAATATTTGTACAGATACGTTGTAATGCACATGTATCTGCACAGTCAAATCATTCGGATCATTCGAATGAATGTTTCGGAAAATCCAAAATCCGTTCAAATGTCTAAATTGAAATGTTATTAAATCCAATTCAAACTCAAATGTCAACATTCGTCGGATTCGAATTAGATTTTTGGGTTTTTGAACATTTGTGCACATCCCTACAAGAACATAAGAGGAGCCCTGCTGGATCAGGCCACAGCCATCTAGTCCATAAGAACCTCAGAGGAGCCCTGCTGGATCAGGCCACAGCCCATCTAGTCCATAAGAACCTAAGAGGAGCCCTGCTGGATCAGGCCACAGCCAATCTAGTTCATAAGAACCTAAGAGGAGCCCTGCTGGATCAGGCCACAGCCCATCTAGTCTATAAGAACCTAATAGGAGCCCTGCTGGATCAGGCCACAGCCCATCCAGTCCGCAAGAACCTAAGAGGAGCCCTGCTGGATCAGGTCAAAGCCTATCTAGTCCATAAGAACCTAAGAGAAGCCCTCCTGGATCAGGCCACAGCCCATCTAGTCCAGCATCTTGTCGCACACGGTGGCCCGCCAAATGCTCATGGGCATCTCAAGTAGAGACAAGGACAAACCTTTGCCTGCTCTCCAACATAGAGGACTGACCCATGGCTTGACTGACCCATGGCTTGACTCTCCAATATGGAGGGCAGGGACAAAGAACATGCTGCCTGTTTAAAACCACTTGCTTTCTCAGGAGCAGGAGACTTCAGGTGACAGATATTACTTTCCCTCTTGGGCTTGAGGGCAACCATTTTGGGCCATTCCACACTGGGCCTTATTTCTGGGTATATGCCAGAGTAGAGGCCTGCCACCCGCATGCTAGCGTCACAGTCTGGACTAGCAGGAGGGCAGCAGACTCTTCTTCTAGGATATATCCTGGATTAAGACCCAGTGCAGAAAGGGCGTTTGCCTCCACAATCAAGATCAGCCACACCCTAAAGCAAAACAAATAAACAACCCACCTGAAATCTAGATTGCATCCATCCTTGTCTATCCTGAAGCCCGCACACACACCACACCAGCTCCAAGCCTAGGGACTTTTCTTCCCTGACTTTGGAGGTATGGGGGGGGGGGCAGGGCTGTGAAGTTTGCATGAAATTCACTGCCATGGGGAGGCATGGGCTGGATCAGCAGCATCAGTGCAAACAGCACTGGTCTGGCCCATGCCTCCTCCATGCAGTCCAGACCAGTGGTCCCAGTTAAGGATGCACACAAGTCTTTGTAACGACATTTGTATGAATTTTTATGAATTCGGACATTCGAACACAGATAGAACGTTGGGACGTTCATACATTGGCATTTGAATTTGAATCAAATGTTTTGGAATATTCGTACGAAGCTTCGTCATATTCGTCGTATTGGCTGCGCGAATCACACCTGCAATGGATTCAGAATGCATTTGACATGGATTGAGAAAAGATTCAAAGTGGATTCAGGCCAGATTTGATGTGTTCAGAGCGGATATCATGGGGATATGTATCAGATACAGATTGGATATTCATATTGGATACCTATGGGATATGTATCAGATACAGATCATATATTCGTATCGAATAGAATCCTACCACATTTCAATGGATCTATTTGATTGAATGCGAATTTTCCTACATTCTATTTGATAGGCATTCAGATATTTGGGGCCCAAGTCATATTTGGGGTCCAAGTCATTAGGGCTTTATAAGTTAAAGTTAACACCTTGAATTGGGCTCGGTAGCGAATCAGCAGCCAGTGCAACTCTTTTAAGACTAGCATGATCTGTATCGGGCCAGCTGTCCCGGGCAGCAGTCTAGCAGCTGCATTCTGCACTAGCTGCAGCTATGTGAGTCCATCCTTTTATTAAGCATAGGTGAAACACAAACTTCACCAGAGGCTTAAATACATCACGCTCAGCCTTAACCTAACAAAGGATGATCAGGACTGCCAGGCATAGTTGCCACTGGTTGACCAGCTCTGTTGTAACAATGGAGGTCTGATGTCATAATCCTTAGCAGGCAATAACAACCAGAGGAGTCCAGGTAGCCTTCTCACTCAGCAGTGGCAACACAGACCTCCACCCAAGGAAATACAGAAAACAGTGAAGGAGGGTGGAGAACCTGTGAGGATGGAGGTAAGGATTCCTCTTCTTCTAATTGTAGAGAGCGCTATGGAGTCCAGTGCTAGTAGTTAACTTTGAAAGGTGCTGAGGTGTACGGATAGCAGATACAAATAGCAGCAAAGAAGGACCACCTTGACAGATATTGGAAGGTGTCGTAGCTCAGTGGCAGAGCAAACTGTTTGGAAAGAAGAAGGATGCTGGTTCTATCTCCAACCTCTTCCCAGAAGCAGGCAATGGCAACCACAAATTTAGACAAATTTATGGATGACAGATGTATCAATGGCTACTAGAATAGATGCCTAAGTACAGCTTTCAGGCTGGGGGGGGGGGCAAGCAGGATGCTTCTAAGGTCATTTGAGAGCAGGGGAAGAAGAAGAAGAAGATGATGATTTGGCTTTTCTCCCCCACTATTCTGACATTCTCACAAATGCCTAGGTGCATCTTTCAGGCTGGGTGGGGGGTGCTTCTAAGGCCATTTGCTGGGATTCTAGAGCAGGAATGGGTTGTCCTTGTCTCTGCTTGAGATGCCCATGAGCATTTGGTGGGCCACTGTGTGCGACAGGATGCTGGACTAGATGGGCTGTGGCCTGATCCAGCAGGGCTCCTCTGAGGTTCTTATGTTCTTATTCAAGGGTACTCAACGTGGCTGACAAAGCTTTCTATTCTTCTCCCCACAACAGATGCCCTGTGAGCTAGGTGGGGCTGTGAGAGCTCAGGAAACAGCTGTGATTAGCCCAAGGTCACCCAGCTGGCTTCATGGGGGAGGGTGGAATCAAACCTGGTATTCCCAGATAAGAGTTCTGGCTTCCTAATGACTAGACCAAACTGGCCCACAAGAAAGTTTGCCCTTGTCTTTGCTTGAGATGCCCATGGGCAATTAGTGAACAACTGTGTGGCTAAAGGATGTTGGACCAGATGGCCTGTGGCCTGATCCAGCAGGGCTCCTCTTAAGTTCTTCTGTATCCCTGACAAGGGTACTGCACAGAGATGACCATGGAGGTGCCCACATAGTCAACCAGAAGTCAGGCATGCCTCAGTGGTACCCAACAACATGAAAAAAGAAATCCTGATGTTGACATGTCTATAACAGGGAACAATCTGCCTCTGGAAGCTATTGGTTCTCCATCTCAGGTGTTGCGTCAGGAAGAGTTTCAATGTTTGCTCTCTCATACAATGAATGAAACAATGCTGGTGGTCACTTCCAACTCCGCAACTCTAGGATTCTGTGAAGCCCTTGAGGACAGTTGGAAGACTGTCAAACTCCACACCAGGGCTTTTGTAATTTTTAGGGTGTTTGTACACCCTTTCTGATTTCTACCCTCCACTTGATCCACTGCAGCTTAAAGAGGATTTTCCATGGGCTAGGCAGTGAAGTGAGACTTGGGTGCAGGGGCAGATGTGTGTGTGCTCAGGGAAGTGGAATGAAAGGAGAGGGGAGGGTGAGAATTCACTTTAAGCAAATGTTACTGCAACATGAAGCTTTGATTATTTGCTTTCCCCAAATCCCTGCTCCGTGTTACATGCAACACATCAATGCCCCTTTGTTTTCTAAGCTGCTTTGTATTTCCCTGGGAGCAAGGAGTCAAATTCTCCTTCACCTGCCCATCCATGGAGAGGAGAAGTCCGTCTCCTTACTCATCAGCCAACTACAGGGTTCAACTACAGCTGCCTCACTACTGTCTTTGCATTGAATGGTTGCGTCCTGAGGTAGACTCTGAAGCAGCATAATATAGACATTGCTCTTCTGGGCCTCTGTCCTAAGGAGATCATGCACAGAGAACATAAGCAACCGTAGTTTTGCCCACCAAAGCTAAGAGAGGAGAATGCATTCACCTTCCAGGGCCTGGTCAATGATTGCTGCATCCATACCTGGACAGCACAGGGAACACTGAGGTGGAGATGCTTCTTCCTGCCTCCAGGATGGAGCCAGGCACCAGCCAAATGACTGTTCCTTGGAGCTGGCAGGCCCTTGTCATGCCAGAAAAGGACTGGGGAATGGCCCTTTGCTGGTGCTGCACCTGTCCAACCAGACATGTCTACACAGCAGCGGCAGGAGTGATTTAGATGCTTCAGAAGGCATGTCAAAGCCTTCCAGCATCCTTCCCAGGGCACTCTATGGTGACAAGTACGTTTGACTGCCACTCTTCTGGGGCTTCTTCAGAGGGAGGTACCTACTGAAAGTGTGGATGCAGCTGCCATGTCTGAGATACAGAAGCTCCTCTTCTGCCAGCACGGCCTGGTTGGCCTACCTCCTGCTCAAGTTGCAGCTCTGTTGGAGAGGAGGACAGCTCTTTCTGCACTGCCCCGTGTTCCAGAATGAATTCTGGAATAAGAAGCAGCAGTCCACACAATGGTGTGCACAAGGTTAAGCCCCTTAAGTGTTGTCCTGGGATAGGTCACCAGCACAGCTGTAGACCTTGATGTTGAGGTCTTCCATTGGAGCAGGAGTAGAACAATGGACTACAGAGGCACATAGATAGCATAGACACCCTCACAGTCCAATATGGGTCCAATGCAAAACTAGCCTTGCCAGCAACCCTCAAGGCCAGGAAACTTCATTCCCACCATAGGAACCTTGCCACTACTCAAAGGCCTTGTCCCCATAGGATGCCAATACCTCGGGGTGGATTCGGGGCAACCTTAATGTGAATTCTAGTTCACATTAAGGAGTCCCCATGACAATTGAGGACAGGGTGGGTTCAAGCCAAACCCACCTATCCCCATGAAAACCGCGGTAAATCCCTGCATCGGGATGCCGTGGTTTTCTCCACCCCCTTGCCTGGTGACACGATCGCCTAGGTAAGGGCTTGATTTACCCCAAAGAAGCGCCTGACAGCTTACCTGCAGTCAGCTGAGCAGCTGTCAGATGGGTATAGGGGCTGTCAAGCGCACGAGCAGAGGTCCGGTAAAATGATTAAAACAGCCGAGGGGATATGTCCCAGGCCCTACCATGGCTATCGAAAAAACGTAGATATTTCACAAACAGGGAAATGCACCTCATTTCCCGTAACTCGTGTGAAATTCTGCGAGATTTAACAGGAATCATGGGAAATATTGCTCAATTTCCCACGATTCCTATGAAATCCTGTGGGATTTCACACATATTATGGGAAATCTTGCATGATTTTTTTTAGACGAATGTCCAAATTCAGACGAATTTGGACATTCGTATTTGAACTGAACACTGGTACATTCAAAGACTGACATTCAAGTTCGAATTGAATGTTTTGATACGGTCATACGAAGCTTCGTTGCATTCATGAACCTGGGGAGGTGGGAAAGTGGCTGCCCTTGTCACATCTGCAACGGATCCAGAGTTGATCGAAAGTGAATTCAGAATGGGTTCAAAATGGACTGAGAGTGGATTGGATGCGTTCAGAGCAGATATATAGGGGATACATAGCAGATACATTTGATATTTGTTGGGGATTCATAGTGGGAATTTGAATCAGATTCGTATTGAATTTGGATCCTACCGCATTTGCAGAGGATCTACCTGAAAGAATATGATTTTTTTTTGCATTCAATTCAATACAAATCGAACACAAAAAGAACATTTGTGCACATCTCTGTTCCTGAATGCCTGAGTTAAACCGTGGTTACCGGATCAGCAGATATGGAGGTCCAGCTGTACTGCTTTTGTGACAGAAACGTTGCCCAAGAAGAAGAGGAAGAGTTGGCTTTTCTACCCTGCTTTTCTTACCCATTTAAGGAGACTCAAAGCAGCTGACAAAGCTTTTCTATTCTTCTACCCACAACAGAACACACGAGAGCTGTGACTAGCCCAAGGTCACCCAGCTGGCTTCATGGGGGAGGGCAGAATCGAACCTGGTATTCCCAGATAAGAGTCCGGCTCCCTAACCACGAGACCAAAGTGGCTCAAGGGGGTTTACCGCAAACCAGAAAATACTCAATACAAAATAATACATCAAAACATTGTAATAAAAATGCATTAGTATCATAAGATCACGTTTCTCACAAAAGATAGGCCATCCACCTGCAGACAGCCTTGTCCCACTCCAGAGGGGTCCTGTACCAGCTTGGAAGGGCTTCTTGTTCCGGGATAAGATCACCCTGATTCTTTAAGCTGCCACAAAGCTGCGGACTCCCCTGACCGACAACGTCAGGTAGAAGATTTCCTAGCATTTCCTAGGCCTCTACTTTTAAATCACACTAAAGAATCTATATTCCACTTCCCAAAGCCTGGTACGTCTCTAGCTCTCCGAACCTGGCATGCCAGGCTATACTTCCACATGGCCAGCTTCACGCCACCAGGGACAGACCTCTCCATTTGCACCTTCAGCATGTGTGAGAAAAAGCGAGGTGGGGGGATAAGGATGGGGAGACGAAGCCGTACCCTTCATGCTCCCTCCAGGTCACACTTACGTGCTATGGAGCACACACCAGCCACAATGGGGGTCTCCTGAGCCCAGGCACTCGCTACAGCTTTTGTATTGTCCACAGGATTCCACCGGGACACGAACAAGCTGTGGACAGAAAGAGAGAGGGAGAAGAAGAGAGACGGGTTACAGGTTTTGCTTTCTCCTTTCCATTCCAGACAGTATTGTGATTTTATACAGCTTCCCAAATCCATGCTTTCCCAAGCAGCCCAGAAATAAGAAACCAGTTTTTTTTTGTTTAAATGCTTTATTAAGATATAAAATGTTATATAAATTTCCATTATCCGTCCTATACAAAACTTGAACTCTCTCTGAACACAATTACAAGTTATATCTCTTACCAATTATACTATAGCATCAAAACCATTTTATTTTGTTTTACCCCCCTCCCCCTTCCCTCCCCCCTACTCATTGTTGTACACTTTGGCATCACCGGTTACATTTGAAATATTAATTGCAGTTTGACTTTTAAACAGCTTAGTCCCAGTCTAGTATTCATATAATCCTTTACTCGCGTCCACCTATCTTTACAATTTCTCATATTATTTATTTTGCAATTTAGAAATTCAAAGGCAATCAGGTCCATAATTCCTAAATACCAATTTTCCATTGTCCATTTTGTAGCATCTTTCCATCCTAATGCCACCAGTTTCAACTTCTAAGCGGGCAAATAGGCTGCAGAGAGGTTTAAGCTACAGCAGTCCCTCCTTCAAGGCAAAATGAGACTACTCAAGAGAGAACTTTAAAAACTCCGGGGCAATGCATACACACTGCAGGGTTTTGATCCTCTTTGTATATCCCACAAGGAGCACTGAAACACCTTGATTCAGCTCTGTATACATAGACTGAAGCCATGCAAATACAAACACAGGAAGTGTCCGTTTGGTGACCACAACTTCTTTTTATAGGTAGGTCCCCAAGTCCATTGGAACTGAGTCAAAATGCATAAATTGCATTGGAACAAATACGACGTGGAATTGAAATGGAGGCGGGGGGAACTGGACATTCAGATTGACCAGAATCCAATCACGTTTATATGGTGTGCTAGCACAGACCCCAAAAAATGTCACTCAAAATATCTGGGCCATCTTTAAGACCTACCTGTATGGTAGATGCTTTATAGAAGGAGGAGGAGGAGGAGGAGGAGAGTTGCCTTTTCTACCCCCTTTTCTCACTCATTTAAGGAGACTTAAAGCAGCTGACAAAGCTTTCTATTCTTCTCCCCACAACGGAACACCCTGTGAGGTAGGTGGGGCTGTGAGAGCTCAGAAGGGAGCTGTGACTAGCCCAAGGACACCTAGCTGGCTTCATGGAAGAGAGCAAAACTGAACCCGGTATTTTCAGATAAGAGTCTGGCTCCCTAACCACTAGACCAAATTGGATCACGAAGGGGCTTTCCTTACTGGGTCGGTAGACTGACACAGCAGTGCTTTTGAGTGGGGCACGGTGTGAAAATGATGCCATAGCCTCCATCTATGAACCACCTGCAATGATCCAGGCAACATTCCAGCTATTCTACCAGACAAGCCACTCATGTGTGAAGAGCACAAAACCAGGAGGTTCGGTATACCACCAGTGAGAAGTCCAGCACCATTTCTCCAGGTATCTGGAAG
Organism: Aspidoscelis tigris stejnegeri; assembly: GCA_023333525.1. Taxonomy (NCBI): domain Eukaryota; kingdom Metazoa; phylum Chordata; class Lepidosauria; order Squamata; family Teiidae; genus Aspidoscelis; species Aspidoscelis tigris. Next base: position 6,528,226 of record JALMGA010000005.1, on the reverse strand, counting down.
CAGCACTCTAAGTGTACCAGTTCTGGGTGCTTTGTCAAAATTGCACCAGTTGGCCTCAGGAGCTGGATCAGGATGGGCCAGATGCAGTGTAGACATCACCTGATGCTGGTCCTAGGCAACCCAGCCCATTGGTTCAGGAAGCGGGTCACAGAATAACCCACATCACAAAGAAAGGCCATTAAGTATTTTGCACATATATTCCTTATTTTTCTTAAGTCTATATGGAAGTCTCCATCCAGTAGGAAAGACTGAGGATTGTGGGTTATCTAAAAACACAGTAATTTGAATTAAAGGATCTGGTTTAATGGGGAAGGACTAGGTTAAATGAACCAGTGATACAAGTTGCAGGAGGGCCTCTTGCTCCTCATATACATGTGTTAGACAAATGTACTCCCTGCCCTTCGAAGAAATGAAGGCTGAAAAATAAATTTAAGAAAAACATACATAAAATTCAAAAGGCATCATAAAAACAGTAGTTTAAAGCAGTATCTAGACATCTAACTGTCCTCTTTTAAGCCAGCAGCAGGAAATATTACCAATAAAACCAAGGAAAGAACAAGTAAATCAACAGAGATGTGCAAAATGGTGTGCCAAACTAGCAAAGAATAGACTCTTGTCCTTGTCGGAGGGGGTGCACTTTGCACATGGTAGGCTGCCTCTACTGGGTGTCTGTGATGACAAAGCAGAAATTATGTCCCCTCCTCAGTAGCATGAAAGCTCCAGGGCAGAAGTTGAGCACTGATGGAAACCTATCAGCATTTCACCCCTCCCTCACTGCAAAAGCCTCACCCTTCCTAGTGTGTTGGTGCCCACAAAGAATAAGGGTGTTTTCCCACTAGCACTAAGTACCCATTAAGGACCCATTAGGCGCCAGTTTGGTACTGATCAGGAAGACTCCATTCCCACTTCAGAACCCATTAGGACCCAATGGGTTCACATCTGTTCAAGGGAAATCTGGATTGAATGGGTCCTTCAGGCTCTGAAATCCAGTCTTCCCGTGGACTCCAATAAAGGGGTCTTCAGTCTTCAGCCTTGAAGACTGGATTAGACGGCACGTCTTCACACAGCCATCGGGTCAATGGGTTCCAGAAGTGGGCTTCAGGTGTCACCTTTGTTGGGGTGCAGGCACCCCGAAACCCAACGCTTCAAAGCAGATGGCTATTTTCCAAAGTCAGTTCCAGTGACGGCTCCAAAGATGGGCACAGATTGTATTGTGGAGCTTGGGCCAGGCTCTGGAGATTCTTCAGAGCAGCTTGCCCCAGACTCTGAAGAATCTCTGTAGTGGCTCTGGACATTTGCTCTCCCCAGTGCCTGTCACCCCTCCACAAACTTTGCTCAATTGATGTGCATGGCAGCCAATCGCTCCGTGTCGCCTTCACGTCTTCTGCTTGGGAACAGATAGGTTCTCCACATGGGTGTTCTGGCATTCCCACTGCAAGCATGCTTAGCACCCATTACTATCGGGTGTTATACTGGCTGTGGAGACACATCAGGTACTTGCCAGGATCTGGATCTTCTAAATCCGGATTTGTTGAATGACCCATTTCTAGATCAATTTTGGTTGCACGCAGCAAGGAAGCTTTTTCAAGCACTTTGGCCTTGAGTGGGCATGCATTTTCTTGGGTCACTCCCAGGGTCAGGCCTATCCCAGGACAGCTTCACCCCAGCACCCAGATATTGCCTTTGATATTGGGCAAGCCATTTGACATTTCTCTACACAGTAGCCACTTAGGAAACCTGAAGCTCAAATCATGGAAGTTAGTTGGAATGCTGCACATGTATGGACAGGATTCCTGTAGCCTCTTTTTGTTTCATAGCTGAAGTTGGCATCTTGGATATCTCTCTGAACCTTGCTGAAGGTTCCTGCAAGCTTTAAACTGTTCTAACCTTTGTACTAGATGGAATAGATAATAGCAGCTGAAGTGGCTGAAAGTCATATGGAGTGCCAAGTATGCTTACACCATGGTTAATGGAGTAGTGTTCTCTGTGTTAAATGGCTTTCCTCTTCACAAGGATAACAACGGTGGGTGCAATCAGACATGTGGCTTTTCCACAAAACTCCTTCTTTGCACTCCACCTTCACTTTCTACTGAACCATCGGTCTCAAGCTCCCTTCACGTTAGTGACGGTGAGAACTTGCTACTCTTGGCTGATTACTAGTGAAGGGTATTCTTAAAATGGGTTATCTTCCCTCCTTTCCCTTTGACTGCCAAAGATTCCCTCGCATTGCCTTTTTGTTACTAATTTCCTGTGCCAAGCTACTGCTCCTTATTTGGTCAGCCTTGCGTCTACGTCACTGTTGGGATTCCCCCCATTTGTATATTTGATACATTTGACAGCATTCTGAGCAACATTCTGAAATTGTTATTTCTCTTTCGCAGCTGCCTTCTTAATAAAAATTATTACTTTATTGAGGAAACTGTCTCTGAAGTATATTTTGCCTGCTGCCTACTTGATTTTAACAGAAGCACATGCCAATTTATCATTTTTAAATCTGGGAAGCACCAAAGTTCCCTTTTCAGTTTGTGGCTGGACTAAGCTAATTTCCCCATACAATGCATGTGTCAAGACTACGTTCCATAACAGTGGCCAGCCAGTGGTGCACATTCACTGTCAAGGAGGCTATTTTCAGGTTTGGAGGTGAGGAACGAAGAGTGAAGGAAAAAATACTTATTCCTTTAACTATTTGAATGCTATTTTTGTGCATCTACAGAAGGAACACTTTTTCTTAAAAGAGCAACTTGAAAAAACACCATCTAATCACACCCATAGTTATCACCCTTCTCCATCTTGTGAACCACTTCCGGCACGAAACTGCTAATGCTAAAAATGCTTTCCCTCTGCTTTGCTGTTCACTGGGGTTCATGGTCCGCTAGGATGAATTCACCACACTCCATCACTCCTTGTAACAGTGTTTAAAGATTTGGCTTGTGCAAATTCCAGGTAAAGCTGCTTCTTTGATCTTCACGCGGTGCCTTAGGGGGGAAGTGCAGGCACTCTCTTTGTGATATCTAGATGACATGGAAGAATCAAGTCTTTCAGGGCATGCAGTTGCTTGCTAAAAATGTCTTGCTTGCTAAAACTACCCTGGACAACTGGACCACATTTCCAATCTATCATGGACACCAGTTAACTTCTGTTACTCGAAGAGCAAAAAAAAAGAAAAGAAAAGAAAAGAAAAGAGAAAGAAAGAAAGAGGCTAAAAATTTATGATGTTCATGCTAATTGGTATCACTGCTGCTCACAGATAAGTTTGCAGTTGGTATTGTTCTTGATTTTCTGAGTTGATATGCCGAATTGGTAAATCAATGCAATGTATCAACTTGTCCATCTAAAAAAAGAAGTTCCAAAGAAGCTGTGATTCACTGGAAGACCCTCACCCACAGAAAATCAGTTCATGAACTTCCTTTGGAGCCCATGTGACATTAGCAAACCCACCTTTTGATCGCAAGGGGATTCCAGCTATAACTGCCCGCACCAGTCACTACTGCTAAAGTCAATGAATTGCTCCAGAAATGTAGAGAACATCAGCTGCACATGCAAAATATGCCATTATTCACTTAGGTCTCCAAACATGGGCTCTTTCTGCACTAAGTCTTAATCCAAATTATATACTGTAGCCTGCACTACAGTAGCATGCAGATTACAGTTCCCGGTTCCAAGATATATTTTGGAATAAGGCCCAATGCAGAAAGGCATTTTCTATGAAGGAAGAAGAAGAAGAAGAAGAAGAAGAAGAAGAAGAAGAAGAAGAAGAAGAAGAAGAAGAAGAAGAAGAAGAAGAAGAAGAAGAAGAAGAAGAAGAAGAAGAGGAGTTGGCTTTTCTATCCCACTTTTCTCACCCATTTAAGGTGACCCAAAGCTGCCAACAAAGCTTTCTATTCTTCTCCCCACAACAGTCACCCTATGAGGTAGGTGGGCCTGTGAGAGCTCAGAAGACAGCTGTGACTAGCCCAAGGTCACCCACTTGGCTTCATGGAGGAAGAAGAAAAAGAGTTGGCTTTTCTACCCTCCTTTTCTCATCCATTTAAGGGAACTCAAAGCAGCTGACAAACCTGTTCTTCTTCCTACAACAGACACCCTGTGAAGTAGGTGGGGCTGGGAGAGCTCAAGGTTACCCAGCTGGCTTCATGGAGGAGGGTGGAATCACACCTGGTATTCCCAGACAAGAGTCCAGCCCCTTAACCACTAGGCCAAACTGGGAAACAATAATTTATTTGCATGCAGTAGCTTTCCTATGTCAAGGATCTCTTTCAAAATTTGCCATACAACAAAGAGGGCAGGGTTCTCATTTCCTCCTCATAGTGCTACTACGCCCTTTTCTACACTTAGTGTGTGGTATACTTGATCTGTGGGTTCCACTGCTCTGGATTACTTGGAGACAAGGACCAGATCACCACTGTCCACACTGATGGTGCTGATCTGGGCCATGACTCCCCATAGGTGTGGAGTGGGGATGCGCGCAAATATTCATCACATTCAAAATTCATAAAAATTTGTACATTTGCATTTAAATCGAACATTGGCTTCCTTTACAGACTGACATTCAAATGCAAAGTGAATGCTTTTTTGCACTCGTTCGATGCTTCATTATATTTGCAAAAGTGGGGAGACAGCAAAATGGCCACCCAGTCACATCTGCAGCAGATTCAGAGCAGATTCAAAGCAGATTCAGAATGGATCCAAAGAAGGTTCAGAGGGGATCTGGATGTGTGACTGGCGGCGGGGATTTGAATCAGATTTGAACAGGATTCAAAGAACATTCACGATGGATTCAGATCCTACCGCCTTGGAAGTGGCTCTATTATCACGAATGTGAATTTCCTTCACATCGGCTTTGATGCAAAACGAACATGAAAATAAAATCCATGGACATCCCTACTGTGAAGCTCACACAGCCAGCATGACCAACCCATGCATATACCTCTGAAGGCTCGGAATGACAGGTGGACCATGGCCGAAAATGGAATTTTTAGATTTTCACAGTCTGAGGACAATAGAATTTCTGCAGGAAGGAGAGACTGGAGATTCACTAAAATGCCAAGAAAGATGTTCTTTAGGACAATGCTGAATAATGAAGAGCAATGAGCCTGCCGTAACGGCATTTCATGTCTCAGGATAGCTGCAATGATGGCATAGAAAAGCTCTCTTCATGTTTTTGGTGTTGTGGGAAATCGATTTAAAAATCAAAAGGAATATTGCAATGGCGGAAAGAAGCTTTTGTTTGGAAAGTTTTGTATGTCTCCCTGAAGCTCCTTTTTCTGTTTTAAGGACCAGGCTGTCACCTTCTCAAAGGGGATAAAAACAAATAACAGCACTCCTGAAATATGATATAGTCAGTCCTAGGTGCATTTCTTCCGCGAATGCTTATGTCAGCAGAGCGAGGCTGCTGCTTCACTGACAAAGGGGGCACTGCCCAGATGGAACACCACTGGAATTTCTTTAGCGCTAAAATCTTGAGCTGTGCGGAGTGACAGATTGCAGAAAAATACACCTGTGTCTAACAGGCATTTTCCGAGAAATATTATGAGATTTGAGCTATGAACTGACAGCCGAGGATTCATGGGGTGGAAGTCTTGAAAAATAACTAGCAAGAGGCATGTGCTTTGCTATTTTGGGACATTTTGAGGCATCATGACATAAAAACAGGAAAGAGTGAGGCAGGATAATAAATTCACAGTGGTTGCCAAAGTTGACACTCATGTATACCTTCTCCTTCCCTCCCTTCTCTTTCTCCTGAGCTTCCATATGTCCTTCCCCATGGCTTGCATGGAGAGGGGTGAAGTGGTGATTAGGAAAGGTGCCTTCCTTTCAGTAAACTGGGCACATATCCTAGGCCGATGCCAGCCCAGATGTCTGCAAGGGATGACAGCTTTTTAATTCTACCTTGTCCCATCCTACATCAGCTGTCACACATCTGAACATGCCTGCTCTTGAGAAAACAAATGAATTAAAGGCATTGAAGCATGGGTTATATAAATTGAAGCAGGCATTGATGAAATGCCTTCTGTTCTGCCTCCCAGCCAACAGAAGTCCTGGGGAGTCCTGCCAACCAAAAGCCCCCTACTCTAACAGTGTTGCTGCTGAATGCCAGATCAGTCCGGAATAAAACATCAGATACCCAGGATTTAATCCTTGAGGAAAGGGCTGATCTGGCATGTATAACTAAAACCTGGATGGATGAATCAGGTGGCCAATTTGCTCTGTAAAAGGGGTTGAGGGCCTGTTTTTGTTGTTGGGCCAGAGAGACAGAACAGGGATGCTACTGGTGTACCATTCACCCCACTGCCCAGTATCCTCCCTATCTGAGCTGGCTGAGGTAGTCTTGGATGGGGTGCTGGAAGCCTCTGCCACGGTGGATACAGAATCCCGGAGGCCCCACCCACCACTGGTACACCATGTCTGCAAAGGACAGAACATGATCCAGATCAAGGATCCTTTGATCCAGATCACCAATAGACCCTGATATTGACATCTGCTGGTGGACCACCTATGCTGGTGGACTCCATGGTCCCCACTATCAGGGGACCCATTTTGGCAGCACACCAAAATGGGTCCCCTAGAGCATTTGCTCCTGGTCTTTAGATCCCATGAAGGCTGGATCCAAAGTTTGCATGAATTTCAGGGCCAGTGGATGGACTGGTATGAACCGGTGCTGTGATACAAACAGATTTGGTCCAGCAGTCCCTCTCAGCCTTGGGGTGGATGGTTCTGCTTCTGACCCAGTATGATGGATCTGGCCAGGTAAGTTCACAAAGGCCCTGAGTGAGCCAGTTTGGAGCGGTTAGGGATCCAGACTCTTATATAGGAATACCGGGTTTGATTCCACCCTCCTCCATGAAGCCAGCTGGGTGACCTTGGGCTAGTCACAGCTCTCTTCTGAGCTCTCACAGCCCCACACACCTCACAGGGTGTTCTGTTGTGGGGAGAAGAACAGAAGGCTAGTCAGCTGCTTTGATTCCCCTTAGGGGTAAGAGCAGGTTTGTCAGCTGCTTTGAGTCCCCTTAAATGGGTGAGAAAAGCGGGATAGAACAGCCAACTCTTCTTCTTCTTTGTCTGATCCAGTAGATCTTACATTTGCTGCTCCTTCACCTCTGACCCCTCACTCATCCTCAAGGCCACAAGGCACCAAAGTGCAATGATTGTGACAAAACACAAGAAGGCTGAGGAGCTGTTCAAGGGTGGGGTGAGGAGAATGAAGGAAGCAAAATGTCAAAGAACTGTTGGAAGGACATGACCAAAAAGCCATATTGTGCTCCAGTGTACCAGGAAATGTGCAAGGTCTCCCTCAACCGCAGGCACAGCGGACCCCTTCCACATGTTCACCTTCGACGGCTCAGCAGTCAGATTAATTAAAACCGTAGCCTGCTGATCAGTGACTCACGCTTTAGTGTCAAGCCCTCTAATTAAGGAAGGGAGGGTTAACGGGAGACAATGGACTGGCGAGTAAAAAACGCCACACCTAAGTGTCGTACGCTGAAGAAGAGAAAGCAGCAGCAAGCCAGAGGAAGAAGTTCACAGCTCAGGCCTGCAATGCGCCCCCTCCCCAGTACGCTTTCCCCTCCTCCAACAGCAGAATGCAGATCTGCAATTAATTCTACTCAGCTCCGTGAATCTAAAGTTTGGAGATTGGCCGGTGCCCTGCGGGAGCAATCAGCCTTTCACGCTGCCCCAAAGACAGGAGAAAGGGGAAAGGCACAGACAACCGCAGCAGCTCCCCCAGTGTTAGTAATTATCATGGAGAAACTCTAGCTGGCATCTTCTTCCCCTGCCGCAAACACTAGCTCTGGACTGGCTTTTGAAAACCATGATGCTGGATACCGAATTCCAGCCAGTTGTCCATCAGACACCAGCACCAGCGAAACAGGGGATGCCCAGATTCCAAAACTGCACTGGGGCCTGAATTGTCGCATCTGGACTAGCCTGGCAGGCTATTTCTATTTCTAACCCCAAGCAGGACCTTGCGGATCAGGATTATGCTTTGTCCAGGGCAGACAAAACCTACCAGCAGTGGGCAAGTCCTCACAGATCAGCTAATGGGAATCTTACGATCCCCTTGAATTTGTCTATCAAACGTAATCCCCGAACGCTCGATTGGTTTGAAAATCTACTTGAGATGAAGTTTTGCACACCCCTAATACATCTGACTCTTGGTTCCCATCAGCCCTCACCTCTGGCTGTGCAGGGGGAAGATAATGGGAGCAACCGTCCTGCAAAACTTTTGTAGAGAAAAAAAATATATTTCTCATTGCGTAAGGGCAGGATGAAAATGCAAATAAATATATATGCACTGGGAAAGGTCTTTGAGCCAATATAGCTGTAACGGAGGTTTGTCAGGGGTCTGCACTGTTTACACCCAGACTTTTGCTTTTTAAATAGCTTCATCAGGGCTATTTTGGAGAGAGGGAGGGTAGGGGGGAGGGATGTAGGTTATATTTTTAATTATGTTTTATTATTTGATATGTTTTATTCTTATTGTAACCATTTGGTGAAGGGTGGGTATATAAATTTATAAAATAAAATAAAATACATACATACCATACATACCATGCACGCATGCACACGCACGCACACACACACTTACACACATACCAGCAGTGAGAATCTTTTACACCTTCCCTCCCTCCCTCCCTCCCTCCCTCCCTCCCTCCCTCCCATCCACCCACCCACCCATCCACCCACCCACCCATCCATCCATCCATCCATCCATCCATCCATCCATCCATCCATCCATCCATCCATCCATCCATCCATCCATCCATGCCTATATCTCTCTCCTTTCTCCATCTTCTACCATCTACCATTCCACCCACCCAACCATCCACCCACCCACCCATCTCTATATCACTCTCCTCTCTCCACCATCTACCATCTACCATTCCACCCACCCACCCACCCACCCACCCACCCACCCATCCATCCATCCATCCATCCATCCATCCATACATACATACATACATACATACATACATACATACATCTTCTATCTTCCATCCATCCATACCTATATCTCTCTCCTCTCTCCACCATCTACCATCTACCATTCCACCCACCCACCCACCCACCCACCCATTCACCCATCCATCTTCTATCTTCCATCCATCCATGCCTATATCTCTCTCCTTTCTCCACATTCTACCATCTACCATTCCACCCACCCACCCACCCACCCACCCATTCACCCATCCATCTTCTATCTTCCATCCATCCATGCCTATATCTCTCTCCTTTCTCCACATTCTACCATCTACCATTCCACCCACCCATCCATCCACCCACCCACCCACCCATCCATCTCTCTCCTCTCTCCTCTCTCCACCATCTACCATCTACCATTCCACCCACCCACCCACCCACCCACCCACCCATCCATCCATCCATCCATCCATCCATCCATCCATCCATCCATCCATCCATCCATCCATCCATCCATCCATCCATCCATACATACATACATACATACATACATACATACATACATACATACATACATACATACATACATATATCCATCCATCCATCCATCCATCCATCCATCCATCCATCCATCCATACCTACCTACCTACCTACCTACCTACCTACCTACCTACCTACCTACCTACCTATGTACATACGTACATATATACATACATACATACAAGCAGTGGGAATCTTATGCTTACACACACACCTTTAACAAGCTATGGAATCTCTTCTTCTTCGACACTAAGAAAAAAATATCCTACCGTGAAAGACGCCAAAACATTCGTCAAGAGCACTGATTAAGCACCTGGCTTTTAAAAATCACATCTTGAAAACTACAGCAACTAATTCTGAGAATGAGACGCGTACTGAGATGGGTAGTGGGTTTGTTACAGAAAAAAAACAACAACAACCCTGAAACTGTTCAGACTTGTAGGGCAAGCAGGGCTGTTAGGCAGCGCATACTCTGGGAACACCCACATCGCATGATTAAGAAGTCAGGCAATTAAGCCTGGCTGGAAGTGATTAATGAATTTTTTGAGCCATTGGACTAGACAGGTGGGGTCTGCACTGTCTGAAGAGCAGTCCCCTCCCCCCATTTTGGAGCTCTTGTGAAGAACTGGCTGCATTCATAAGAACATAAGAACGTACATAAGAACATAAGAGAAGCCCTGCTGGATGAGGCCACGACCCATCGAGTTCAGCATCCCGTACTTGGAAGGAGTCCTATTTAGGAGTGTGAATGAATGTAATTTTTGACATTTGATTCATAACGAATCAAATAACCAAAAATCCAAATGTATATGAATAAAGAAAAACGGGTCTGAGCATTAGAATCGATATGAATACATTCATATCTATTCTTTTGAATATTCAACACGTATCCAATAATAATACCAATCTCATACACAACTGTATGCATCCTGTTTTCATCCCATACGTATCCGTACAGATACGCACAAGATTTGTACGGATAAGCATGCGATGCACTGGTATCCGGACACATATAAATGCCTGAATTTATTTGTACGAATAGCTCAAAAACTCGGCTTAAAACCAAATTGAATTACTAAGTGGGAACTTGGCCGAAGACAGTGCTGGCTATGGGGCTGTCCGGGAGGAAAGCACAGAACAGTTTCCTACTGCTATATCCAGCTGCCGCCTGGAGGCAGCCCTTGTCCGGATGGTATCACAGCCTATGGGATTTGGCTGTAATGGAACTTATTACCTATCAGCTACAAACTATGCAATGCTTCAAACTGAGAAGAAGAAGAAGAAGAAGAGTTGGATTTTTTTTATCCCGGTTTTCTCACCCATTTAAGGGGACTCAAAGCAGCTGACAAAGCTCTCTGTTCTTCTCCCCACAACAGACACCCTGTGAGGTAGGTGAGGCTGTGAGAGCTCAGAAGGAAGCTGTGACTAGCCCAAGGTCACCCAGCTGGCTTCATGGAGGAAGAAGAAGAGCTAGCTTTTCTACTCCGCTTTTCTCACACATTTAAGGGAACTCAAAGCAGCTGACAAAGCTTTCTGTTCTTCTCCCCACAACAGACACCCTGTGAGGTAGGTGAGGCTGTGAGAGCTCAGAAGAGAGCTGTGACTAGCCCAAGGTCACCCAGTTGACTTCATGGGGGAGGGCGGAATCAAACCCGGTATTCCCAGATAAGAGTCTGGCTTTCTAACCACTAGACCAAACTGGCTTACCGTGCTATATAGTAACTGCTTCTTGATTATCTACCTAATTGTACAGATACTTATATACCTTTGGAACAAATTACTGCTCTTCTTTGATAGTTTATTATAGTTTATTATATCTGATTTAGATTAATAAGCATTCAGAGAACTTACATCCTGGCACAGTTTGTAATTTGTTTATGTTCTGTTCTTGTTTATACACAGAAATAGCATTCTATATGACTTGGTGGTAAAGTTTTAAAATCTTTAATTGAATTTCTGTTCATTTTAACTAAACACTCCCAGGCTTAATTGTTGCCAGGCCTTCCGAATCGAGGGGAAAATTCCTACTATGTCATCTATCTGTGGGCGGCAAATGTCACAGTTCTTCACATGTGTACAAGGCTTTCACACTGGCAAATGCTAATACATGCCATCCGTGCCCTGACGCATCCACAAACTTAACCAAATTGCAGGCACATGCCTGGGCACCACCATCCTTTGTCCATACGCTGGTGCCAGCATGCATGTGCCAGCGCTGTCACCAGGACAACGATAACCCGTGGTGCACGTGCGCTCACATGCCAGGTCACCTGACATGCCAGCACTCTTGTGAAGCACCTCAGGTGACCTCCTGGAACCCTGAAGAGGTGTGGAAGGGCTTGCTGGAACTAGGGCTAATCAACATGTGGGGCACTTTATCATGCAACACCTGTAGTCAATATTGGGGGAACTTCTGGATGGCAGGAACCACTTCTGGTGTAGAAATGGCTCCTCAAGGGCAGATGTTCCTCCCCAGAAGTTCCCCCAACCAGAATTACCGGGCCAAGTGCGTAAAGACCACCTGTGTCTTTATTATTTCAGTTAAGAAGATGACTTTTCTACCCTGCTTTCCTCACCCATTTAAGGGGACTCAAAGGGGCTGACAAAGCTTTCTATTCTTCCCCCCACAACAGAGACCTTATGAGCTAGGTGCAGCTGTGAATGCTCAGAAGAGAGCCGTGACCAGCCCAAGGTCACCCAGCTGGCTTTGTGGAGGACAGTGGAATCAAGCCCGGTATTCCGAGATAAAGAGTCCAGCTCCTTAACCACCAGACCAAACTGACTCCCCAGCATTAACACCATTGGTCCCAAAGCATCATGGGACACAGAATGGTTGCCTTTGCATGAAATGTGGAATAGATTATGAGTGGAATATGGCAGAGTAAGTGTTAACCCTTTCACCTCCCTGGGAATGTGAAAGAGCTCATGAAAATAAAGAATGTGCACATTCTTTAAATGTAGAGGCACATTGTTTTTCTGCGTTTATATACAGCCAGCTTTCTTCCCATCAAGTTTCTTTCTATGTGGCAGTCTAAAGAAGGCTTACAGAATTGACATTATTTGTGAAAAACAGGTTAGACAATTTCTCCCCATGTATGGCAAGCTCCCAGACATTACTCCCAATTTGGGATGTGCCTGAATATTTGCAACATTCATTATTTGTACAAATTTGTACATTCGTACACGAATCAAATGTTACATCATTCTTACATTAATATTCGTACAAATAGTTCAGACATATCAGACATATATGCATTTGCATAGGATATGTATCCAATACCTATGCACTGTTATAGGATACATATCTGATATGTTTATGTTCGTATTGGATATTCCTACGAATACAGAATGTTCCACATTGTGCGCCTGTTCACACTTGCCAATCTAGTACGGTATAATAATACCATACCAGGCCAGTAAAGATCCAGCAAGCTGATGGCCACAAGCATTAATCCAGCCTCATACCTGGCCAGTAGCTCTTGCTGTGCAAATGGCCAGCTTGCCTTTGTCCAGATTGCCAAGACAATGTCCAAGGCAACATCTGGTGCATGCTTGGACATTGCTTTGCTGTACATAACTATGCAGTCCATGGCCGCATTCCCATCCAAGCCGTTTGGTGCTGTTTGGGCACTGACTGGGCTCGCGTGGGCAGGGTGCAGGACCAAGACTGAATTCCGGGCGTCCCCATATAATTCCTGGCAACGCAAGCCAGGTACAGGTTGGGCGCAGGTGGAGGCCTCCCCATGCAAACCATGCCAAACCCCGCATGGGGGAGCAGCATCACCTCCTCTCCAAACATACATGGGGACACAGCCCCTGTCACACAGCTATGTCCACTGGCTGGGCCACACCTGGAAGGGGCTACAGGTGCAGTGTCCCAGAACAACCCAGCTGCTCTCCACACTGGATCAGTCCGGGGGAGCTTGCCACAACTTCTGGTGAGTGGCCGTGGCTCCCTGGTGTTGGAATGGAGCAATCCAGTGAGTGGTGTGGGCCACTTCATTGCCCAAGTGTGACCAGGCTCCACCTTTACTTCAGATTATGAGGGCAATAGACTAGAAGTGCCCTGAAAATGGTGCTGGTCCTTTCTGCCGACTTGCCAGCAACCTCCTGGCATTTTGAACATGTCTGGGAACAATCTAAGAAATGCTGTTAGAAGCCAGGAACCTTGACCACTTCCAAGAGACGGACGGTCTGATTGTAACCTCTCCTGCCCTGAGCCTCTTCTGATGTTGCTTCCCACACCAATATGGTCACAGAGCTGCAGAAAAGAGGCTTTGACTCACGGAAGGCGTCTGTGCTCTCAAATGAAGGCCTCTTGGGCTGAAGAATCTGTCCAGGAAAAAGCCTGCATGGCAGCAAAACTCGGACATCTCACAATTAAGCCCTCTCTAATGACCCCTGGTTCTTGTGAGCTTACTGAAGCGTGCCCGGCATGTATGCATCATTATCTTGGCTCAACAAAGCTATATATAGAATTAATTGGGGTCTGTAATGGAATTTATGTCATGGCAATGGGCTTTGGGTATTTTGTCACACCCGCACGCAAAACAGCTACAGCCGGACTTCAGAGAAGATGCTAAAGATGCTGGAAAGCGACCCAGAGGATGGACAACAGATGTTGCTGAGAATGATTAAATTGGGATGAGTTTGGCTCTTCTGTCAAGTTCCTTTGTTCATCTCTCAAAGACGTAATACCTTCTTTCCCCCTCTTTTCTATGCAGAAAAAAGCAAATATGAGCCTTATCATTGTTGCTTGCTTTTCTGATGTCTACTAGACCATGACATTTTGAAGACCACGCAGGAGACAGGACTTGGCCGACGTTGATGGTCATCAGATCTGTGACCTCCTGGACCACATCCTGGTCCTTCTGTGGCCTGATCCAGCAGGGCTTCTCCTATGTTCCTACTTTCTTATGCTTCACTCCTAGCCCTACAATCTGTGTATGAAAGGCATACCCAGGATTAACTGCACCACTTCCAAAGTTCAACACATCGAACTTTAACTCGGATGAAGTGAAGTAAAGTGGGCCATAAGTACTTATGGTACTTTTGTCAGTCCAACCCTGGAACAGCAATGCTATTCCTGCTATTCCATTTTGGTTGACCGCTCTCCTTTCTAATGCCATGGTCACACCTTCACTATAAACCTTCTTTAAGCCATCTTCAGATTTGATTGCTCATGCCTTTTCATTTCTATCCATTTTATTTGTGGACTTTCCACTTTCCAGCTGGGCTTTCCTGAATGGAAAATTATTTAGTCAACAAGTCCAAATGGATAAGCTGAGAGCCAGCAAGAGTTCTATGCCTTATTATTATTGACCTTTTGGACAGTTGCACGTGTCTTGCTGGAACAAATTGTCATCACTGAAGTGTGCTGGAAGCATCCACGCTGTCCTAGGAGGAAGAGGAGGAGGAGGAGGAGAAGAAATTGGCTTTTCTACCTCACTTTTCTCACCCACTTAAGGGGACTCAAAGTGGCTGACAAAGCTTTTCTATTCTAGGTGGGGCTGTGAGAGCTCAGAAGAGTGCTGTGACTAACCCAAGGTCACCCAGTTGGCTTCATGGGGGAGGCAGAATCAAACCTGGTATTCCCAGATAAGAGTCAGGCTCCCTAACCACTAGACCAAACTGGCTCATGACATTCACATTTCAAGACCTTCTGGCCCCTCTGGTGGCAACAGACACCCCAAAATCACACAGCCAGGCCTCCCTTTTACCTATTCCACAAGGGTTGGCATTCTCCCCTCCACAAACAAGCCTGTACGCATGGAAAACCACCCAGTTGGCTCCATGGTCAATTCATAATTCCAAGCCCTGGCAGATTTACACAGTTCAGGAAGTATGGCTTTTTATTTACTAGGTTCCATTTCACATCAGTGAACTTGAAAATTATAACCAGAGCTTCTCCCTAGCCTCTTTTGTAGATCTATAGCCTTTCTCTCTTGTGTGCACATGTCTTGGGCACTGATAAAACAATCCATCTCCCAGTGCTCCCTTTACCCCTCCCCTCCTTTAATCTTCCAGGGAGTGCAGGCAGCAGGTCACAGAAATAACCGTGCCCTTCACTGGTGACTTCTCCCTACTGATCACTATCAGCTAGAGTATTCACATACTCTTCCCTGCTATCCTGCCTCATTTGTATCCCAGTTCCTCTGTTCCAGGAACCTGATTATAGCTGGATGGTTCCAGGTGAATTATTTAATAATATAATCCCAGGGCCTTTTCACAGGTCCTTTTTTCACATGCAACGAAGACCCCATTAGGAGCACGATAGGTATGCAATTGGTACATATCAATTACGTACCTTCTGCACACACAACCCCTTAAGGACACCATTAGGACCCCGTTCTGAATGCATTGTCCGCACAAGCGCTGTCAAAATCCAGATTTAATGGGGCCTTCGGACCCTTAAATCCGCATTAAGGCAAGAACCCTTTAATGGTGTCTTCAATTCAATCTCCCGCCGTGAAGACTGCATCACAGAGCACGCTACTACACGTATACCAGAGCAATAGGGTCCTGGGGCAGGCCTAGAGGCTGCCACTTGCTGTGGGGCAGCTCCATCTCCATCTCTTAACACACATGCTAAGTAGGCCCACAGGTCCTTCATAGTGGTCTACGAAGCTGAACACAAACTTGGCAGTGGCTATGAGGCAGCTACGAAGCCGTGTCTTTCCACCACACCCACTATAACTGGAAGTGACCCCTGATTGACGACCATGTGGGCCAATCACACTGCACCACCAGCAGACCTTCCTTCTTGGGCCTAATCAGAGCCTTGAGATGGGTACCACGGCATCCACACAGCAGCCCTGTTTAGCACCCTTTGCCATCAGGTGCTAAGTGCCCCGTGAAGGCGCTTGGGGTCATCACCAAGATCCAGATCTTCAAGGATTAGACTCCATGAGGACTGATACCAAAGATCCAGATCTTCTTAATCTGGATTAGGAGAGGTAAGTACAAGAAGGCCCATAGTTTCCTTTGGTCTCAAACAGGATTCCCCATGGTCCTCTCCAGGGCCTCATCAGTACCCACATTACTGTGCAGTAGATTGGTGAGGTCCTGCCAGCTGCAATATGCTCCATCCAAAGCCTTGTCCCATGCAGATGCAATATTCTACCAGAAAGAAAGCATGGCCTCTTAGTACACTGGCCCACAACTGGTATGAGACCTTCTAGGAAGGCTGCTGGTCTGGTTCTAGCAGCCCAATGTGGAATTGCATCAGTAGTTGATAGTGGCAACCTCCTTGCATACTCCTAGGCTCCATCCATTTGAGGGGAAGATAGCACCATTATGGCACCACTATGGTGTTGATGTTCATGTATCTGAGGCAACCCCATCATAGCCCCACTTTTCCCCAAAACACACACACACACATACAACTGGTGGAGTCTCCCATAGTCCTTTCTTCCCTTGTTTAGTTTGAAGCTGAGGGTTAACTGGAAAGGCCCTCAAATGGAGGGCAGATAAAAGAAGGCACCCAACAAAGTAATGGTGATTGTAGAGTGACGCTAGCAAGGGCTGGACCACTCCAGCTGGAACCACTCTGTCTTGATCGTTTCCCTGTTGGTGCATTTCAGCTGTCCTGGAACAAGGCCGTCCACATTTGAACAGCCTGCTCTGAGACTGGCCCACACCATCCCAAAGTTCACAGAAGCTTCGGAGCCTGATGGAAGGGCCCCAACAGCCAGGAACTAATGTCCCTCATCTCAGAGCCCTCAGGAAACCCATTACAGCAGCACAGTGGCTCACAAAATGTTAACAGCAAATTTCACTTGAAATTCACTCTTTTCCGATCCCTGTCTGTTTTGTGAAGACAAAGAGGGCCAGCAGACGGCATGGCCTCATAGATCCACAGTCTCATGTAGGTCTATGTGGCCTAGAAATGTTCTACAAGGACCCTAGATCTGGACTAAGGGTCCGTGCCGAAAGGTCTTGTGCAGAGGACAACTATATAACATTCTCTGCATATAGTTCTCAGCGACCCTCTATTTTCCTTCCCATTGATCTACAAGATGCACACTTACAGTGACTTCCAGGGACACACAAAGAGGTCAAATGCATGTGGCAAAGTACACCAATTAGGGATGTGCATGAATCGAATGCAAGGGAATCACCCTGACCTGAGGCATTCCTAAAAGGTAGCCGGACAACCATCTATCAGCCCCTACTGTCCCTTGCAGATGGAAGGCTTCAGTGATTTTTCAGGGCAAGGAGGGAATGGCAGGGGACAGCTCATACCCACCACCAACAACACTGTTTTATGTTCTCCTAAATAAGCCATAGATCTTCCGTCCCCCATGGCTTACAGCTAAGGGTCAGTTAGTTTCCATTAAAAACCTCATTTTCAGAGGAGTCATAATTTACCAATTTTATATTCCTCACGGCTGCCAATCCAGCCATTCTGCGCTGATGAAACTTACTGGTTCTGGTGGCCAAAAACCTATATAAGGTTTTGGTTTTGGTTGTTGTTCCTCCCAAATGCAGATCTGGATATGAATACAAGATTGTACTTGTTTAGATTGATGCCCTAGCATTCACGATGGAAAGGAACGGGGTTATCCATTTTGAAGAGGGAGGGAGGGAGGGAGGCAAAAGCCAAAGGAAAAGAAGGAATTCATGGGAAGACGGATGGCTATGTGGCCAAACGCTGTTTGATGAATGGCAAAGCACACTGATTAGGGATGTGCATGAATTTTTTTTTGAATTCAGCTTGTACTGAATCGAATGCAAGGAAATTTGTATTCATTTGAATATATCCCCTTTGAATGTAGTGGGATCTGAATTCTATATGAACCTTCAGTCCCATAGGAATCCCATATGTATACCATAGGAACCTTCATACGAATGTATTGAAACGTTCAATTCAAATTCAAATGTCAATCTTCGCATGTGCCAACATTCGATTTGAATATAAACGTTTGCTAGAAGTGCTAGCATGGATATAGACCACATTTATTTTATCTGGATCTACTCTACTACCATACAGATGACGGCCTTTTTCACACTTAGGCTGGTAGTGAATACTTAGGGAACTTCTAGGGAAGGGCATCTGCTCTTGGAGGAGGCTGCTATAGCCTCCAAGTGCCCCCTGCCTGCCCAGAATTTCCCCAGTTATTCACCAGGTGTGGACCACAAAATCGTACTCCATATCTTTACTAACCTTACCCAGGGAGTTACCAGAAGTGCCCAGCGGCGAGTATCGGCATCTTTTCATGTACCCTGGGGTCATCTGAGGTGCCGCGCAAGTGCGCTGGCACCTGGGACGACCATAGATGCGACTGTGCACACACCGAGAGTCAGCATTGCCATGGTGATGACACACGTGCAGTCGCGGAGGGTGCTGTTAGGAAAATTCCAGATCTCTATGAAAACAAGTTGCCACCCTATCAGCAAATGCTATTCATATTAGTTTCTTAATAAGCAGATGGGTCAGAGAGAAAAATATTCCTTTTAATTTTGTATGCTGTGGCATAGGAAGTTCGCTTTCCATAACCCCATTAAGACAAACTTCGAACCTCCCACATTCCAGGACACAATTTATACCTAAACCCCGGCTGGTAATTATAATATTCCCGTAACGCCTTCTAAATAGAAGGAGAAATACATATCGGATTTCTCTGACATGCGCAATAGAGACAAGTCCAAATGGCTGACTGGTTCAGACCAGTTACTTCTTTGAAGGTCCTTATCAGTTTGTTTTTGCAGACACACTGTCCTTGAAAACATTCCTCACAGTGTTGAAACCAAAATGGTGTCACGCTGAAGAGGACTGGCCCTGAGATCGGTCACAGGTCAACGTTGGGTGATTGCGCTGCTTTCAGCAGACAGGAAGGGAAGTAGAAAATAGCCCAATGTGTTTCTAGCAGCATCTTGAACCAGATCAACAAATAAGTGGGGAAAAGGCCCTAGTTGCTCTTTACAACCAATAAAGACTTTGATTTTTGAACCCAAGCAGTGACCACATTATTGGCACAAAAAGCAAAAGACTTCTGTCAAAGATTCAGAAAGGTAGAATATCACTTCCCTGGTCCCGCCACCAACCCAGATGCTTCCAGGGAAAAAAAAGAAGGGCTGGAAATCAGCAGTCATAAAGTAATTATATATTTTAGGTTGAAAGATGATACTTAAGTGCTGAGAAGCAAAGAAGCAAAATGTGTCAAGCCTAATTCCGTAATAATAATAATATTAAAAATAAAATAAAATAAAATAAGGGGCATGCGATTAGGCAAGCAATTATGCACCGAGTAGCTTAACATAAATTGTGGGTAAAATATCAGAAACAATTTTGCAGGATTTAGCATACGAGCACCTCGTAAGGCCTAATTGGATTAGAGAAGACAGACAGTGAGGATTTGCACGGCGGAGGCCCTCTGCTTTAACTAACTTGTAGGAGTCCTTTGAAGCGGCTGTGCTATGGCTGGGGAGGCACAGAGAAGCAGCACTAACAGTCATACGCTTAGATTTCCCAAAAGCAATCAATGCGGCTGTAGTGAGAGATTAGCGGCTAATAGGAGTTGCAGCCTTAAAAGAACAAAAAAAAAAAAGTTTCCCAGGGAAAGCAGCTCAGAACACAGGCAGTACACGTTCATCAGGAAAAAGAAATAAGTGGCTATCTTGTTGACCCTAAATAGGATGGTGCCAACCAGACTGCTTTTAGTTTCACTGTCTATGGGAGTTGCTTAACCAACTTGTTTTCATCCGAAGAACTATCTTGAAGCCTGGTTTGGTAAGTGTCTAAGACATCAGCTGAAGATTCTGGGCCTTTTCCCTCTGGCCTGAGGCCTATTTGCATGACATTGGAGTGCATGACATTGTAGTGCATGTAGTGTAGGGAACTTCTGGGGAAGAGGATCCACACCTTAGGCCTATTCACGCGAGGGCAAACAGAACACGTGTAGGACACCCTGGGATGAAGCATTTGCTCCCCATCCCATCCCAGGGTGCCCACACACTTTACGGGTGTAGAGCACGAAATCGTGCTCTACACCTGGCCCAGGGGGTTCGCGGCCATCCCCGGCCATCCTGCAGCTGGTCAGGGGGAGTGCATTCACACGGTCCCTCCCTGACAGCTCCGGGCCCCACCTCTGGCTGCCCCAACTGGGCAGGCTGGTCACGTACCTTTGCCGTGTTCCCACAGGTTCTAGGGGACCAGATTGGGTCCCGTAGGGCCTGCAGGGACCCCCCCGGCACCCCCCCGGCACAGACCTACACAGGGATGCATGCGAGAGAGAGGTATTTATCTCATGCTCCCCAGGTTTCAAAGGAGAGAGCCGGGCTGGCGGCTCTGTGTGTCTGTGTGCACCGGCTGCTCTGATTGGCTAGCCTCGAAAAGGCCTCTTGAGGAGGCTATTACAGCCTCCAGGCGCCCCTTCCTTTCCAGACATTCTCTAATCATGCACTAGGTGTGTAGCATGAAATTGTGCTCCACACTTTTACCAACCTTAACCGAAAGCTTACCTGCATCCAGGCATCAGTGCTACCAGAAATGCTGTTTAGAATGCTTGAAGGTGGTAGGCAATGCTCTGAGGAGCATTCTCATGGTTCTCATCAGTGGCTCTGCCACTGCCACAACAACATTTTCACTTGAGAAGGCCATCCACCTGTCTCCTGGATAGCCTGCGTAACTCACTGAATACAAGACACGCCCCCAGGGGGATGTTCTCTGTGTTCAGTGTCCCCTCTGCATGTCAACACTGCAACTGGGGAACAAACGTTTGCTGGTTGTGTTGCTGTCATGGCCAACACAAGTAGTGTGGGAACGAACTGCCACTGCTTTAAGAGAAGAAGAGGAGGAGGAGGAGTTGGCTTTTCTAGCTGGCTTTTCTCATCCATTTAAGAGGACTCAAATCGGCTGACAAACCTTCTGTTCTTGACATTTTTGGGCTGTTATGCTGTGTTCCAGGCTTCTTCTCAGAACCTAAGCTTTCCAATATAGCTGTGAAATCCACCTGCAGAAGATTTTGCTCTTGGACTCTTGTGCTTTTGACTCTTCCAAGACCAAAATCCTCTGAAGATGGTTATTGCAGTTATATCTGAAAACTTAAGTTCTCTGAAGGAACCTGGAACACAGCATAACAGCCCCAAAACTGAGATTGAATCCGGCCCTGAAAGCCTACATAAGACCTCCTGCTCTTCCCCCCACAACAGACATCCTGTGAGGTAAGTGGGGCTGTTGAGAGCTCAGAAAGATAGCTGTGACTAGCCCAAGGCCACCCAGCTGGCTTCATGGAGGAGTACGGAATCAGACCCGGTAACTTCCAGATAAGAAACTGCCCTCTAACCACATGACCAAACAAGGCCACGCCTCTTAATGGGCAGGAGGAAACCCACTAAGCCTGTAGCCATGCAAACCTTGCTTTAGGGTCGGAAGAGCGGATGGATATTCAAGCCGATACAGCCAACGTGTTCACAGTAACACACAAGCAAGAGAGACTGGTGGTCCCACACCCAATTAGGGAATAAATACCCATTGAGAGTGCTCCTAAAATCTTGGATCTGCCCACTGGCTCTGCGTCACACTCCACGCTGACATCAACCTCCTAGTCACATCACTGCCGAAATCCTCTGAGCCGAAAGCAATTTAGATACTATGCAATTAAACAGGATCAGGCGAATTAGTGTTCAACTTAATGCAAAGCTGTAATCAGTTTATATCACACACCCAGAGTCACGCTTGCATTGGCTTCCTCAGTCTGATAACTCACAATCAAGAGCAGCCACTCTTGAGTCCTGCATCTTCCCTTGAGTAACATGACATTTTGGAACCTGGCCACAGAATAACTGCCTGGAAAGCATTACCTCTGAAGGCTGCTCTCCAGCGCCACCCGGTGAAAAGGTACAACAGAACATAGTTATTTTTTTCCATGGGAAGTGCATGGCCATGAAGCTAATCCTCAAAATTTCTTCTCCTTCTCCCTTCTCCATACTCTTTTTTTTTGGGGGGGGGCATAACCCACACTTCAAGCTGAATCAAGAATGGCACAGAAAAATTAATTAAATAAATATATTAAAAACTTGTTGGACCGTGGTCGACACCTTTAATTGAAGCCTTCTTCAGTCCATCTTCTGATGGCACCTCCAGGAAAGTCAACAAGTAAAATGGAGCATTGTGATCAGAAGATGGGCTGAAGAAGGTTTCAAGCAACTGAAGGTGTGACCATGGCTTTGGTGAATCTTTTGCAGGAGGGCCATCTCTTTCTCGTCTTGTTCCCCCACTGACCACTAGGGGCATCAGTAGTACAGACAGTTAGGGGAAGGGGATACCTTCTTTCTCCACCTCTTTGTTTCTGTGATGCCTCTGTCCACATTAGGTGGGCTGAAAGTTCTCAGAACTTCTGCCTCGCTTCATCCAGATGCCTGGCATTATTGCTCTTCCATGCAACATATAACCAGATGGCTCAGGATATAGGCTTTCCTATCCAAAGACGTATTTTCCTAATGATCTTTTTTAAAAATGTTGAAACTTAAGTAGCTGTTTCCAAGTGTTCTTTAATAAATTGATTCCTATCACACACAGGACTCCCTTGTTTGGTGTACCTTGCAGGGTAGATGCAAACATCTGGCACTTTTTGGTCCCAATAAACAACATGAACAACACTGACCAAATTGAGATTGCATTGCAAGAACTCTGTTCCAGTGCACACGGAACATCAGAATGAATCGATCAGCTTCATAAAGCAAACCAAGAAAATTTATTTTTTATCTCAAAGGATAAGGCCCTTTTCTAAGTTGCTGGCACTGCCAATTTGTTTGTATCCACTCTTGGAACCTGGGAAGAACAATTCAAGGACAGAAGGGACATTGATCAACCTTTTTTTTTTTTTGTCTCGGTATCTTTGGTTGATGACTCCATTTCAAAGGCTTAGAGTTGGGGATGCGTTGGTAAATTCAAAGTTCATTCGTTTTGCCATAAGATGAACCAATGCACATTAACCAGACCATTGTGGAGATCTGAATAAAACCATCGACATACTTCAGGATTCCCATGACATCTTAGCATAAAGGAACTCAGATGGCTCAGGTGGGGAAGAAACTCAAAGGTGAGACCACCATTTTGTACACCACAAAGACTGCCCCTTCCTGACCCAGAATTTCCATTTCCATTTCCATTTTTTATTTATATACCGCCTTTCCAAAAGAGACTTTTGCTCAAGGCGGTTCACAACAAATGGAAACAAAATACAAAGCAAAAATACAAACATTACATCAAAAATACAGCAAATATAATCAATAACTTAAATCAAAGACAATTTTTCCCCAAGGCAGTTTACATGTCAAAAATATATGGCATATTATAATAAAACATTATATAGCAGTTTTTTTAAAAAAAAGCTAGCTGAAGGCTAGCTAGTCACACATACAGCCACACATGCACACACACCCAAGGTTTGAAACAACATTAAACAGTGAGAAGAATTTAAAAACAGTATTATTTTTAAAAAGACACACGTACCCTCATGCACACCACCTTTCAATACTAAGGAGGGGAGAGCCCTGTCAGGCAGAGCACTCTCCTTGTCGCCTGCCACTCCTAGGTAAGTTGCAGGGAGGGAGGAGCCCAACAGGCAGCTCCCAGATGGTGTTCAGCATCTTCCCTCTCCCTGCTTTTATCCAATTGCTCCAGAGAAGGAAGGGTCCCGTCGGGCAAGCCAGGTGTTGCTCAGCATCTTCCCTCTCTCCTGCTTTTATGCGGTTGATCCAGAGAAGGAAGGGTTCCGTCGGGCAAGCCAGGTGTTTTCTCTGAACCCTGCCATGGGGTGGAATGGGCTGGACAGCTGTCCACTCAGGCAGACAGCCCATTCTGGACTAACTTTGAAGCCAATAAACACAGGTTTCCCAGAGTCAAAGTCATCCACTGCAGCAATGGACCCAGACGTCAGCCATTTCTCCATGTTGAGGGGCTCCAGAACAGGCAGTGAACCATTCCTGCCACTGCTCCCTCTGTGCGTAGCAGTGGCAAGATCATTCCTGGCCTGCATTGCATTTGTACAGCAGCTTCAAATATTCTCAGTCAGACCAAGAATGGTCTCTGCAGCACTCTGCCCTCCACGTGGTCTTGAATATAACCCTCACAGTTCCTCAAGTAATGGGAACACAGCATAATCTGAGCATTGAAAATACTGTGCTTCTGGCATGCTGGGAACACATTTCAAAGTGCCAATATACACCCACTCTTTCTCCATTCTCTGCAAGGAACAAACCTATTCCATGAGCAGAAGACAGCCTGCTTCTTGATATCTCTAGGAACTGGGTCCCTTTGCTCTGTTCTGCTGTAGCGAAAGGTCTCAGAATAAAACAATGGATATATAGGACTCAATCAATCATGTACTCAGGAAAGGCTGATTTTATCTGCAGCTCCTAAGTCAGCCCTTCTTAACATCAATACTAAACTTCACCCACTGAAGAGCAGAGGTCTCATTTCTTGCTGAGCTCCAAAACAGGGGAAATCACAGTACAGCAAAGAAAGCAGAGGGTCATGGATTCAATCCCAGTATCTCCATGGAATAGTGTCCTGAAAAGCACATGGATTTGCCCATGTTAGGAATGTGCATGAATGTATTTGGGAGGGGGGTATTTGATTCGTATTGAATCGAATGCAAGAAAATTCATATTCATTCAAATAGATCCCCCTTCAAATGTAGTAGGATTCAAAATCAATATGAATGTTCAATACGAATTCACATAAGAATCCCATATGAAACCCATACAAATTCCATACGACTCTGTAATGAAGCTTTGTACAAACGTATCAAAACATTCTATTCAAATTTGCATGTCAATTTTTGAATAGGCCAACATCTGATTTGAATTCAAATGTCCGAATTTGACTGAATTCATGCAAATTTCAAATGTTACAAATATTTGTGCATATCCCTAGTCTGTGTAATCAACAGGAGTCAATCTTGACTATGGGTGCAATCATACATGCTTATGGGGGCACCCTTTGGGAGAACTGGAGTTGGGAATGCCAGACGTTTGACCGCTGTGTGCATCGTACCCCATTCTGAAGCCTGGGAATGATCACCTTTTCCACATACTGGAAATAATAACACCGAGGGCAACTCTCTATTTTGATCAGAACCAGCCAAGGACCATGGAAAATCAATCAGTGAGTAGCAGCTGTCATTGTGGCCAAACATGAAGACAAAGGAAGTGGTAGGTTTGTGAGCACTCCATGGTTAACCTGACCAATGAACTTTTTTGGTGCATCTAAAGATGGAGCAATCATTGATAAAATAAAAAGCCCTGTCTGATTGCACCCTCAGTGGTACTTAACAACATATTGTAACACACCTTTTGACTTCCAAACTATATAGGGTTACCATATGGGAATCAGGACAGGAACACTACACCTCTAACAGTTGTACAGAAGAGTTGATTTCAGTAATTATAGCTTGCAATGCAGGGAGCCAGTTTGGTCTAGTGGTTAAGGAGCCGGACTCTTATCTGGGAATACTGGGTTCGATTCCACCCTCCCCCATGAAGCCAGCTGGGTTACCTTGGGCTAGTCATAGCTCTCTTTTGAGCTCTCACAGCCCCACCTACCTCACAGGGTGTCTGTTGTGGGTAGAAGAATAGAAAAGCTTTGTCAGCCGCTTTGGGGGTATCCCCACAACAAGCTTATTTCGCTTTCCCTAAACCAAAATAATAGAACCGGATGCAAACACAAATTTGCCTGTTCCCATTACTTTTAACTTAATCGCATTCAATCCGGATTCTGAGGATCGTACGTGGCGTACGTGACTCAAGGGGGGACTCAAGTGGCTACTTTTTAAAAGCCGCTTTGCAGGGCTACCCTGTCCTCTTCCTCCTGGCATGGACGTGCCACCCATAACAGACCCCTTCACGGAGCCTAGCTGGGTGGCTGGGTGGCTGCCGCTTGCCTGGATGGATGAAAAACAGGCACCGGCAGCCAGCGATTCTTTCCCCTCCTCTCCCCATTTCCCAGGGCACACAGCAGCAACAGCAGCAGCAACTCAAACCCCCCTTCACAGCCACAGCCTTTAAAACAAAACCTCCAGGGCTTTCGTTTCCCTTCCCTTTTTTAAAGGTCAGAACTTTCAAAGAGCTAAAATTGCGCAAAACTGCAACATTGTTATTAAGGTGTGAAGAGGCTGGATTGCTACAGTGTAGCTTTAAGGACTGGATTTTTATAGTGGCTGTTTTGAGGGTGGATTTTTTCAATGAAATCACTATCTTTGGAAGCAAGCTATTGGGGGAGGGAAACCCTAAACATGGATTCTCATCCCTTAACACGGGACGGTCCCCACAGTAAAAAATGTAAAACGTTTCAAGCACATGATCTGGAGTGAGACCTGTTGAAATCAGGATTGAGATTCACCACACTTTGGGGTGGTTTAACATGGAGAAAGTGTGTTAAGCCAAACTGCCGTGCGGACTCCGAGGAGTGAAAACATTTTGAATCTGAGATAAGGTTGCCGTGAAGACACGGCCTTTGAGTCCTCTTAAATGGGTGAGAAAAGTGCGGTAAAAAAGCCAACTCTTCTTCTTCTACTTCTTCTTCTTCTTCTATACAGTCATTAAAAGTGTAGCACTTCTGTCCATACTCTTTTCCATACAGTAACCGTAAAACTCTACCAACAGTGTCAACAATAAGGCCCTAAATAGAAACCTTGCTTTTCTCCAGATAATGGGAGCAGAGGATAATCAGAACACTGAAAGCAAAGCAAATCAACAACTGCAAAATAGGCTTTGCGTATTTGGTCTGTGTGGTATGTGTGTAATGGTGAAATTTAGAGATGCGGGCTATTTTAAAAGTTAAGATTTAGAGAAGTGCATGCATACTTGCAACATTCAAAATTTATTTATTTATTTATATTTATATTTATATCCCGCCCCATACCCTAGGGTCTCTGGGCGGCTACCAACATATAAAATATACACATATCAAAATTGTATAGAACAATGCTAAAACCAATACAAATTTTTTTAAAAACCAGCATAATAATAATATTGATTAAAAAAAACCAGTTTAAAAGACAGTAGAGTGTGCAATGGGGGGAGGCGGAGGGGACATTTAGCCAAAAGCCTGGATGAAGAGGTACGTCTTCACCGTCTTCCTGAATGTGGACAGAGAAGGGGCCTGACGTACCTCCGAGGGAAGACCATTCCACAATCTGGGGGCCACCACCGAGAAGGCCCTCTCCCGGGTGCCCACCCACCTAGCTACTGAAGGCGGGGGGATAACCAGAAGAGCCTCTCCTCCAGATCTTAGAACGCGGGCAGGTCGATATGGGAGAAGGCACTCCTTTAGATATCTGGGGCCCAAGTCATTTAGGGCCTTATAAGTCAGAGTTAGCACCTTGAATTGGGCTCGGTAGCGGATTGGCAGCCAGTGCAGTTCTTTTAGAACCGGCGTAATATGTGTCCGGCTAGATGTTCCTGTCAGCACTCTGGCGGCTGCGTTTTGCACCAGCTGCAACTTCCGAACCGTCTTCAAGGGCAGCCCTATGTAGAGCGCGTTACAATAGTCCAACCTGGAAGTTACCAGAGCGTGGATAACTGTGGCCAGGTCATCTCTGTCCAGGAAAGGTTTCAGTTGACGTACCAACCGTAGTTGGGAGTAGGCACTCCTGGCCACGGCCTCCACCTGAGCTTCAAGTGTTAGCGCAGAGTCCAGGAGTACCCCCAAATTTCGCACCTGTCCCTTCCCGCACCTGTCCCTTCCCTTTGTACAAATTTGGCCGAATTCGGAAATTCAAATTCAAATCAAATGTTGGCACACTCAGGGATTGACATTCAAATTCCAACAGAATGTTCTGATACATTGGTATGAAATTTCGTATGAGATTTGTATGCTATTCATATCCATTTGTATGGGATCCATATGAAACTGAACATTCGTATCGAATATGGATCCTACCACATTTGAAGGGGATCTATTTGAACAAATACAAATTTTATTGCATTTGATTTGATATGAATCAAATACAAAAAAAAAAAAAAATCATGCACTTCCCTAAACACATCTTAGATGCATTTCAAAAAAAAAAGATGGATTAAAAAATGAACCAAACAAATTCATGGATAAGTAATCCATGCTCCTTTAATCTGAGTGCATTCATGAGGTGGGATCCAGACTGTCTTGCTTCCAGTTTCACTTTCATGCCTCCATCTAAGACAGTGTTTCTCACCCTGTGGGTCAAGACCCCCCTTTGGGAATCGAACTACCCATTCAGAGGGGTCATAACGAGTCTTCCGCTTCCCCTCCCTGCCCCTCCCAGCTTCCCCTCCCCCACGGCTGGGGGGCTCCACAACATGAGAAATGGCATTAAGGGGTCATGGCATTAGGAAGGCTGAGAACCGCTGATCTAAGACCAAACATGCATCTCCAATGCTTCCATTCATAGACAGACGTTGTCCCGGGCTGTAGTCACACCTAAGGTTTAATCCAGCTTCAGTCCACCTTCGGAGGGAGAGAACCCATCAGCAAAGTGACCAGTGATTTTCTTTCCAGGTTATCTATCCCAAAGGTGAATTTTCTGAGTTATTTGACATGGAAAGAAAACAGCTTTCCACTTTGCTGATGGATTCTCTCTCTCTGAAAGTGGACTGAAGCTGGATTAAACTTCAAGTGTGAATACAGCCTCAGTCTTCCTCCACCAGCTCCTAGTCCCCAGGCTCCCCGCCTCCCTTGCAGACATTGCCCCCAACTTCTTAATAAATTGGCCTCTTTGGCAACGCTTAAGCTGAAAATCAATTTTAATTATAAAAATCGGTGGGCTCCATCGATAAATCAAGCAGGGCGCTCTCTGGGTTTCAGCTGGAAGGTTACACCTGGAAACATCCGGGAGAGGAAGTGAGTCATTTTTCTTACTCACTCTGCATTGGTGCCAACTCTCTTGGGTTGGCTGGTAGAAGATCCATCACTCTCATTATGCCCTCCATATTATTCACATTGTTACAGACGGAATGAATGGAACCAGAGCAGGTAGTGAACAAATAGCTCTGGTTTGCAACTTGATTTCTGAGTGACCCTCCTGTCAAGACGCCTCATTTTTTATGATCAAGGGGGTGGTGTGGGGGTGGCGTGGTGTGCAAAATAATTCATTGTGTCTCCTTCATTTGAGGTAAATGATTGCGCAGTCTTGGTAATGGAGAACTAATTAATCCTTTGTTTCCGGACACAGCCCTGCCTTGTGTTTCCTACTATAAAGGGGGCATTTAAATGCATGATGATTTTAATTGTGGGTCCTTTGCACAGGCAGGTGTTTAATGGGGTGGGGAAGGGTGCTTGGTCTAAGGGAGAAGATGGCAATTGCTTCTCAGGGGATAAAGCCAGCAGAAGGAGGAGGAGGAGAAGAAGAAGAAGAAGAAGAAGAGTTGGCTTTTTTACCCTGCTTTTCTCACCCATTTAAGGGGACTCAAAGCGGCTGACAAAGCTTTTCTATTCTTCTCCCCACAACAGAGCTCAGAAGAGAGCTGTGACTAGCCCAAGGTCACCCACCTGGTTTCATGAGGGAGGGCAGAATCAAACCCAGTATTCCCAGACAAGAGTCCGGCTCCCTAACCACTAGACCAAACTGGCTCACCCACTAGACCAAACTAGTGAAAAGTGCTGATCATCAGGGATGTTTTTGCACTTCAATGAGCAATCACTTGACATTGACTAGTGTTCGCACTTGCAATCACTAATCAACGTTAGCCTTCCCCCCCCCCCCCCCCCCGTGATCGACTGCTTACTTGTGATCAATCCCTGGGCCGATTCTCTTCTGGGTGCCACCATCTTGAGTGCGGTGTCCTCTGCAACTCTGCGTGCGTCATTGCCATTGCTATGCCGATGCTGACACTATGCAGTTGTGTCGGGGGTAATTAAAGGTGCCACCATGCTTGCGCAGCTCTAGCCAGTGGAGGTGCAAATGCTCACTGGCTGGATGCAACAGGTAAGTGCCTAGGGAGGCTTAGCATGCTTGTGGAGCACTGTTTCATACTCCACAGCTAGCATGCAATTAGTCAACCTCTGCGTAGGCAGGGGGCATTTCTTGGCTGTAAACGCCTCCTAAGAACATAAGAACATAAGAGAAGCCTTGCTGGATCAGGCCACAGCCCATCTAGTCCAGCATCCTGTCGCACACAGTGGCCCACCAATTGCCCATGGGCATCTCAAGCAGAGATAAGGACAAACTTTCTCCGGCTCTTGAGTCCCAGCAGATGGCCTTAGAAGCGCCCCGGTTCCCCCTCTCCCCAGCCTGAAAGATGCACCTAGGCCAGTGATGGCGAACGTTTTGAGCTCGGTGTGTCAAAATTCGCAAGAAAACCTAGCTAAACTCAGGTGCTGTGTCACTTCTAGAAGTATCCATAATTTTGTGATATTTGTAGCTCTAGTAAAAAAAGTTATATTTTTGATATATGTATTTTATTAAAAGCAAAAAACAAATAATTCTTTACATTAGTGACTTTTGTTGCTAAATCTTCAAGTGAAAGTTGGTATTTCATACACTTCAAGAACAAGCAAGCACTACACATCCAGGTGCCAGGGTGACCAGGTATGTCACCCAAAAGGGCTTGGCGTGTCACCTGTGACACGCGTGTCATAGGTTGGCCATCACCGACCTAGGCATTTGTTCTAGTAGCCATTGATACATCTGTCATCCATAAATTTGTCTAACCCTACCTTAAAGCCATCTAGACTGGTAGCTGTCATCACCTCTTCCGGCAGCAAATTCCATAAACCGATGACCCTTCGGGTGAAGAAATACTTCCCTTTGTCGGATCTGACTCTCCTACCCATCAGCTTCATAGATGCCCCCTGGTTCTAGTACTGTGTGACAGAGGAAAGAAATTTTCTCTATCTACCTTTTCTATACCTTGCATGATTCTATATACTTCAATCAGATCCCCTCTTAAACGCCGTTTCTCCAGACTGAAGAGGCCTAGACGTTGTAGCCTGGTTTCGTAAGGGAGGTGCTCCAGCCCCTTAATCATTCTGGTTGCCCTTCTCTGCACCTTCTCTAGTTCCACAATATCCTCCTGATAGTGCAAATGCAGCTGCCCGCCCATAGCCCAATATAGTGCACACTACAATAGTCCAATCTTTAGGATACCAGAGCGTGGATAATTGTAGCCAAGTCATCTTGCTTTCAGTAAACAAATGGGGGGAAATCTGGCACTTCAATGTCTTTCGGTTTGCCAAGTAGAGGCTTCTAGATGAGCATGCGTTGTAGTTTACTCGCTTGACCTTGCGTGCGCTTTAGTGGAGAGCACATGCCGCCCACATTCAACTGTACCCCCGTTTTAAGGACAAGGCAGTTCACAGTTCTGAGCAAGTTCTGATTTTATTGCTAGCCTCATGAAACTTAGCAGAATTTTTGCTAGATTTCATACTTGGCCGATAGCGCAATCAGATCATGAGTTCATCTGTACTTCCTTGGGCTCTATTCACATCTTCTGCCTTGTGTCTGTATTTTTGCACGCCTATAGACATGGTGTGGGACAGCGTCTGTCTGTCTGTGTGTCTGTGCGTGTGTGTGTGTGTGTGTATAAACAACCTGCCAACTGAGAATAACGTTTCATGAATCCAATGAAAGTGTCCTCTGGCACATGAAAGCCTATTTTGTGATAAGTCTCGATGCCTCTCTTATTTATCCTTTGATTGAAAGCCATAAAGAACAGTCACAAAACGTGAAATGGACTGGATCCAATAAATCACTCCGTGTCAGCTTTGAAGGCCTATCACTCTTATTATTTTTGTATTGGTGTTATTTTCCCTCTGTATAAGGGGCTCGTCTAAAAGAGCCTGGGGGTGTATTTTGTTCCTGTTTTCATCCACGTCACCGCCGGTCCTCTTCCTAGGCCCAACAATTCCATTATTATTTTTGAATCCATTGTTAAACAGCTTGCCTCTATGTGCCTATATGTTGGTGTGTGAGTGCGCTCTTGTGCACATGCGCGCACACATTTATTTTGCATTTAACATACCTTGAGATTTTGGGGGCGTAAGGTTAACTGTAAACATTTAATCCAATCCAGTGAACAAATCCAATCAGCCAGCATTTCTAAAACAAGTGGTCTCTATTGTTGCAATTCTGTCAACAACATCATTTCTGGCAGCAAGTTGCAGTGAGCAGCAGAGACAGTTTGTGAACTGGGATAATGAGACAAGGCAGCTCAGTTATCAATGGATACTAGGGATGTACACAGATACATATAATATTCAATATTTGTATGAATTAGGAGATTTGTATATGAATCGAACACTGGGACATTTGTACATTGACATTTAAGAGGGGACCTGATTGAAGTATATAAAATTATGCACGGTATAGAAAAGGTGGATAGAGAAAATTTCTTTTCTCTATCACACAATACTAGAACCAGGGGGCATCTATGAAGCTGATGGGTAGGAGAATAAGGTCTGACGGGGGAAGTATTTCTTCACCCAGAGGGTCATCAGCTTATGGAATGTGCTGCCGGAAGAGGTGGTGACAGCTACCAGTCTACATGGGTTAGACAAACTTATGGACGACAGATGCATCAATGGCTACTAGAACAAATGCTTAGGTGCATCTTTCAGGCTGGAGGGGGGGAGGAACCGGGGCGTTTTTAAGGCCATCTGCTGGGACTCGAGAGCAGGAGGTTTGCCCTTGTCTCTGCTTGAGATGCCCATGAGCATTTGGTGGGCCACTGTGTGCAACAGGATGCTGGACTAGATGGGCTGTGGCCTGATCCAGCAGGACTTCTCTTATGTTCTTATGTTCTTATCCATATCCATACAAATGCTTAGGAACATTTGTGAACCTGGGGAGGTGTTGCCACAGCTGCAAAAGATCCAGTGCATTCACCATGGATTGAGAGAGGATTCAAAGTCGATTCAGGGTAGATTTGATCCTTTCCGAGCAGATATGTTATGGGATATGTATGGGATACTTATCAGATAAGTATGGGATACGTATTGTACTGGATACATATAGGATACATATGTGTTTGTATCTAGGGATTCAATCGAATCTGCCCAAATTTCTACATTCAAACTTTATTTATTTATTTATTTATTTATTTATTTATTTATTTATTTATTTATTTATTTATTTATTTATTTATTTATTTATATTTACATTTATATCTCACCCCATACCCGAGGATCTCTGGGCGTCTCACAACATTTAAAAACGAATATATTAAAACTGTATCA
Organism: Aspidoscelis tigris stejnegeri; assembly: GCA_023333525.1. Lineage (NCBI taxonomy): Eukaryota > Metazoa > Chordata > Lepidosauria > Squamata > Teiidae > Aspidoscelis > Aspidoscelis tigris. The sequence continues at coordinate 6,494,612 of JALMGA010000005.1, read as the reverse complement.
GACTATACTAAAACCAGTGCAAGGTTTAAAATCCAGCATAATAAGAATAATAATAAGAAGAATAAAAATGATACAAAAACAATTTAAAAAACAGTGGTGTTTGCAAGGGGGGAAGCGTAGAGAGCATTTAGCCAAAGGCCTCAGAGAAGAGGTGTGTATTCACCGCCTTCCTGAACATAAACAGAGAAGGGGCTTGACGCACCTCCAAGGGGATCCCACTCCACAGACTGGGGGCCACTACTGAGAAGGCCCTCTCCCGGGTGCCCACCCGCCTAACCGCTGAAGGCGGCGGGATAACCAGGAGATCTCCTGCAGATCTTAAGACACGGGCAGGACGATTTTAAGATTTGAACGAATTTTGAATTTCAGATCTATTCGTTTGAAATAACTGGACATTCACATGTGTACGGGTTTGTACATGATGCATACTTGCACATACGCACCTTTCCCAGATCCGTACGTATTTGAATGGATCAGTAAGGGATGAAAACAGGTTGCATACGGGATAAATATTGGATGCATATGGGTGTGTACAGATGTGTACCGATGCGTATGAGATGTGTAACGATGCATATGGGCACATACGAATGTTGCTGACATTTGTAAGTGCAAATTCAAATTGAAAATTCAAACGAATGCATTCAGATTTGCTTAAATTTGAATTTTAAAGATTCAAATCGAATCCTGAAAACTACATTCATGCACAACCCTGTTTATATCAGATATCTGTATGAATTAATATAAATACATTCGTATTGAATAGAATCCTTTAACACCACTGACATGCTCTTAAAGGACTGTGTGGTCGGGATGTACACGAATATTTGTAACATTCAAAATCTCTTTGAATTTGTCCAAATTCAGACATTCAAATTTGTATCAAATATTGGCAAATTCGAAGACTGACATTTTAATTTGAATTGAATCCTTCGGAACACTTGTACGAAGCTTCATTACATTTGTGAACCTGGGGAGGTGGGAAAGTGGCAGCATCAATCACATCTGCAACGCATCCTTAGTGGATCTGAAGTGCAACGAGAGCAGATTCAAAGTAGATTCAGGACAGATTTGACGCATTCAGAGTGGATAGGTAGGGGATATGTATCAGATATGTAGGGGATCTGTAGGGGATTCATATGTGATTCGTTCTGAACATTCGTATCGGACATTTGTGTTGGATACAAATCCTATCACATTCAAAGGGAATCTATTCAAAGAAATGAGAATTTTCTTGAAAAATTCGATCGAAGCTGCCCAAATTTCTACATTCCAATTCAACATTCATCAGTTCAAATGCAAAGATTTGAACACATTTTGAATTATGGCTCTATTTGTTTGCATTATCTGGACATTCGCATGTATGTGTACATAATGCGTACCTGTAGATACACATCTTTCCCAGATCCGTACGTATTGTATGGACCAGTAAGGGATGAAAATGGGTTGCATACGGGATAAATACGGAATTCATATGGGTGTGTACAGATGCAAACTGATGCATATGGGATGCGTAATGATTTGAACCCTGCAAAAAGCAGTCATGTAGATCCTCAGCATATGGAACCTGCTATAGTTCAAAGGACAAGGACCCCAGACCTTCGTAGGGATAATGATGGTGGCTGATATTTATTAAACACATTTAAGGAGATAGACAGGGGTGGATGCGAAAATCTTGTGCAATTTAAAAATGATGAGATGAACAGGACAGTAGTTTTTCACCCACATTACAGCCAGGCATTCTGACTGTGTGAAATAGCTGTCAGAGGAATTTATGGTGTATTTTGCTTTCTGATTTAGTTACATTCACACCTGTCAACTTCACAAAGTGCCGAAATCCTTGCTGAACATCCAGCTTGGGGTGGGGTGGGGGGAAGGGGAAGGGAGGGGGCATATTTGTGCCAATTTGTTTTTAAAAATCCAATTTGTTCAGCCATCCCTTGCCTCTAGCGCTGGGTTTTATGCTGGAGAAAGGAGAAAGTGCATTTTATTGCTATTTCTATTATTCTTTCCCCATAACAGAGCAAAATTCTTGAAACTGAAAGAGGTTAATGTTTTTACCGTTGCCAAAAGACAGCCGGAGATGCAGACATTATTCTTGCAACACATGCCGGCTTTTGAGTGAGTCAGTGGGAATTTTTCTGGCACAATCCAAAGTAAGTTTTCCTGCGGGAATCCCTCCAACCTAATTGGATCGGGGGAACCCCAGCAAATTGTATCCATTATTCTGAATCAAAGGAGATAATGCCTTCAAAACTATAAGAACATAAGAACATAAGAGAAGCCCTGCTGGATCAGGCCACAGCCCATCTAGTCCAGCATCCTGTCGCACACAGTGGCCCACCAAATGCTCATGGGCATCTCAAGCAGAGACAAGGACAAACCTTCTCCTGCTCTCGAGTCCCAGCAGATGGCCTTAGAAGCACCCCGGTTCCTCCCCCCCACCCCCAACCTGAAAGATGCACCTAGGCATTCGTTCTAGTAGCCATTGATACATCTGTCATCCATAAATGTGTCTAACCCTACCTTAAAGCCATCTAGGCTGGTAGCTGTCACCACCTCTTCCGGCAGCAAATTCCATAAGCCAATGACCCTCTGGGTGAAGAAATACTTCCTCTTGTCAGATCCGACTCTCCTACCCATCAGCTTCATAGAGTGCCCCCTGGTTCTAGTGTTGTGCGATAGAGAAAAGAAATTTTCTCTATCCACCTTTTCTATACCAAGCATAATTTTATATACTTCAATCAGGTCCACTCGCAGTTTGCATCGTGACGAGGGATGTGCACAATTTTTTTTTTTGAGGGGGGCATTCGATTTGAATCCAATGCAAGAAAATTAATAGACCCCTTCGAATCTGGTAGGATTTGAATTCAATAGAAAAGTTCAATACAAATTCGTATACGGAGCTCATACAAATCCGTAATGAAGCTTCGTACGAATGTATCGAAACATAGTTTTAAATTCGAATTTCAGTCTTCAAATGTGCCAATATTCAATTCAAATTCGAAGGTACGAATTAATGTGAATTAATGTGAATTTTGAATGTTATGAAGGCTTCAGTGATAAGAGTGAATACCTAGTGATATGCAGAAGAACGTAAGAGGAGCCCTGCTGAATCAGGCCGCAGCCCTTCTAGTCCAGCATTCCTTCTTGCCTGGTAGAACAACACTTAATTCTAGGCATCCTCAAGGAGGAAAGGAGGGTGAACCCCTCAGCTGCTCTGACTCCTTACAAATGGCCTTCAGAGGCATCCTCTCGCTTTCTCTAACCTGGAGATAATACCTGGGCATCCATTTTATTTGCCATTGATATACCTGTCATGAGAACACAAGATGAGGTTTGCTGCATAGGGCTAGAGCCCATCTAGCCCAGCATCTTGGCTCAAACACTGGCCCACCAATTGATTATGGGCATCTCAAGCAGAAGACAAAGGCAAAACATTTACCTTCTCTCAGTTCCCGACAAATGGCCTTTAGGGGCATCCCACCTGTTTCCCCAACCAGAACACAGTACCTTCATGAACTTGAAACCATAATTAAAGATAAAATCAGTGTGCACATGGAAGAGCAAGCATTGTTGAACAAAAGCCAGCATGGCTTCTGCAAAGGTAAATCATGCCTCACCAACTTGTTGGAATTCTTTGAGAGTGTCAATAAACACGTGGATAAAGTTAGTATTATATTTGAATTTCACAGCCGATTCGTTTAGAAATATCCCTCTAAGTACTGAAAAATGCATATGTGTGGGATAGATGTCCCTGCATGGAGACACTCTGCGATATTCTTTCTTGGTGCCTATTTATTCCCTTTTTCCACAGCTGAGAAAAGCATATCCCTGACACACAATGCTTTAATTTAATTTATGATACTGACTTCTCTCTAAGCTTTATCCTTTCATTACATGGCTCCCAGCATTCTAGTACTCCTCTACTTCTTCATACTTTTTTTAAAAGGAGATAAATGGTACTTTGGGAAAGAGATGGTTACTCCTGAAAAGGAATGTGTACCTTTGTGCAGGTTGGCATCTGCAACAACTGTTCAGCCCAAAAAGAGTCCCATGGGATCTATTATTAAAGTGGAGGGGGAAAGTTTTAACTGAAACTGCGCACTGGAACTTACTGCAATCCTGCACTGGCCAGTAAACCGGACGCCCAACAGTACACGATAGAGCAACATCTACTATAGGGCCTGTACATTTGCAGAAGGTCTTTTTAACCCAGAAATACCTCCTGCTCTACCAGATGTTACCCTACTGTCTACTAGCGGTGGTGTACGAAATCATGCATCCTAACCCTTACCAGAAGCTCACCTGTGTTGTTCAGCGCTGCAACCATTCACACCATTTCTGATGCAAGGAGTCATCTGAGGTGCCACACAAGGATGCTGGCACCCCAGATGACTCCAAATGCAACTGTGTGTGCATGGAGCATCACTGTCACCATGGTGATGGCACACGCACAGTCATGCTACACTCCAAAAAGAAGATGGCCATGCCTGGACACATGCCTGGACAGAGATAAGGCTCCGAGTACGTGGAGCTTGGCACAGTCTCTACTAGTATTCCCTAGTGCAAATACTAGTATACATTAGGGATGAACATGAATGCATTTTTTCATTCAAATTCAATTCAAATCGAATATTCTATTCGAATCGAAATTTGAAATTATGTATTTTTGAAAATCCAGTTCGAATCCATATTATCCGGATCCGTATTTTCAAAAATCCAATTCGAATTGAAGGATATGAATGTCAGGAACATTCGCATCTTATTTTTGAATCTGTTCACGTCCCTTTTTTTGTGTGTGTTTGCATCCCATTTGCATCCTGTATTAAATGTGCAAATAGACCCGATTTTTGGATTCGATAAAGAACGCTCTGTTCAGTCGAATTATTCAAAAATCCATACTGGATTTTCAAAAATCAAAACTGAATCTGAATTTGAAAATTTGGATTTTCAAAAATCTGATTCGAATTCAAATATCGATATTCATCAAATTTGAATGAGATTTTTGAATTTTCGAATATTCTTGCATATCCCTAGTACATGTTAGTGGGTTCTGCACTTTTTCCACCCAGCAAACAGGAAGCTAAGCGCAGAAATGCCTGGGATCAGCAAGTTTACTAGGAGCTTCCATTTCACACACTACTGCAATCAATGCACATCCATGATCAGTGTGGCATCTCACAATCACTGGACAATGAACAACAGAGGGTCATTTTATGGGAAGAAATTCTCTCCCTCTACCCTAGGATTTTCTCCATGTCTGCCTTTTGGACACTTGGCATTTTGTGGCAGATCTGTTCAACCATCATCAGTATTAGTGGGGTAACTTTGTACCCCTATCAAGTGAAAAGTGTAATTGCTTTTTTTTTTTTTTTTTTTACAAATTTCACAATTTTAAATTTTAAATAACTACAAATTTAATTTTTTACAACTGGTGGAGAAAAGTTCCTGCAAAAACAAGGCTGATAATACTATCTAGTGTTTGGTTGTAGAGATTTTTAAGAGGTGGGCACAAAGCAACTCCACGATTCCCAAACTGCACTTCTTAAGCAGATAAGGTGGGCAAAAAATGTTATTTCTAATTTTATGGCTTTTTGGCTGCTCAAAGAGCTCCACAGACACATGACCCCAAAAGAAAGATGCATTTAAAGCAGACTTCGGCTCTTATAAAACTGTTCAAAAAATTTAAAACAGATGGACTCTGCAACTCTCTTCTAGTCCTCAGTGGATTTGAAGGAGGTGGCTTTCTCAAAAGGGGAAAGTACCGAACAGTGATACAATGGCAATTTTAATTGGTCACTTTCAAAGCTGCTGCTATAACTATTTGTCTGCCTGCTTTATAATTTAACGGCAGGGCAGGATCTTTAAAATCTATTGGTTGGGCACTAGAGTTCTTCAGGCAGGTAGGAGAAGGACCAAGGAAAGTTGAAGGCTCTTTCACCATTAGCTTTCATTAAGTTAGGCACCATCCAAATAAGATGAGTTCAGCTGGATCAGGTCACAACCCATCTAGTCAAGCATCCTGTCGCATACAGTGGCCACAAATTGCTTCTCTCCCGCTCAAGCAGAAGATAAAGACAAAACCTTCTCCTGCTCTTAACTGCCTGCAAATGGTCTATAGAGAAGAAGCAGAAGCAGAAGCAGAGTTGGCTTCTCTACCCCACTTTTTTCACCCATTCAAGGGGACTCAAGGTAGCTGACAAAGCTTCTATTCTTCTCCCCACAACAGACACCCTGTGAGGTAGTTGGGGCTGTGAGAGCTCAGAAAAGAGCTGTGACTAGCCCAAGGTCACCCAGCTGGCTTCATGAGGGAGGGCATAATCAAACCGGGTATTCCCACATAAGAGTCCAGCTCCCTAACCACTAGACCAAACTAGCTCAGGGAAGAGGAAAGGAGGAGGCAGGATCCGCACATGCCCTGTTGACCCGTTGATGTGTGGGGAAAATTATGGGCCGGATTGAGTGACCATGAGCCAAGACGGGAGGAGTCAGCAGTTTGGGATAAAGGCTTGTGAACTGATGCTTAGATACTGCTTCCAGGGTGGGGAGACAGGCAGGATGCCTCTAAAGGTCACCCAGGTGGATTCATGGAGGAGTGTGGAATCAACCCCAGTATTCCCAGGTAAGAGTCCAGCTCCCTAACCTGAACATGATCACCACTAATTGTGTTTAAATACAACTACTGGTGGACCAGCAGGCCCAATTCCCAAAGAAGGAGGCGTGCAGATTTGATGCATTCAGAGCTGGTATGTAGGGGATATATAGGGATATGTAGGTGATTCCTAGCGGGCATTTGAATTGAATTCGTATCGAACATTCATATTGAATTTGGATCCTACCACATTTGACGGTGATCTATTTGAACAAATGCGGATTTACTTGCGTTCAATTTGCTACGAATTGAACACACACAAAATATTCATGCACATCCCTAATTCTGCCCCCACATGGATGAAATGGGGGTGGAGAAAGTGAATCATTGGGCAACAATGATACCTGGAACTGTTGCTTGGATGACCAAAAGTGGCCACATTCTGGCATCATTTCTGGTCCCTGTGGTGGTTGTCAGTGCTCCATCCAGAGTCAGGAAACCATGTGGATAAAGCCATGTCAGTATGATCCAAAACCCACCTCTACATGTAAACAGCGATTTCTTTTTCTTTTGAAGCAACCTGTTCAAATACATGAGATTTTTTTCATTTACCTGATACCGGCAAGGGGGCGGGAAAGGAAAACCTAAAAGCCTGGATGGAAAATTTCTGTAGGTAAATAAACTGCAATCTTGAACACAGGAGGAAGAGATTTCTCCCTGGGGTTCACTTTTGGACCTACTTTTCACAGAGAGAGCTTGGCCTCAGCCAAGGAGTCCTGGGAACACGTTACTTTAAAGCATGGGAACAACCTGACATTTTCAGTACCTTGGAAGGGAAAGCAATTTATTTAGCTGCATATAGAGCCCTTTTAACAGATCAGGCGAAGGGAGGGGAAAGCCATCTCACAGCTAATCTCAGAGATGTGGGGCAGCTTCTCATGCATGAAATTCAGCCAGCCTTCTCTTCCTCCTGTGATACTTTCACAAACTTATTATCAGCAAAGCATGATTGGCAGGAGAGGCAAGGAGAGAGAGATTGAGAAGAAACAGGGAAGGAGGACAGAAAGCCACAGTTTTGGAATGGGACAGTTAGGGAAGCAGAGATCACTTTTCCATGTTGCTTCTTGCAAACCCCACTGCCATCCTTCTGCAGCATTTATCTGACTGTTGCTTTGCTATCTATACGTAAAGCTACAGAGAAGAAAAAGAGGTCACGACAAGCGAAGGATCAGCCTGAGCTTTTTGATATGTTGCACAATGAACAGAGGTGCTTATGCACCTGGCTGCGTAGTTAATGATAGGTTAACATCTGGGCAGGTGCATTTACACCTGCAGGAGGTGTGCACAGCCTAGAAACACCTCCTGCCTGCCCAGATGTTAACCTATCATAAACTAATGCTGGTGCACAAAATTGTGCACCAGACGTGAACTAACGTTAACTAAAAGCTTACCTGTAGCGTCCAGCCAGCGAGCATCCACACCATTTCTGGTGCTAGGGGTCACCTGTCGCTCCACAAGTGCGCTGGCACCTCAGGTGACCCCAAATACGACTGTGCATGCGGAGAGTGCCACCACTGCATAGCGACAGCATCACATTCACACAATTGTGCCGGGTGTCGTGATCAAGATGGCGGCGCCCTCTCAGTGATCAGATAAGTCTCCGGGCATGGGAGGGGTAGGCTGCCATGTACTAGCATTCCCCCATGTGAATGCGAGTACATGTTTATTTTTTTTTTATTTGCATTTTTTGCCCATCCCATACCCGGAGGTCTCAAGGCAGTTAATAACATTTAAAATCAATCATATTTTTAAAATAACAGTAGATATTAAAACAATAACATTTCTTATTCTAATGACATTTGTTTTACATTAGCCTTTATATTGTTAGAGACCAGGGGCTCTAAGAGGCAGGTCGATATGGAAGAAGGTCTTTGGGTCCCAAGCTGCTGAGAATTCTATCAGTCAGTGTTAGCACCTTTATTAGGGCTAAATAATAAGTTGGCAAACAGTGCCCCGATATGATAAGTCAGTTGGTCTAGTGGTTAAGGAGCCAGACTCTTATTGGGAATACTGAGTTTGATTCTGAACTCCCCCACAAAGCCAGCTGGGTGACCTTGGGCTCGTCACAGCTCTCTTCTGAGTTCTCACAGCCCCACCTACCTCATAGGTTGTTCTCTTGTGGGAAGAAGAACAGAAGGTTTGTCAGCCACTCTGAGTCCCCATAAATGGGTGAGAAAAGCCGGGTAGAAAAGCCAGCTCTTCTTCTTCCTCCATGAAGCCAGCTGGGTGACCTTGGGCTAGTCACAGCTCTCTTTCTGAGCTCTCACAGCCCCACCTACCTCACAGAGTGTTCTGTTGTGCGGAGAAGAATAGAAAGCTTTGTCAGCCACTCTGAGTCCCCTTAAATGGGTGAGAAAAGCGGGGTAGAAAAGCCAACTCTTCTTCTTCAACGGGAAGCCAAGCGCAAAAGCAGCCCAGGTCTCAGGTGTTAGACAAATTAATGAACAACAACTATATCAACAGCTACTAGAATTGATGTCTTGGCAGGAAGGATGCAGGTGAAGGTTTTGCCTTTGTCTTCTCTCTTAGAATCTTGCAGTTGATGGGCCACCATGTGGAACGGGATGCTGGACTAGCTGGGCTGTGGCCTGATCCAACAGGGGTCCTCTTACGTTCTGAGCTACAATGGATGCCTAGGTACCACTTTCAGGTTGGAGAGAGACAGGAAGCCTCTAAGGGCCTTCTGCAAAGATCTGGATGACGGTTTTGCCTTTGTCTTCTGCAATTAGGCCATCAGGTCACTGCGTTAGATGGGCTGTGGTCTGATCCAGCCAGGCTTCTCTTACGTTCTTATCCTCATCTGCTCCTGCTAAAATGAAGACTCCGTGCCATCTGCCAGTTCCTCCAGGATTAAACTGCTGAAGGAGGACACTTGAAAGGCTTCTTTCAGCATCTGTCATGGCCTGTGGACCACCGAAAGGCCACAGTTTTCTCTGCATTGAGATGATCAGGTTGGTTTTCTCCTTAACCAAAGGGCGCTATATTCACCCCATCTGGATGCAGCTTCTGCTTCAGAAAACTATGTTTGGCTAATCTGTAAATAGCTAGACTGGCTGATGCATCGTGTTGCTCGGGAGAAATGTCACAATGCCCCGAATAGGCAATTTTGTTTGCCTTTCCTACCATGTGCACAGATCCATCCGCGCATGTCTGCAGGTAACCACAATTGCCCTGATTTTCTCTGTTCTCCCTAAACTGCTGGAATCCATTCTGGGTCATTCTGACCTCTGCACTTATTCAAAAAAGCAGTCCTCCAATGGAAACATTGCCTCTGCAAGATGAATTACTGACTAATAGAACTGCCCTGTCCCCAAGCCAGAGGTGGTCCTTGCCAGGAGACTGCCCAGAGAATGGCCTTCATAGCAGGCCTCCAGGATGGCCGCCTACATCGCCAGTGGGCAACTACAAAGTATGAATTTAATGTGATTTCTCAGCCGTAAATTGAAACTCACTCCAGTGGCATAAAGCAAGTGTACTCAAGTGACCTCGTCCATGAGCTTCCTCAGTTTGGTTGCTTGAAGTTCATATACCGTAACTAAGAACTTACTACATGCCTGACTGAAGGACATTGGAGAAAGCCTTGGGTTCTCCAAGGAATAGGCACACTTTTCTAGGTTTGCCATACATTTCTGATTTTGCAATCTAAGAACATAAGGGCATCCCAAGCAGAAGTCAAGGCAAAACTTTCACCTGCTTTTGGATACCTGTAAATGGCCTTCAGAGGTATCCTGCCTGCCTCTTCAACCTGAAGGTAGTATATGGATATAGGTTCTAGTAGCCCTTGATACACCTTACCTCCATGAATGAACAGAAGCTCTGATGGATCAGGCCACAGCCCATCCAGTCCAGCACTCCGTCTCACCCAGTGGCCTACCAATTGCTTCTGGGCATCTCAAGCAGAAGAAGACAAAGGCAAAACCTTCACCTGCTCTTGAGTCCCTACAAATGGCCTTTAGAGGCCTCCTGCCTGTCTCTCCTAAACATCTGTTCTAGTAGCCATTGATAGACCTCCATGTGGACCCGGTCACAACCCATCTAGTGCAACATCCCATTTCACACAGTAGCCCATCAGTTGCTTCTGGGCATCTCAAGCAGAAGATGAGGAGAAAAACACCACCTGCTCTCAACTCCTTGCTAATGGCCTTTAGAGGCATCCTGCCTGTCTCCCCACCCTGGAGGCAGTATCTAAGCATCAGTTCACAAGCCTTTATCCCAAACTGCTGACTCCTCCCGTCTTGGCTCATGATCACTCAATCCGGCCCATAATTTGCCCAGCACATCAACAGGTCAACAGGGCATGTGCGGATCCTGCCTCCTCCTTCCCTCGCCCTCTTCCCTGTGAGCTAGTTCGGTCTACCGGTTAGGGAGCTGGACTCTTATCTGGGAATACCCGGTTTGATTCTGCCCTCCCCCATGAAGCCAGCTGGTTGACCTTGGGCTAGTCACAGCTCTCTTCCCCTTAAATGGATGAGAAAAGTGGGGTAGAAAAGCCAAGTCTTGTTCTTCTTCTTCCCTGTAGGACAACCTTTCAGAACCTTGACCCAGATTGGCAACCAAACAGCTCTTGTTTTAGAGTTGTTATTTTTATTCCTTCTCCCCAGCTCCTGCACCCTGCTCAGTCCATTCCAAGCATGCTGTGAAATTCTATATGAATCTGCAACTGCTCCAATCTACACCATAATCTAACTCCTACAGCGGAATATAAAAGGCTGCGTTCATTAATTCCTCATTACCGCATCACCTAAGAACAGACGAGAGAGAGAGACAATAGCCACCGTGTTGCCATTCGGGGCCCCAATCTTTTAATTCTGCTCTCAGCAATTACTGCTCCTATCTGCCAGCACCAAAAGTCTGAGTCAGAGCTAATATTAATTTTAAATCCTCAGCCTTTAAAAAAAAAATCAGTGTGAAAAATTGCAAAGTTTGCTCATTCTTGGGTGTGTGTAGAGATTAAGTATTCTGCTATGTAATGACTACATTGTTATTCTTTTTGCCTTCTCTCCCTCCTACCCCCTTTTTGAAATTACTGATTGTTGTCTTACATAACAGCGTCATCCGCACTTATTAAATTAACAAGGCTGTGAAACACTTAATGAATCTGCACTCATCAAGGGTTCCCAAAGTTAATAGCAGAATCAGAAGATCCTTTCTCTCCTAAGCCTTCCACACCTGGGTGAGAAATTTATACGCTTCCCCGCACAGTCGCCGGGGTTCAGGAAGCCTAAATCTCATGAAAGATGTATTGCTGAATGGCCCCGTGATTTACTGGCTGTCCGCTGTAGCAACACGTAGCTGGCATCTTCCGAGGGTTTATTTCAAACTTGCAGGGCTTGTACGTCGGAGGAAGGATATGATAGAAGAGAAATGGAGACTCTTGCTTTCTGAGCACAAATTCAAAAATGAAACAGCGCTACAAATCACAGATACAGCAGGAATCCTTAATCCAGCAAACAAAAGCTGGGTCTAATGGGGTAGATGTGTACAACTCAGAGGCAGGAGAAGGAAGGAAGAAGGAAGGATGGAAATGTCCTGGGCAAATTGTGGCCTTAGAACATTGACTGGGGCTTCCTATCTGGTCTTGTGAGCCAGTCTGGCCTCGTGGTTAGGGAGTCGGACTCTTATCTGGGAGTACGGGGTTTGATTCCGCCCTCCCCCACAAAGCCAGCTGGGTGACCTTGGGCTAGTCACAGCTCTCTTCTGAACTCCCACAGCCCCACCTACCTCACAGGGTGTTCTGTTGTGGGGAGAAGAACAGAAGCTTTGTCAGCCGCTTTGAGTCCCCTTAAATGGGTGAGAAAAGCGGGGTAGAAAAGCCAACTCTCCTTCTTCTGTCTTACAGAGAAATTTTCTCTGTCCACCTTTTCTATACTGTGCATAATTTTATATAATTCAACTATGTCCTCTCTTAAACGTTGCCTCTCCAGACTGAAGAGGCCTAGACGTTGCAGCCTGGTTTCATAATAGAGGTGTTCCAGCCCCTTAATCATTCTGGTTGCCCTTTTCTGCACCTTTTCCAGTTACACAATATCCCTTTTCAGGTGTGGCGCCCAGAATTGTACACAGTATTCCAAACCTGGCCTCACCATAGAGGTATAAAGAGGCAAAATGACACTTGCTGACTTCTTTTCTATTCCCTTCCTAATTATTCCTGGCATTGAATTAGCTTTTTTCGCTGCTGCTGCGCACTGGGCTGACACCTTCATTGAACTGTCCACCAGAACCCTGAAATAAAAGGCTTTTTATCGACTGGCTCCAAACACTGAACATAAGAATGTAAGAGGAGCCCTGCTGGATCCGGCAACAGCCTTCTAGTCCAGCCTCCCATCTCACACAGTGGCCCACCAGTTCCTTCTGGGTAATATAGATCAGATATTAGGGAAAGCTTCCTGACAGTGAGGGTGATCAGTCAGTGGAATAGGTTGCCATGGGTGGTAGGGATTGCTCCTTTGCCGGAGGTCTTCAGGCAGAGGCTGGACCTACATCTAGGGCTGTGCACAAATGCAATTTTTGGGATTAAATTAGATTCAAAAAGAATACCTGAAAATACAATTCAAATCTTCAAAATTTGAATTTACCCCAATTCAATTCGGATTAAACAAATCTGAACCTATTTGTTTGAATTTTCGATTTGAATTTGTACTTACGAATGTTGACAACATTCGCACGTGCCCGTATGCATCGTTATGCATCCCATACGCATGTGTACGCATCCTGTATTTATCCTGTATCCAACCCGTTTTTGTCCCATACAGATCCGTACAAATGTGTACAGGTGCGGGAAAGTTGCATAGGTGCAAGTACGCATCGTGGACACACCTGTACCCATCTGAATGTTGGAATAATTCCAACAAATAGATTCAAAACTTCAAAATTCGTTTGAATGTTTAAGTTCAATTTGAATTCAAAGGTCGAAATTGAAACAATTTCGATCAAATGTTGAATGTTTTGAACATTCGTACCTATATCTCTCTCTGGGATGTTTAGGGAATACTGCATTGATCAGGGGGTTGGACTTGATGACCAATGCAGCATTGGTGGCAATTTGCTGCCCTGTAGCCCAATAAATACATAGATAGCTGCTTTTAAGACTGGATCCACACATAGTAAAAGAAGTGGCTCAAAAGCAGCTTAGAGGCGGTAGTGTCCATATGCCAGAAAAGATACCTCCAAAATGCAAGCTCTGGCCTTTACTGTGGATTAAAAGTGGGATGGAAACCCTAAAGTTTGCATGCTACACCCCTAAGACATTTTTTAGCTGCCTTGAAAAAAAACAAAGTTCAAATTTATCCTCAGTCATACAATTTCTCTCCTCCCTTACCTTATATACCTGAAGCATTTTATTACTTTTGGAAGTTTTGATTTATTTTTGATAACCTGCATGCTCGGTGACCCTTTACTGTGCAATCGTGCCTCACACACGCATACAAAAAAAGCCCTTAAAAATATTGATCCGAGTCCTTAAGAAGAAGATAATGTGGGAGGGAAAGAGCAAGAACCCACAGCAAAGAACTTCCATATCTTAAACGCTCTGCAGTTAGAAGAAGCAAGGACAGAGATAGCAAGGTCGTGTTCCCATAGGGACTAAAATACAGATTGGAATCGGACTCAGCATCCAGAGTTCCCATTACATTGGCCGGTAGTCTGAAAGCGGCAAGCCTCGTCCCCATGCTACTTCTTTGTCCCCTCCAGGAATCCAGGGGGAAAAAACCCTGGTGGGACAGGACTTCTCCATTCCAGTCTGGATTTTAGTGCCGTAGAAGGCGGGCGAAGGTGAAGAACTGCCAGCTGGTGCGAGCGAGCGAGCGAGCGAGCAAGCAAGCAAGCAAGGGATTCAGGGCGGCCACTTCTCAGATGCGGCGGTGTCGGATGGCAGGCGGGTGTGGAACGGAGTGGGGGGAGAAGTGAGGAGGGAAAAGAAAGGCAGCCAAGGATCGGAGGAGGAGGAGGAGAGCAGCGGTGGCAGCTCCTTTCCTCAAAGACCGCCACACCGCGCCATTCGCTGATGTGATTCTGTGCCCTTGTGAGGCCAGTTTGGGAACAGGCCAACGCAAGCTCAGTGCTGTTCCCGGATGGAAACTGCTACCCGCACCAGAACCTGGACCAGAAAAATCCGAAAACATAGTAGGTGGGAACGCGCCCCAAGACACAAAGCTAAGGGAATTTACTTCTGTGTTAATCCAGAGTAAGGAGATTGTATTTTCTGGATATCTACTTGCAAAAAGAAAAAGAAAAAAGACCCAAACTGGATGGAATCCAGAACAGTTGGAGCCCAAAGGGCATTTATCTCTTGCCATGCTTTCTATGTCTTTCCACATGGCAAACTCTACAAGACTCAAACAACAGAACAATTAAGTGTGTACACTATAAAATTTCAAAACAGCAACAACAACAAAACAACTTCAATTATAGAGGTAACAGGAGTCCTTAAAATCACAGAATATAGGAAATCTAATCAGCTAAAAGCCTTCTGAAATATCCATGTTTTGGCCAAATGCCTGAATGAACAAAGTGTAGAGGATTTGGCGTAGCTCCCAAAAAGGATGTTGTGGAAAATTTCTGCAGCATATCAATGGCATAGGGACTCAGTCTACATGGTAGCATGTGCACACACACGCACACACACACACACACACACCATGCAGCACAGCTCCCCCACTTATCCATCTTTTTCTCAACACAGTAGTCACAGTGAGCAAAGCTGGAAGCCAGAATACAGTCCAAGGCAAAAGAAGCAGAAGTCAAGGGCAATATTTTGGGTTGGACTAGATCCAGAACGATAAGAGCATGATCCAAGATGAAAGCAGAGGAAATCTGGTCCCAGAAATCTGCCATCCAAAAGAACATTCTGAGGGCAGTGGAGGCTTTGCTGGGGAAAAAAATGTAGGTTTGTCTGTTTTAAGGCCTGGAGAGGAGGAGGAGAGAGTTGGCTTTTCTACCCCACTTTTCTCACCCATTTAAGGAGACTCAAAACAGCTGACAAAGCTTCTGTTCTCCCCACAACAGAACACTCTGTGAGGTAGGTGGGGTTGTGAGAGCTCAGAAGGGAGCTGTGACTAGCCCAAGGTCACCCAGCTGGCTTCATGGGGGAGTGAGGAATCAAACCCAGATTCCCAGATAAGAGTCCGGCTCCCTAACCACTAGACCAAACTGGGCCAAGGAACCACATGGAAGCCACCTTGGGCTCCACAGGCAGAAGAAAAGCAGGGAATGCATCAGAGAATACAGATACTATTAACAAAGTTAATTTCTACACTGGATCTCTAGTGGGATAGCGGTTAAGTGCCTTAGGCTAGAAACTAAGGGCCTTCCTGTACGCACATTTATTGATCAAGAATAGTTCATCCAGATTATACAGCTGGCATGGATTGCCCCTAGACAGGAACCACACTTCTACACCTGCCCCAGAGCTCCTGTGAGCTTCGGAATGGGTCTCTACGAGCTCTGATGGTCAGGAATTAAAGTTCCTGGTCTTGGAGCTCCTGGGGGACCCATTTCAGTGGGGGAACAAAATGCACCTGTAATCTGGAACACAGAGGCCTTTGTGAGCCAGATCTATCTCCGTTAGTACGCTGGTATACATCCATCTCGATGGGTGGATGGTTGAAGTGCGCACAAACGCAATTTTTGGGATTCGGTTTGAATCAAATATCCAAAAATTCAATTTGAATATACCCAAATTTGATTCGAATTAAGCAAATTCAATGGCAGTCTGTCCATCCTTCCTTCCGTCCGCCCACCTGCCCAATTAGTCAACATCTGGACAGAAATGCCTCCTGCCTTAGCAGATATTAACTCCCGTCAACTAGCTGTGGTGCACAAAATTGCGCACCACAAGCATACTAACTTTAACCTAACATGACTGGAAACTTACCTGGAAGCATCCAGTGGTGATCATGTGCACCGTTTCTGGTCGAGAGTGCCATTGGAGCTGCCGTGCAAGAGCTGTGACAGCTCAATGATCTGCTGACTTAACTGCGCTTGCGCAGTGCATCAGTGTCACTATCACAGTGATGGAGCATGCACAATCATGCAGAATGCCAGGACCAAGATAATGGCACCCTGCAGAGGATCAGAAGCACAACCGGACACAGGTGAGCGACCAATCGCGCATGGGCTACGCCATCGTATATGAGTGCTAGTCAACATTAGTCTATCATGCATCTTTCCTGTCCAACAGATGTGAAAGCAAGTGGATGGATGGATGGATGGATGGATGGATGGATGGATGGATGGATGGATGGATGGATGGATGGATGGATGGATGGATGGATGGATGGATGGATGGATGGATCCTCCAATTCTGCCTCAGGTTAAAGAATCACGAGAAACAAGGAAAGCAACATCCATGGCTGGAGGCCAGGGCCCAGATTGGAGGCTGCTACCAGTTATGGAAGTCAGGATGGAGATAAATGGACCAAAGCCATTCCTGACACAATCCAAGCTCACAGGCCCTTGAGACAGCCACACATTCTCTCCAGGAGGGAACACAGCAAGTAGGACAATTAGGCCTTCTGAGAAGAAAAGCTTCATCCTGTATCAGAACAGGACTTGAGGTATTGCCAAGGTCTCCTAGCAACGTTTTGATCCTCTGTCAGTAACTTCTGAGCAGGTCCCTTGCAAGCCGGCAGACCAAGGAACTGAGCAGATGTCCTCAAAAGTTAATAACCTTTCTCCTACCAAATGATCTCGGCATCTTCCAAACCAACATGCCAGCCGTCAGATGCACGGGAGACATTTACCTGGCAAACCCCATCAAGACCCGTCACAGACACAAACTGCAAGCAAAGGTTGGACACAAACTTTCTCCTGCCTGGCTAGTTTCACCGCAGCAAGGCTGGCAGAATAACTGAACTTCTGAAATTCACTAGTTCAAAAACCAGTGCTCCACTCAAGGTTGTACCAACTGCTCTAAGGCCGGACCTGAAGGCAGTTCTTTGTTTCTCAGTTTAGGTTGACAGGACCAGTTTTGAAGCACCGAGGGCATCAAAATGGCATCTCAGGCAACAGTCGCACATGGTTACACAATCATCCCAAGGTACCTTCTGCCATTGCAAGTGGAAATGCAGAGACAGAAGAAGCTTTACTGTCTTGCAGGCTGCATCACGTCTGAATTTTGGAACCTTCTCCTTGCTTTTTCTAACAGTTAAGCAAGAAAGGAAATTCAACCTACAAGTTCTTAATTTTCATCAGGTATTCTAACCAAAAGGAAGGTGGAAATGGTGAACTTTCGCTGGCATGTACTAGTCTTCATGCTCACGAATACTAGTATGTGCCAACCCATGCACCCTCCATGTGTCTGCACACTTACCTAGTGCAGGTGCATGGCCTGGGTGCCACCATCTTGGTGTATGTTGTTGGTGTCACTGCACGTGCACTGTTGGTGGGATGGCTGTGATGCGTCGCACATGCGCGGTGACACCAACACATCACGTGACACACCAGTGCACTTACACGGTGTGTCACGTGCCCCTCTGTGCATCACAGAGCTGCAGATGGGCCCGCCACTGGACTCGGATGGATGTGGTAAGTGCATATATGGGGCATGAAATTGTGCTTCACGCATAGTTTGTGTGCGTGGAAGGGACCATTTCTGAGCTGGAAATGGCCATTTCAAGAACAGATGGTCTTTCCGCAGAAAGGCCCCTGGACTTTGCACTGCTAGTCCAAAATGTTCATCTCCAAGGATAAGGTCACAGCTTCACTTTAAACCTTCTTTGGTCCATCTTCAGGTCCAACTCTCACGCCTTTCCATTTCTACCCATTTTACTTGTGGACTTTCCATTCAAGAAAGTCCAAACGGAGCCTGGAAAGTCCACAAAGAAAATGGATAGAAATGAAAAGGTGTGAGCAGTCAGACCTGAAGATGGACTGAAGAAGATTTAAAGTGAAACTACAGCCTATCAACATTCTCATGCGTTGCCTTGTCAAAGAGAGATTGTGAAGTGAAACATCTGCTCATACCTTTCTCTGGAACGATTTGCTCAATCCGTAACGGAAGGCAGTCCACCTGGCTGCCCAGGGCCTGCCAGCCTTCACTGCCCTCGGTTTTGGAATATATTTCCCATCAACTCAAGCATGCTAGCTGGAGCAAATGGCATTTGTAGTCCAAAACCTCTGGAAGGCATAGGGACAGGAGGCCAAGACATGTTCCTTTCATTTCCTCCACCTTGTTCTGTTCTCCGCTCATCAGAATGCAAAAAAGGGTGCCAGCTCCTGCAGTTAGAACGCTATTAGAAAACTGTAATTGCCCTCCAATCTGTTCCCATCCATTTATGAGCGACGTGAACTGGCAGCTTGCATAATATGGGTTTCCACACGGTTGGTGCGCATGTGTTTGCCTCCCTGCACCCTGGAGACAAATAAATCAACACGTACCCTAAGATACTAAACCAGGTCTTGCAAACAAGTCCATAAACAAGCTCACAAAAAGTTACAAGCTTAGGAGAGATGCCAGCCTGCTTGCTTAAAAATAAGTAGGCCTTCTAGTGGGGCAGAGGTTAACAGGACTAGGCCAGAACCTGGGAGTCCCTGGGTTCAAATCTCACCTCTGCCACAGAAGCTCAGTGGGTCCTCCAAGGGATGCAATAGAATGGTCTCACTGCCCCCCGCAATGCTCCTTAGACCTCCCCCCAAATACCCACCACTTTCTCAACGCCATAGTCGCATTGAATAAAACTGGGAGCCGGGGTCAAGAATATTTTATGTTGGACTGGAACCAGAATCACACAACACGAGAAGAAGGAGGCACGCTATGAAGTTGATGGGAGAGTCAGATTGGACAACGGGAAGTATTTCTTCACCCAGAGGGTCATCGGTCCATGGAATTTGCTTCCAGAAGAGGTGGTGACAGCAACCAGCTTGAATAACTTTAAGAAAAGGTTACCCCAATTCCTGGAGGATAGATGTATCATGGGCTACTAGAATGGATGTCCAGGTTGCAGATATAAGCAGGATGCTTCTAAGGCCATATGCAGAGATTTGAGAGCTGGAGAAGGTTTGCCCTTGTCTCTGCTTCAGATGCCCATGGGCAATTGGTGGGTCACTGTGTAAGACAAGATACTAGAGTAGATGGGCTGTGGCCTGATCCAGCAGGGCTCCACTTATGTTCTTATGGTTGGGGCATGACCCAAGAGGAAACAGAAGAAATTTGATCCCTGATTGTCATCCAGAATAGATGCCTAAATACTGCCTCCAGGTTGGAGAGACAGGCAGGAGTTGAGAAAGGTGGCCTTTTCGCACTACAGCTAAGACAGCTGTACAGTGCTTTGGCAGAACGCACGGAGGAGTTTCCCATTCGCACTGGCAGGTAAGGGAACTGTTCTCAAAGCATCCCTTACCTGCCTAGGTGCGAATGGAAAAATGTCCTCCACCCGTTCCAGACAAAAAGGCCAGACCGGGGATGTGGCACCCCTCCCAGGCCTGTCTGGATTGGGTCCTGCTGGACCCAGGGGTGGACAGTGCTGGCAGGGCCCTTCCCTGGTCCCTGCAAGTTCTAGGGGACAGGATCAGGTCCCAAGGGCCTGCAGCCCCCTCCCCATGAGAACGGGCCTAAAGGGGAACATGCGTACACACACACAGAGCACTTACCTCCTCCTTGCTGGCTCCCAAAATGGCAAACCAAGTGCGCCTGTGCGGGCCGGGCGCTCTGATTGTAAAACCACTCCCCAACTCGTGGCATGCCGACGTTACTATGCCAGTGGTACAATGGGGTGGTGGTGGTGGTGGCACGAAGTGTCATGGGGGTGTGCCCAAGGGGGGGTCCCTGGGGGTCCTAGAGGACATGATCCTGTCCCCTAGAACTTGCAGGGACTGAGGAAGGGATCACACCAGGCCTGCCTGCCCCTGGGTCCAGCAGGACCCAATCCAGAGAGGCCTGGGGAGGGGCCTGCAGCTGTCAGGGAGGGAGGTGTGTGAATGCTTCCCTCCCTGGATGGTCAGGGATGGACCAGAACGTGCTGGGCCGTGTGTAGAGCACAATTAAGTGCTCTGAACGCAATACACATGGAGGGCACGCTGGGACGGGCTGGGGTGGTTCCGAATGGAACCGCTGGCCCAGAGGAGCAAATGCTCCATCCCAGTGTGTCTTCCACATGTTCCAAAAGGCCTAAAGTGAAAAGGGCTCAGGTGAAGGTTTTGCCTTTGCCTTCTGCTTGAGATGCTCAGAAGCAATTGGTTGGCCATTGTGTGAAACAGACTCCTGGACTAAATGGCCTGTGGCCTGATCCAGAACAGCTCTTTTTATGTTCTTAGGATGCCTCTAAAGTCCATTTCCAGGGACCTGAGAACAGAGGAAGGTTTTGACTTTGTCCTCTGTTTGAGAAAGCTCAGGAGCGAATGGTGGGCCACTATTTGAGGATACCAGACTAGATGGGCTGTGGCCTGATCCAGTAGGGCTTCTCTTATGTTCTTATGGAAGTGGTGTGCCCTGAGCCAGGTGATCTCAGCAGGGCATCCAGAAGCAAATAAAGTGCTCTTAAAAACTAAATCTAAAATAAAAACAAGCAATTGATGATCACATTAGTGTAGAAGGCCTTTGAGCTTTGGACACCCCTTTCTTTCTTTCTTTCTTTCTTTCTTTCTTTCTTTCTTTCTTTCTTTCTTTCTTTCTTTCTTTCTTTCTTTCTTTCTTTCTTTCTTTCTTTCTTTCTTTCTTTCTTTCTTTCTTCGCTAAACATTACAATGCCTGCAGGGCTGGCAGCATTCACTGGCATTCTCTGCTCAGTTTGTTCAGAAGAATGGAGGGATGCATTGCCTGGATATTTAATATTGCCAGGTGCTGCTGTGACCCAGATGGAGATCCAGGCTATAAAAGCCGAGATTTATGGCCCGGCTTCTTTTCTCCCTACAAATCAAAGGCTTTGGCAATAGGGCAATTGCCATTCTCCCTTTCAGGCCACCTCTGCTTCTGAATCGCAGGCGCACACAAAGACGACCCCTTCTCTCTGCTCCGAGCCAGCTGTGGACCGTTGGATTTGCGATCATCCCTTCTGCCACCCCATCAATCTCTGGCGCTTCTTCTCAAAACACAATAAGGCGGCTTTCCCTCTCCCTCCGCTCTGACAGCGCCATAAAACACGGCTCAGCTGGGCAGAGCAGAGCAGCACTTGCTCGCACACATGTAACTATCAGGGCCCGCAATGATGAGAGATCAAGGATCAGGAGGGAAGGAAGGCATGGTAATATACAAGCCCGTCTTACAGGCCTGGATGGCAAAATCCAGCAGGCACTGGCAAAAGGAGAGATGCCGACATGATTTATGGACCAGTAGACTAAACCCAGGAGTGGTTTTACAACATAAGACTCTAAGAGGAGCCCTGCTGGGTCAGGCCACAGCCCATCTAGTCTGGGATCCTGGCTCACACAGTAGGCCACCATGGGCATCTCAAGCAGAGACAAGGGCAAAACTTCTGCTCTCAACTCCACACAGATGGCATATAGAGGCATCCTGTCTAGCTCTCCAACCTGAAGGTAGTATCTAAGCAAGCTTTAATAGGCATTGACACACCTGTCTTCCATGAATTTGTCTACAAGAACATAAAAGGATCCTTGCTGGGTCATGCCACAGTCTACCTAATCCAGCATCCTGTCTCACACAGTGGCCCACCAAACGCCCATGGGCATCTCAAGCAGAAGACAAAGACCTTCACCTGCTCTCAGATCCCAGCAATGGCCTTAGAGGCATTCTGCCTAGCTCTCCAACCTGAAGGTTGTAGCTAAGCATGAGCTTTAATACATATTGATATACCTGTTCTCCATGAATTTGCCTATAAGAACATAAGAGGAGCCCTGCGGGGTGAAGCCACAGCCCATCTAGTCCAGCATCCCGTCTCATACATTGGCCCACCAAGTGTTTTTGGGCATCTCAATCAGAAGACAAAGGTAACCCATCGCCTGTTCTCGACTCCCTGCAAACAGCCTTAGAGGCATCCTGCCTGGAGGATGTACCTAGATGCGTTTGGAGGGAAAGGCCAACACAAGAGACACAAGACGGATCTTCTCAGACCAGGGACAATTAGGGAGCAAAATTCAATTAGATCTGGTGGCTGATCTTGCTGCCTTCCTCCTCCTCCTCCTCCTCCTCCTCCTCCTCCTCCTCTGCTTCCCCAGCTGGATTTGCGCTTGACTGGCATGGAAGCAAGTCATGCGGAAGGCTGAAGATGCAGTCGGAACAAATAGCACCCCTGTTATCTTTACACAGCTCCCTGCATCTGAGCAGATGCATAGGAAATAATAAGCTCAGATTAGGCATAAGCCCGGCCTCCTGCCTGTACCCCCCAACCCCAAGGGATGGAGGTCTCCTCCAACTATCTCTTGTGGCACTTTGACTGGGCTCCATCAAAATACTGTGCCACCTGCATGGGGTTAAGCCAGCAAGGAGGAATTCTCTTTCCTTTCAAGAGCTGCCTTGCTCAGTAGTCAAAAAGGGAAAGGTGGAGATCAGCTTCTGGTGATGATACAGCCACAGGCATGCAGCTTTCCTCTCAACAACAGGGAAGTAGTTTGCCATTGCGAGGAGATACCAGGGACTGAACCCAAGAAAGAAGGAGAAGAGAGAGAGAGAGAGAGATCCAAAGAGAGAGAGAGAGAGATGCTGCCAGAGATAACTTTATGGTTGGGCATGATCTAAGGGGAGAACAAAGGAACTCTGGGCCTCGACTGTCATCCAGAATGGAGAGCAGGTGAAAGTTTTGCCTTTGTCTTCTGCTTAAGATGCTCAGAAGCAGTTTGTGGACCATCGTGTGGACCGTTGTGTGAGACAGGATGCTAGCCTAGATGGGCTGTGGTGTGATCCAGTCAGGCTCCTCTATAGGGCTACACAAATTCAGAGACAGGTGTATTAAGAGTAGACACTTAGCTACCACACCCAAGGCCGCGTCCCCATGGGCATTTGGTACGGTACCGAACGCGGGCTCGGCAAGTGGTGTCCCCATGCGTTTTGGATTTGGTCCGTGGAAAGTGGACCAAATCCCCCCAAACCTTGCCAGACCAGGACCAAATTTGGTCCCTGTAAAAACAAGTTGAAGAGAAGGGCAGGAGGTCTCTAAGACCATTGGCAGGGAGTCGAAAGCAGGTGAAGGTTTTGCCTTTGTTCTCTGCTTTAGGTGCCCATAGAAAATTGGTGGGCCATTGTGCAAGACAGGATGCTGGACTACATGGGCTACGACCTGATCCAGCAGGGCTCCTCTTACATTCTCCTGTTCTTCTGCTTTACATATGTGAAATTACCCCCTCATTACCTGTCTGCAATTTGCAAACAGTGGAGCTGTTGGATATCCCACCTGTTTTTAATCTCTGCAACCAAACTATAAATGGTTTTGGCTTGATTTCTGCAGGGAATTCCCCCATCCCCAGGAGATATCCTAAAATAATAAAAATTGCAGTTACATGACAGAACTGCAAACTCTTTTCCAGTGTCAAGCTCCACATTTATCCCACCTGTGCTGGTGAGGGTTAAACAAATAAAACAGCAGCTCCTTTGAAATGGCCATTCCTAGTAAGAGAAGCAGCCAGTTCATATGTCATCCACTGACTGGAATGAATTCTTAATCTTGCTCCTTTGCCTTTCCAGGTCACTGCTGCTGTGTAGCTTCCAATATGGAACACTAAGTATTTATCTGACTTTAATTAGAGTAGAAAAGCAAAGGGAGTCAATAAACAGAATAATCCAGTGGGGTGATCAATAGACTGCATAGCCCGGGCCTCCACAGGTTGTGAATTAGGCTTTGGAAACCATCAGAATTAACTCCACGTAAGCTAATGCTTGATGTCTGCTGGGAAGGTGGGGAGCCTTCATACCAGTTCCAGCTGAAACGCTCCAAATTCTGGAGAAAACAGGTGAAGTCCAGAATAAAGGCCTCTGAACAAAAAGTGCTGTCAAATCTTGCACGCAAAACAGGCAGGGCATAAATGAAACTACTTTAAGAACACTAAGGGCGCATTCCCACTCAGTCTGTGACTGGATTATTCTGGTCCGCGAATTCTGGCCTGGGTTGGGTGTGGGTTGCGGGAACAGCCCTGAGCACACATTTGGACCCGGCGGTGGTGAAGATGGGCAGGAGCAAGAGATGGAGCGGGTTAGGGTTACAGGTCTGCTAATCTGCTTGCAGATAAAGTTCGATCCGGCACCCCACCCCCACCCCCCGCCCGCACAACTGCTGCTGCATTCAGACAGCAGGATTGCCTTGGAAAGGAACTTGGAAGGACCACTCTGCTCCTGCCACTGCCGCCACCGCCACTGGGCTCAATGTTGCCTGGGTGGGCCCCTCTCACACCAAACATCATTCTGCGCCTGCTCCTGCTGCTGCCGACGTTGCCTGAGCACACACACACCCGTGGCCTCACACCAAATATTATTCTGCCCCATTACCTCCCACCCCCCGAAAGCCAATTGCAAAGGGAGTTTGGTTTAAAGCAGAAAACGGGAAAAAACTCCACCTTTCCTGTGAGTGAATGCTTCGTCTCGGAAAGCTTTAATTCAAAACAAAGTCTTGTTCCAACAGGGTTTTTTCCCCCTGGATTTCTGCAGGCTGGTGCTCAAAAAATCTGGAGGAAAAGGAAGTGGAATGGGATCGGGGCTTGCCCGATTTGGATTACTGTCCAGTTTAATGGGCACACTGCTTCCCGAGTTTGAATCCAGCCTGGCTTTTTGTGCCTTTGGGAACACAGCCTAAATCCACTTAGGTCTGTTGCATACCACCAGGAGTTACAGTGGTGGGTGGTCATGTGTATGAGAATCCACACCAGCTGATCAGAACTTCAGAAGAAAAAGAATATCTAAGGTCCCATCCAGCCAGGGGAACTATAGTGCTATTACTGTGCCACTATGGTAGGGTGGCCTCATGTGTCTGAAGCAACTCCACCATAGCCCCACCATGTCCCACCATAAAAAGTGCTAAATACTATTGCTGGAAAACCCAGCAACGCTCACAGCTTTTCCAGCAATGGCACTTTTTACTTACTTTCTGGATAGAGTTGCTATCATCGCTCCAATTGCCACACACGTATGGAGGCTGAAATAGGCACCCGTGCATGTACAGAGGTGCAAATATGCATCTCTGAGCATTTGGGATAGCCAAGTACCTGGGGCTGTGCATCAGTAAAACTCTGGCTGCAACACTGTAATTGCAAAGGATTTCCCACAACATCACCTCCTAGAGCAACGTCCAGCCACTGTCTGCCTAAGACCTCTTGTGGTTGGTGCAAAGACAAACACTCAGACCTTTCCACATTCGCCTGATGACTACTTG
Organism: Aspidoscelis tigris stejnegeri; assembly: GCA_023333525.1. Taxonomy (NCBI): domain Eukaryota; kingdom Metazoa; phylum Chordata; class Lepidosauria; order Squamata; family Teiidae; genus Aspidoscelis; species Aspidoscelis tigris. The sequence continues at coordinate 6,468,713 of JALMGA010000005.1, read as the reverse complement.
ACTGTCTATAATATAGGAAGTGATGTGTCTCTAATGGCTGGGAGACTCCTAGAGGGACAAGTCGTTGGGCCTGTGTCCTGTTTGTGACTGATCACTGTGGCAGCTTACGCACGGCCCCTTAGGATGGCACCAGCTGTCTCTGCATCCTCTTGTGGCTCTCTGGGGAACACCCTGCCTCCATGATGCCTGTGGAGTATACCTGGGGTACCCCAAGGGCAGATGTCTTTAAAGCCACCTCCCAAGTATTCCACTCAGGTTGATGGCATGCAGAGAGCCTAGCACCATTTTGCTGGGCTCCTGGGAAATCTGACATGAGCCATTTCTGCAAGTCTGGTGGGGTGGCAAATTAGTCCCCGGCCTCTGCAGTTGAGCTGGGCTGGGTTGTAGTGAAAAATACATCTCCTGGTGACATCACAAGCCACCATTCTAGTCTTAGTCCAGATTGACCAATCCTGTCCAAGACCAGCCACCCCATGACATGCCAAGGTGTGCAGCATGGAAATCACCCATGAGAACAGGCTGAGAGACTACTGGTCTAATCAATCAAGACACTTCTTCTTGTCTTACACTGTTAGCTTCTCTTGCAGGATCAGCCCAGGTCTCATGGCACATGCCCCAAAGAACTCTCCTGGCTCAGGAAAAATGTTTTGGGCCAGGAGCACAGCAGGTGGTAGAGAGCACACTAATGGTCATCTCCATGATGGCTTGCCCACCCTGGCCTAGCTTCAAAGCCATGGAACAAAGGAAGTGGTAGCCAACATTGTTGGGTGTCCTGCCACACACGATAGACATTACAACAAAAATAGGACAGGATGATTCAGGGTTATCATTGCCTGCAACAGCTTGGTGCCTCCCATGATGCTTTGCTCCACAGTTCAACATCAGAGATTCCTTTCATTAAGCTTAGTTTCAGGTGTAGCACTTAGCTAAACCTAAAGCGATGCCTAAACTCCGCATAAATGTGCAAGAGCTCTTGCCCTGTGAGCATCTGCTCCTGTAAAAGTCTCCGAGGTTACGGTAGCCGTAACTAGAAAGGCACACAGGAAAGAAGTGCTCTCTCTCTCTCACTTCCCTGGAATTAAATCACCCCCTCCAAAATTCTTGAGGGCATCCATTACATTTACGGTGCCCCTAGGATGTCTCAACTACAGCTCACCGTTTCATGGCCAGCTGTTTAGATCAATCCGGCAAACATTTAACAGCCTGTCTGAGGGAGGTGGAAACGAAGGGAGCTGATTGCAATCAGAATGGCACATGCTTGAGATTTGACTGCTAACTGGGAAGCAAAGAGAAATGACAGGCCATCCGAAACGTGCAGGGAAAGTTGGAAGAGAAGCTGCATTTATGTCTGTTAACTTGAGTCTGAACTTCTATAAAAAAAATGAATGAAGAAGCAGGACTGGAGAGGAAAGGAGGAAAATTACCTCTCCGCTGTCACGTTCCCAGATATGTGACCCACTCAGACTTGGCTCAGGGAAATAGTCTTGGCAGCAGGGGAAAGGCTGCTTGCTGCTACGCTGCTGGTAACACTGGCTTTCTTGCGATAGGTTTACCCAGGTTTTGCCGGCACGATCCTGGAGGTCAGCCATGTGTGTGGCTGACCGGATTAGTCTAGAAAATGGGAGGGTAAATCAAGAGGCTAGAGATAGGAGTCAGGAGGAAATCAAGAGAGCGTTTTAATCTTGCCAGGGGTTTAAATACAGCCAAAAAGGGGGTGCGGGTGAAATGACCTCGAGACAGCATCTGGGGAGGTGATTGGAGGAAGGCTGGGATCAGGCAGGTCAGATGTCCTTGTGATGTCGCATCTTCTGGCAAGTGGCAGGAAATATCTTCAGCCAGAAGAGAAGGACAGCTGTTCTTCTTTTTCTCCACATGGCTGAGAAATGTCATTATGCTTATCAGCAGCAGCACAGAGGGGAAGTGAGAAAGAAGTATGTTGGACAGCACCCAGCGTACAATGCAAGTCTATGGAGGAAAGTAGCTGGCTCTTTATATCTTGAGGCTTGTTAACAGGAAAGACCTATAAATAGAGTGGAGGGCTGAAAGAGTAAGCCAGGGGAGGAAGGCTGTGTAGCCTAGTGGTTACTACACTCCTCGAAAACCTTGAAGTGGCTCTTCAATGTGAAAATATTTCTCTAGCTTCTCCTCATGTTTGCTCCCATCAGGACTCAGAAATACTCTTTCGTCCCTAAAGAGTCCCTAAAGAGGACCATCTTCAGAACAGCCCCAGGGAACAGGGAGTTGCAAAATTATCAATGGGGCTTCCGAAAGAGGCTTCTTCTCTTATAACACAGTATCTGGTGGGTGGCGAGATTGGAGTGGAATTATTTTGAGAGAGAAATATATAAATAAACAAGTCAATAAAGCAAAATCTGTTGAATTTGCTGTTGTTGATGATCGTGGGTATTTGTTATTCTTGCTGTTGGAATCATTTCAATGACCAACTCCCATCATTCATTCATTCATTCTTTCTTTCATTCTTTTATTCATTCATTCATTAAACCCTGCAATGAGCAGGGGGTTGGACTCAATGACCCTAGAGGTCTATGATTCATTCATTCACTCCATCATTTATAGTTACAGCTGCAATTTGTTTCAGCTAACATTGGAAAGGATCTTGGGAAATAAGGCAGAAGGCGATTTGCAGCAGGCAACGCTCCCTAGAAACACTGCTATATCCAGCTCAACTTATTTTCCCAAGTTTCTGTCAGTATGGTGAGACCCTTTGGAGATTTGCTTCTGACAACTATTGCGTTAACACAGTATCTTCCAGACGTTTCAAACTCAAATTTCCATTAGGCCAAGTCAATAAGGCAAAATTTGTTGTTGGATATTTATTGTTGTTTAGAATCACTTCAATGACCAAGCCCGCCCACCCAAATCATTAATTCACTCGCTGGCCTTTCTGCACTTAACTTGTTAATCTGGATCAAGGAGCTGCTAAAAACGCATCATCTACATGAAAGTAAGGTAGATCCGGATCAGAACTGTGCAAATGCATTACTAATCCAGAGGTGTTTCTGCACTTACCTCATTAGTCTGCCATGAACTAATGCCGGTACACTCCAGGTACAGGCGGACCATTCGCATTTACTGGCCCGCACCACTGCCTCAAATGCTGGAAGTTCTGCCTCCTTGCTGCCTTGATTGGCCACTGTTGCAGAGGGGTGGGATCGATCCTGGCGACATGTTGGGATGGCATGCCCCAACGCTGCATGGATCGGTTTCTGGCCACCCTGCCACTACGGCACCCACCTGTGGGGATCTGCCCGATTGGCAGTGTGGGGATCTGTGTTGGAAACATGGAGACCTGTGCTGGCAACATGGCTATGCCTGTGCAAGACCCTGGCAACCCACCAGCACCGGCATAATGGCCGCACCTCTGCAGATGACATGCTCCCTGCCCACCACACACAGTGAGCTGGAAGACGTGTGAATGATCATACCGCCAGACGTTGCAGGTAAGCATCTGGCAAAGATAGGTAAAGGTGTGGGGCACAAAATTGTGTTTCATATCTAGTCACCAAATAGTGCACCTCTAGTGAGGGTGTGCACGTTTGGAGGCTGTTGCAGCCTAGTGGACAGGGGTATGAAAGGTGCAGAAAGGACCATTCATTCATTCATTCATTCATTCATTCATAGGTTGTACTCCATACAGAGATTAAAGGTCCAGTCTCTGCAAAACATACAGATCCCAAGGACCTCGGCAGGGAATGCTCCACTAAATAGTGGCCTTTTTCCACTAGGGCTTAGAACCCTTCTAAGATCCCATCAGGAACCCAATTAGTACCTGATTGGTACCAATCGGGAAGGCCCAGTTCTCTCCTGGGCCCCACTGAAGGGCCCATCTGCAAGGCCCTGTCCCCACGAAGGCAGGGGAAATCCGGATTTAATGGGTCTTTCAGCTCCTTAAATCTGGATTTCGTGTGGACCTGATTAAAGGTGTCCACAATGGGATCTTCAGGCATTTTCAAGATCCAGATCTCCAGGAGGACCCCATCCAGATCATTGAATATGCATGGAAAAAGGGGGTAGATCCCCATTGTTCAAAGCAGCTTCACTGATTCCTTAAAAAAAAAAACAACCCAAAAACCGTATAAGGTAAGTGAAAGCTTTTTATGCCCATACTGCAGATGGGAAAGGGGCGATTTTGGAGCTGAATTGCTACGCTCCCAAGACCAGCCCATAAACCCTGAACTGGACCATCTTGCCCCGATCAACCTTTTGTCCTTGCAGATTTACTCCTCTGTTAGTTCACCTCTCCTCTCTCCACAAGCATCATTTTGATCTTGATTATCCTCCCCGGCTGTCGCTGCCGTCTAGCCCTGGTAGCTGAGAAGCACCGTTGCGAGTGATTTGCTAATTCGATCGGTCTGCAGGCGAAGCAGGGCCGGCGTAATAGGCAGCGCGGCAGAGGTCAGAAGAAGCGGCCACGCAGCATTAAGAGAAATCTCAAGCCAGGCTCCTTTCGATGGAGAGACCACAATGAACGTGCCTAAGCAACTGGCAGGAACAATAAAGAGGAGCAGCATTTTTGCTCTTTGAGTTCTGTTTTCTTCCCAGTAAGTGTTGTTTGTTTTCAATAAAGACACAGATCTCGGCTGAGGACGTGGTGTGCATCAGAAGCTCCGTGATAGCTAAACCCTGTTCCCTACCCCAGCTTCCCAGGATTCATCCAGCACTATCAGAAAGCACGGCCAGGAAGTGGGTGCAATCATCATAAGACCTCTCCAGGATGCCTTAAGCCTCAGATCTAGAGATGAGTGTTAGGGGTTGTCCACAAATATCCTTAACGTTCGAAATTTGGCTGAATTGGGACATTCAGGGTGTTTTTCCACTGCAGCCCTTAGATCCGGATCTAAGGAAATCCGGATCTAAGGAATGGTTACATTCCTTAATCCGGATCTAGTAGATCTGGATTAAGGGAAGTAGCCAATGTGTTTCCAGGGAGGTAACACACCTGCTGTGGAAACACCTTTGCACCCATGTGGGAAATCCGGATCGACCCCCAAGGGGTCAGTCCATTGCCCCCAGGCATTTTGGGGGGCGAGGGGGGGCAGTCTTCAAAGTCATTTCGAAGTCATTTCGAAGTCTGTGCAAAATAGCTCCAGAGTGCCTTTGAAGTCTGTGCTGATCTTTGGAGTGAACTTCGAAATGACTTTGGAGTCACTTCGGAGTCACTTCAAAATGACTTCGGAGTCACTTCGAAGTTCACTCTGAAGATCAGCACAGACTTCGAAATGACTTTGAAGCCTAGGTTTAGGGGAGGGCCCAATGGGTGCATCCTCTCCCCCTAGCCTCCTTTGGACCCCATTGGAAACAGGCTCCCTTTAATCTGGATTTTCTGGCAGAAGACCCCATTGTAGACCCCATTAATGGGGTCTACAGAAAATCCGGATTAAAGGCCAAAATATACCCATTAGATCCGGATTTCCCCCACGGCAGTGGAAACAATCGGGTCCCAAATGGGTGCCGTGGTGGAAATGGGATCATCCAGCACACACCCAAATGGGCCCTAAATGGGTGCAAAAATGGGTACTTTCTGACTGTGGAAAAACACCCTCAAATTCAAATCAAATGTTCTGATACATTCGTATGAAGCTTCATATGGGATTCGTATATGGGATTCATATGCTATTCATATGGGATTGAACTTTTCTACTGAACATGAATCACGCCACATTCGAAGGGGATCTATTCAAATATGGATTTTCTTGCATTTGATTTAATATGAATCTTTTTTTAAAAAAATGTGCATATCCCTTATGTGCATGAATGGAAACCATGTGTTTGGCTTTGCTGTAGAACTAGACAGTTTGATGACAAACTGTTTCGTTGAACAAACTGTTGTTTGTGTTCAATTCTGCATTGTTCAAAAAGCCCTTTTCAAGAGCAAAGCCACAGCATAGTCCAATCAATTCATTCACATTCACAATTGAGGGACTGATTCAGTTTGATTGGATTTCTGCATATGCAAGCCACCGCATGTCCAGTTCAATGCAAAAATCCACAAACGCAAACTGTTTGATCAAACCATCAAACATGAACCAAACTTTTATACATCCCTACTCGATTCCAGAAGAAGTTGATGTTAGCAGTCCCTAGCCACACAAATTATCTCTGTGAAGAATGAGAGATATCTAAGGGATTGGGGGGTTAAGCCAAAATGAATTCAGAATGACCAGGTAAAACTATAAACTGTACATCATTTACAATGAAGAGAGAGTAGATGATTTCTGCTTGCTTTCCCAAATTGAACTGTTTCAGTTCCATTTGTATTCTTCAACATTGCAAAGGGTGTGAATCAATTTGGTCTAGTGGTTAAGGGGTCGGACTCTTATCTGGGAATACCTGGTTTGATTCTGCCCTCCTCCACAAAGCCAGCTGAGTGACCTTGGGCTAGTCACAGCTCTCTTCTGAGCTCTTCACAGCCCCACCTGCCTCACAGCGTGTTCTGTTGTGGGGAGAAGAATAGAAAGCTTTGTCAGCCGCTTTAAGTCCCTTTAAATGGGCGAGAAAAGCAGGGTAGAAAAGCCAACTCTTCTTCTCCTTCAGGAAGGCAGCTGGGTGACCTTGGGCTAGTCACGGCTCTCTTCTGAGCTCTTCATAGCCCCACCCACCCCAGAGGGTGTTCTGTTGTGGGGAGAAGAATAAAAAGCTTTGTCAGCCGCTTTGAGTCCCCTTAAATCGGCGAGAAAAGCAGGGTAGAAAAGCCAACTCTTCTTCTCCTTCAGGAATCCAGCTGGGTGACCTTGGGCTAGTCACAGCTCCCTTCTGAGCTCTCACAGCCCCACCTACCTCACAGGGTGTCTGTTGTGGGGAGAAGAATAGAAGGTTTGTCAGCTGCTTTGAGTCCCCTTAAATGGATGAGAAAAGCGGGGTAGAAAAGCCAACTCTTCTTCTTCTTCTTCTTCTTCTTCTTCTTCTTCTAACTCTATAGTTCTACAATTCTGCAATTCCTACAAAACCTTTGGGCAAAGTCGCAATTGGAGCAAAGCAAAACCCGCTCAGCAAGAACTGTCCACAAGCCCAAGTGCTGAAAGCGACCACCAGTGGAAGCAAGTTGTGCAGCAGAACTCACATACTGAAGGATGAGAGGGAACTCTGGAAACTCTTCCCCCATCTCGCACATGCATAAAAAAGTAACAATATAGATGAATGTTTTAAACCAAAGCTGGTTCCATGTGCAGTAAGTGTATACAGGACAGGAAAGCTGCAATTTCAATTTAACATCCGAAGCACAACGTTCATTCTCACCACCCGCAATGTGATAAGTGCCATGTATATATAGGAAGCCATCCTGGCAGAAATCTGCCTTCTTCACACTTGCACTTAAAAGGACAGATTTATGGCTCGCGCTTGCAAAGCTGTGGGTGGGTATCAGTGCTGGATTCAGCGAGGAGCCGAATGGAACACCGACAGGCACCAAAGGTGACAAGTAAGGATACCGCTCGAAGCCTCCCACGGATAATCTGCTAACGCTTCTTGTGTGTTCTCCAGGCAACTGATGGCCGAACTGTGCCTGGCTTGGAAAACTGCGGTGGGCAACCTTCAGTGGTAGAGCAAACACATAACATCTGGCCAGACAGACCTTGCCCAAGCTTGGCTTCACATCCATAATAAGCCACAAAATGTCACTCACTCAGATTTGCCGGTGAGCATTCATTCATTTATTTGCTAATCCATCCATCCATCCATCCATCCATCCATCCATCTATCCTCCATCCATCCATCATCCATCCATCATCCATCCATCCATCCATCTATCCTCCATCCATCCATCCATCCATCCATCCATCCATCCATCCATCCATCCATCCATCCATCCATCCATCTATCCTCCATCCATCCATCATCCATCCATCATCCATCCATCCATCCATCTATCCTCCATCCATCATCCATCCATCCATCATCCATCCATCCATCCATCCATCCATCCATCCATCCATCCATCCATCCATCCATCCATCCATCAGGGATGTGCACGAATATTTGTAGGCATTCGAAATTCAATCAAATGTGCCGAATTTCAAGATTCAAATTCCAATAGAATGTCCCAAAATTCAAATTTAAACATTTGGATCCTATTTTGAACACTGAATTTCAGGTCTATTTGTTTGAATTATCCGGACATTCATATGTGTATGGGTTAGTACACAATGCGTACTTGGAAGATTCACACCTTTCCTGCATCCATACGCATTAATATGTATGTCCCAGATCTGTACAGGACAAAGCGGGTTGCATACGGGATAACTACAGGATGCATATGCACATGTATGGATGTGTACAGATGTTGGGAACATGCACACAGACATCTACGCATCTTGTCAACATTAGTAAAAGCAAATTTGAATAAAAAATTCAAACAAATAGATTTGAATGTGCTTAATTCGAATTGAATGTTGTTAAACTCAAATTTGCTTAATTCAAATCGAATTGAACTTTTGAGCATTCGAATCAACTCAAACAGAATGTCAACAAATACATTCTTGCACATCAGTACCACCCATTCATTTGTTCATCCATTCACTAATTCATATATCTTTCTCACCCTATTTCCATAGGTCTCAGGGCAAGTTGCAATAAAACCTCTACAAGAACAGATGAAATAGATTATATAATAGGCAAAGGCAAATCACATCTGTATTACTGCCAATAAAGCTGCAGGGAGGGAGGAAATAAACATTGCCTGCATGTCAAAGGCTGAGGTAAAGAGAGGCACATCCACCAGATGCCTAATCTACCCAATGAGAACGCCTCATGCACCACAAAGGGAAGAATGTTCCATAACCTAGGGGCCATCACTGAGAATGCCATGCCACGCACCCTCCACTCCTTAAGTGCTAAAGGAGGTGGCACAGCCAAGAAGGCCTCCCTGGCAAATCTTAGGCCATGGGCAGGTCTGTATGGGAGAAGGAGTTGCTTTAGATATCCAGTACTCATCCCCTTTATGCTGCCCACCCTCTTTCAGGGTTTGGAACTGAAACAGGGCCAGCTGCAATTAGTAATTCAAAGGGAAACCACCTGGGAATACCAGTTGCTGTAGGCTTGACTGGCAAGGGGGGGGGGGGGAATGTCACCACAGAATGCCATGGCAAACCACATCTGTACTATTGCCAACAAAACTGCAGGGATAGAGGGACATATAAATAAATAGACCCACGCACCCCATACCGGTACTTTTATCTTACCAATAGTCCTGGGATGCTGTTCAGTTCACTTCCAGTTACAAAGTGTTTGAAGAAAGTAAGAGTAACTAGATAGCAACTGCATCTACATGTGCATAGCCTCAGAATTTATACGCAGCTCTTAAAAGCTTGAAATCTAAGATATTTCTTTGGGGAAAACTGAGAGGGAATGGAAGCTATGGATGTAAAGCAACATGTTTTCACCCATTTCTTATACTACCAACTTAATAGGGCAGTTGTAAAAAATTCTGCAATAATCCACTTGATGTCTTAAACGGCCCTTCTGCATGTACCTTCTCCTGATTCGGATCTGCTGGTCTGGCAGAAGCAATCTGTCTCAACTATGGGATGGATTGTCCTGAGACCAGAACAACACTGCCTGCAGGGTGCCAGCTGCTGTGTTCTAGTCTCCACAAGAGTCCTGAAGCCCATGTGAACTTTGGAGCTCACATGAACTTTGGAGCTACTTGTTACACTGGCCAAAATGGGTAAACCAGAACAGAGAGACATGGACCTTTTGCAGGGCTCTGTGATCCGGATTTTCACGCACTAGTATGCCAGTATAGGAGGAGGAGGAGGAGGAGGAGAAGGAGTTGGCTTTTCAACCCCGCTTTTCTCACCCATTTAAGGGGACTCAAAGCAGCTGACAAAGCTTTTCTATTTTTCTCCCCACAACAGAACACCCTGTGAGGTAAGTGTGGGTGTGAGAGCTCAGAAGAGAGCTGTGACTAGCCCAAGGTCACCCAGATGGCTTCATGGAGGAGAATGAAGAAGAAGAGTTGGTTTTTCTACCCCACTTTTCTCACCCATTTAAGGGGACTCAAAGCAGCTGACAAAGCTTTTCTATTCTTCTCCCCACAACAGACACCCTGTGAGGTAGGTGGGGCTGTGAGAGCTCAGCAGAGAGCTGTGACTAGCCCAAGATCACCCAGATGGCTTCACACAGGTGGGTGGAATCAAACCCAGTATTCCCAGATAAGCGTCCAGCTCCCTCGCCACTAGACCGACTGACATATCATATTGAGCCACTGTTGATCCTGTTCTAGGTCCTCCTGAATTATGTTCCATCTGGTGCATGCAGGCACACTAGCAGGGGACAAACTATTTCCAATTCTCATCAGGACACAGACCAAAGAGGTGTGCTGATAACAGATCTTAGCTTAGAAAAGTCTTCTTTTTCTTTTTAAAATAGTGCCTCCCGGAAATATTTCATCCATTTCCCGAAATTTTGCACAAAATGAGGCTAATGAACTCTCTCCTGAGATATGAGCACAAACCCGTAAGGACGGCAGGACGGCTGGGCCGGATGTCCTTAATGCAAATTTGGATGCAGTGCCGTGCCGTCCGATAGACGCAATTAGCTTTCCCCAGTAATTACACGAAGCGAGGATCATTATCCAAGGGAATATGGTAATACGTATTGATTAGGAAATGGAATTCCTTTTACAGGGAAGAAAGCCTGGATCTGATGTAAGGTTAAAGGCCTGTAATTAATGGGAGAAAGGTTTTATATATGTATATATGGGAAATTAAGGGCTGGGGCATCATTTCACCGAACCTGCGCATATAATGCCATTATCCACCACCGCCATTTGGCCGCTAAGTGAAAACATTAACTGTTCTGGGACTTCTGATTATCATGGCAGAGCTGTGCCAACATTTCCATTAGAGTGAGTGGAGATGATGTAAGTTCCCAAACCCAAAAGAGCAAGACTTCACTCCTCCACAATTCCGTGCTTTTCCAATAACAAAACCAGCCTGGTCCATTTGACTCCTCACCTACATCAGTGCTAGGAAAAGAAAGAATGCCACTTCAGAGCTCTCCCTTTGCTTTTAGAGTAGCAACTGTAAGTGAGTCCTTTTGTAGGAAAAAAAAAATATTATTTACAGGCCTGTTGCTAACAGCAACATGACCTACTCTCTTTGGCTGCGCACAAGCGAGTTTGCAGAAATTGGCTGGATGATTTACCAACAAGGCCCAAAGTTCCATCCCCTGTCAATGCCAGGGAAGGGATCTGTTCTTAACACAGAGCAGATCCCTTGCATTACATAGAAGCTCAGACTCAGCCTTCCTGTCACGTCTTCACAGAGTCATCCCAAGCTTATGTCAAGCTTACTAGAACGAATACCTAGGTGCATCTTTCAGGCTGAGTGGGGGGGGGAGGAACTGGGGAGCTTCTAAGGCCATCTGCTGGGACTCGAGAGCAGGAGAAGGTTTGTCCTTGTCTCTGCTTGAGATGCCCATGAGCATTTGGCGGGCCACTGTGTGCAACAGGATGCTGGACTAGATGGGCTGTGGCCTGATCCAGCAAGGCTTCTCTTATGTTCTTATGTAAGTGTCTGGGGGTAGAGACCATTCGCTCTTTTTCCACCGCTCTGGGGTCGTCTGAGGTGCCACCAAGCACACTGGCAACTTGGACGACCGTAGATGCAACTGAGCATGCGCAGAGTGTCCACAGCATCAAGCCAACGGCACTGCAGCTAAAAGAGGGGTGCCCAGAGGAGGACTGGGTCCCAGATCAAATAAGGCAAGTATTCGATCCCAGGGGGAGGGAGCAGCCAAAGTTGACTAGCGCTCCAAGTGCGAGCACTAGTAAACACTGGTTAATCACACTCCTTTCCCATCCAGCGGACGGGAAGGGAAGTGTGAAAACGTCCCTGGATCATCTGGATGCTGTTTAGTCAACATCATTTGAAGCCCAGCCTAGCAGACCTCCCTTTGATCTGACCCTTTTTGTCATGCTGCAGGCTTCAAACGAAGCAGGTGAGCACAGTGCATTTGGGCTCCTATGCTCAAGACCACCCACGCTATTTCTTATGGGTTGAAACAAATGAAGAACGCTCTGTCCTGAGTTTGGTTGCAGTTAGGTAATCCACACAAATATAATCACAGAGATAACACTTCTCCTTTGCATCTTAGCCTTAAGAGGTTTTTTAAGGCTGTGACAAAAATATTTTTAGAGTGCCTTAAAATATATATGTATATATGTTATACATTGTCCCAAAATACCCCTCTCCCTCCTTCTCCAGCAGAGATAAAACATAAGAGAAGCCCTGCTGGATCAGGCCACAGCCCATCTAGTCCAGCATCCCATCACACATGGTGGCCCACCAAATGCTCATTGGCATCTCAAGCAGGGACATGCGGTGCGTCCCCACGCAAGCCATTTGGCACTGTTTGGGTGCTGTTTGGGCTCACATGGGACCGGGTGCAGGACTGGGCCCAGGTGCAAGCTAGGTACGGGTTGGGCACGGATGGAGGCGTCCCCATGCAAACCGCACCAAACGCTGGCACGGGGGAGCAGCGCCACCTCCTCTCCGCCTCCTCTCCTCATTGGAAGCCTGATTGATGCCAGCCCACTCCTGTGCCACCCGCTGCAGCGATTACTTGGAAACCCCTACAGGTGGCACCCACCTGGCCACACGACTACATAAGAAAGCCGCCAGGTGGCATCTCTTCGCAGCAAAGATAGGGGCAAGGCACATAATAATAATACGCGTGACAGTAAAGGGAACTGCTGTTCATTAGCCAAAGCTAATGGAGTCAGTTTAGCACACACATGCATCTCTGCATCACCATTGGCAATGGGCTCAAGCAATTCTGGTCAAATTCATGCCTGATGCCATCTGTCTGCCTGCCAGGCAGCAGCAGCCAGGATTGGCAGGTGGCCTCCTGCAGATGAGAAATGGCTCCAGGCCATCAGAAAGCCAACATATCATCGCTAACCCGCATGTTTTGCATTCTCCGTGGCCCAGCGGCGAGAAAAGCCAACTCTTCTCCTTTTTCTCGATTCATGGGGAGAAGAACAGAAGGGTTGTCAGTCGCTGGGAGTCACCTGAAGTGGGTAGAAAAAGCCAAGTAGAAAAGCCTTCTTCATTTTTCAAATGAGGTGGAGAAGAACTGAGCGTTTGTCAGCTGCTGAGGGGTCCCTGAAATTGCTCTCGAATCCTAGCAAATGGCCTTAGAAGCATCCTGCTTCTTCCCTCCCCAGCCTGAAAGACGTACCTAGGCATTCAGTCTAGTAGCCATTGATACATCTGTCATCCATAAATTTGTCTAACCCTACCTTTTCCGGCAGCAAATTCCATAGACCGATAACCCTCCAGGTGAAGAAATACTTCCCCTTGTTGGATCCAACTCTCCAACCCATCAGCTTCATAAAGTGCCCCCTGGTTCTAGTGTTGTGTGATAGAGAAAATAACTTTTATCACCTTCCAGGCCAGAAGTTTACAATCTTTCCAATAACGCTTCTTCCAACCCTCCAAAGTTAATTTGCATCTAATTTATTGACAGTAAGGAGGAGAAGTACATATGAGATTTCTCTTCTGGCATGCGCAATACAGGCAAAGTAAGAACAGTTCAAGCAAAGTTCATAGAGACCGGCACAAACTTTTGAAGCTGCAAAACCTGCAGACATTCTTATCAGTCTTTGCAAACATACTGGCCTCCCAAATTCATTACAGTGTATGACAACATAGTGGAATATGCACTTACAAAACTGATTACCAATCAATATAATAAATGAGAAAGAAAGAGAAACATAGGGTGTTTTTCCACTGTCACTACAAGTATCCATTAAGTACCAATTAATGGGTACTTAATGGGTACTTCTAGTTGCAGTGGAAAAACACCCCTAGTGACAGTGGAAAAACACCCATACATATTACCAAGTTTGGAATCCATTACTCATACTTTTAGAAAACTCGGTAGATGAACATGCTTTATCTAGGGAAGCCATCAAGTTTTTATTAAAGTAATCTGCAATGTTTTGTAAATATGTGATATTCAGTAATGGCTTATTCTTATTGTTGCTAGCCTGGTTGTTAGAGAAAATGGTTACAGAAAATCTGTCAGTATTTTTATGACTCTAGTTTTAGTTCTTATTTTTTGGTAAGATTGGTAATATTCTATTTGTAAATGTATTTGATGTAGACACAATTATTTGTTCATGATTATTAATGGTTGTTTATGATAAAGTGTTAAAATAATAATAATAAAAAGAATAATCAGCATCCTTTTCCATGGAGGTCCCGTCATTATTTTAGTCATTTTCAAAAAATCAACTTTTATTATATTTTTATTGTGACCTACTCTGAGACCTCCAGGTACAGGATAAATAAACAAACAAATAGAATGAAGAAGCTAACACCTCCAAGCCGTTTTAGTCACTAAAACAACAATAATTGTGTGCAGATACAGCCAATAACTCAGACTTGGGGAAATGTGTCTTTTTGAACTTACTTGGTTCTCACTCTGTTCTTATGGCATTTTGTTTCCTTTTTGTTTCCTTTTTTTTAAAATTTGTTTTTCAACAGCAGAAATTCACTTTGGAGGGCAGGAGAAGAAGTTACTCTATCTGCACCAATGTCAGGCATTTATTGATGCATTCGACAAAGGCCTTGCTCAGATGCCCAGAAGAGTCAATATTTGGTAAGGAGCATTAAATTTTCAAGCATCCTCTCCGTCAAGGTGACCTTCACTGCTTTCCTCCAAATATCCCCCTCTTCCCTCCTCTTGCCACGCAAAACCTCTTGACTATGACCTGTGCTAAGAGGAGAAACCTTTGAGAAGTTATGGGCCACAGCCTTATTACGTTGGCACAAGCTCAAGATACCAAAAGGTTTCACCAGTTCACAGCCTGCTTAGAGAGGCAGGGGCACCTTTGCACCCAAACTCCAGAGACAAACCAGATTTATTTATGCACCATGTGATTTACAAGGGGCTACTAAAGCATAGGGCGAGAAGCATGCAACTTAAGAAGTCAGCAGACCGCTCAGACAGAGAGGAAGTAGAAGAACCAGGCCTCCTGCCAGTATGAATAATACAAACCGAGAATTCTCACTGGAGGCCCATCCTGGGCACAATATGGGCTGCTTCTAAAAAAAGCATGGGAGAGAGAAACCTGAAGGGAAAAGCAACAGACACGATGCATTTTCCTTTCACTCTCTCCGTCCACCACACAGCTTTCAGGAAGCCACTTGGAGACATCAAAGGGAAAAGGAAAGAAAGCAAAATGACAAATCAGCTTCCTTACCCTGCCTTCCCCACTGATTTCTTAGAAAAATGCAGCAGATAAAGGCATGGAAGACGAGAAGTGACTTGGATGCCCGTTTTCCTCCTCCGCTTGAAGCAATGGCGGTAGGTCCCTCATGGGACACTGGTGCGGGGAAAGAGTTCTGTTTATATTTCTGATCTACCAAGAAACAGAGCATCTCTGTTGGTGGAGATTTCATACGAACTTAGGAGGAGGTCTACTCAGTCAGGCCACAGCCCATCTAGTCAGCGCAGGGGCCACCAATTGCTTCTGGGCTTCTCAAGCAGAAGACAAAGGCAAAACCTTCACCTGTTCCTGACTCCTTGCAAATGACCTTGAGAAACCTGGAGATAGTATGTAAGCATCTGTTCTAGTAGGCATGAGTACGCCAGTCCTCCATGGATTTAATAGGAACATAAAGAGTATGCTGATGAGTTGTCTGAGAAGCTGTATGGCTTTGGGAACTCAGGACTGGGTTCTTCTGAGCTACTTCAGGGGGGTGGGAAACTTGCTGCACCTAGAATGCTTCTTCTACCTAATGTTCACCCAACGCTATCATAATCTATCATCAATAAAGCTCGAGCAACTTGCTAGAGTGATTTTCTGCCTGAATCTTGGCCTGAGGTGGCGATTTTGACACTTGGGTCCAACTCTGCAAGGCAATTTTTTTAACTCAATCCAGTGAGTATCCATTAGCACACCCCTTTTGCATGCCTGGAGGATTTATGGGTGGGAGATAAATAAGTAGAGAAATAAATTCATGGAAGACAGGGGTATCGATGGCTTCTAGAATGGATGCCTAGGTACTATTTCTGGGTTGGAGAGACAGGCAGGATGCCTCTAAAGCCATTTGCAGGGAGTGGAGAGCCAATGAAGGCTTTTCCTTGTTCTTCTGCCTGAGATGACCAAGAGCAATTGGTGGGCCACAGTGTGAGATGAGATGCTGGACTAGATGGGCACAAGGATGTACTTTGTCCTGTTGACAAATCTCCCAGCAGCTTTAGCTTCCTCTGGAAGCCTTTCTGAAGTTGCTCAGCATCCAAGCTAATAACCCATAATGACCCAGTCCTCTGTGAACTTCTCCAACCTTCTGTAGAAACCACCCAAGCTGGGGAGCCACTGAATGCCAACGTTTACCTGCCCTGAGACTTCCAAGATTCAGGTTCATTGGATGACCTTTATTTCCAGGGTTTGGGAAAAGGAGTGCAGGGAGCGCACCTTTTCAAAGTCCACCCCATTTTCAAAATCCGTGCCACCCATCCAAATTTAGCGCCAACCCCATAATCAAGAGGTTGAGATAAGTGTGTCTTCTTTGTGGTAGTCCCGAGGTGTCTCACTTCTGAGGTGTATCAAGCACATTTCCTGTGCCTTTTCTGCACTTACCATCTTTTAATCTGGACCAGTGGATCCCACTGATCCAGATTATGTGGAGACTCACTGATCCAGATTACTTGGAGGCATGACTGGATCAGTGCTGTTTGCTTCCCATAATCTCTGCAGAGTTTCCCCCCTGGCTTCCCTTCCAGCCCCCCCCCCTTAATTCTCAAGCCTTGAGAGTAAAAGGAGCAAGAATTTTCCCTTCTGTAGACTTGAAGTGCACGCTCTGTGCCACCAGGGTGTTGAATTCTTTCCACTCCATGCAGCTGCCCTTAGGCAATAATGGGGTCCACAGGCACCCCATTAAGAGTACAGCTTCCTTTTCTTCCTGCTACCACAGAATGCGACATCAGAAGGACCTCTGACCCACCAGGCACCTGCTTTCCTCCATTCACCTCCCCTGATGTTGCTTTGATGTCATTTCCCTGACACCCCTTCCTTTTTGCTGTATAAAAGCCCCTTGGAATGCTGGGATCTGTAGTCGAGGAACACCTGGAAGGCCACCATTTGCCATTAAGCAGGTACTGCTGTTATGCAGTAAAGACACCTAGCCTCTGGGAGTTTTTAATTAACTTATTAATGAACTTATTAATATCCAAAGGTCTAAGGGCGGGTAACAACATTTGAAACCAGACATATATTAAAACAGCAGTATATATTAAAACAATAACAATGTCTGTAAAGTGGGAAGAGACAGCGTATTTCCGTTTCACCAAAGGCTTTCTAAACATATACAGTGAAGAAGCCTGACACACCTCAAGGGGAAGATTATTCCACAGCCTAGGGGCCATCACTGAGAAGGTCTTCTCCCGGGTGCTCACCCCTTTTACTACTGAAGGTGGTCGGACAACCAAGAGGGCCTCCCCTCCAGATCTTAAGGCATGGCCAGGTCGATATGGGAGAAGGCCTTCCTTTAGATATTTGGGGCCCAAGTTATTTAGGGCCTTATAAGTCAAAGTCAACACTGCAGCTTCAAAACCGTCTTCAAGGGCAGCCCCATGTAGAGGTCCATCCTCCCAGGTGACACTGAGAAGGACATGAATTTCTGGTTGCCATAGTTAAACCAAGATTTGTTTGTCTTTCAAAGATCTACATGCCTGATCTCAGAGATTTAAATCTCTGTGTCTGTGAAGATGGCCACAATCAAATCCTCAGCAAACTGCCCAAGTGCCTATGTGTCTCAATTTCCCAGGCTCTCAGAGTCTGCTAAACCACAATCACAAAGAGATTTCAGCACACCCTTCCCACTTTGCTTCAGCGACCGGCTGTCACCTGGGTGGATACAGGGAAATAAGCCATCAACGGATGCCCTGGAATGGCAGTGCGTGACCTCTCCTGTCTGCCCTCCAAACACAATTCTAATTCTATTATCTCAATCACTCCATTATCCAAATAGCACCTCATCGGTTTGCAGGACCGGTTTTGGAAACATTAGGATAATGGGACTGTATGTGATTAAGGAGCAGCTGCCGCTATTTTCTACCGGATTCCTCGTCCCTCTGGACACAAGGCTGGCTATCTGCACAGGCACAGGTTCCTGGTTAATCAGGGACCGCGCAAAGCGCAGCTGGCCCGATCGTGCCAGTAGTGACTGGGCAACCACCAGGTAAGGAGTGGGCATATGGACGCGCACCCGGGGTGGGTTGGGGGGTGTTGGGTGGGGGTCCCACCAGCCCCTGGAGGTCGATCTGGGCCCCTGGAGTTGGTGGGACCCCAGGGAAGGGAGGTGCCAGGGCTGCCCACTCCTGGCTCCACAGGAGCCAATGGGGGGAGTCCTGGGATGGCCGTTCGGCCAGAACACATCTAAGACAGTTTCCCATCCACATGTAGGCAGTAACCTGCCAATTACCTGCCAATTTAGATGTGTTCGGGGTGAAGCGTTCTATGGTATTTTCGCTGTAGTGCGAAGAGGCCTCAGGTGAAGGTTTTGCCTTCATCTTCTGCTTGAGACACCCAGAAGCAATTGGCGGCCCCCCATGTGAGACAGGATTCTGGACCAGATAGCTATGGCCTGATCCAGCAGGGCTCCTCTGATGTTCTTATAGGGTAAACAAATTCATGGAGGACAAGTATATCAAAGGTTACTAGAACGGATGCCTAAGTACTGCTTTCAGGCTGGAGAGACAGGCAGGATGTCTCTGAAGACCATTTGAAGGGATTCAAGAGCAGGTGAAGGTTTTCCCTCTTGTCTTCTGCTTGTGATGGCCAGAAGCCATTGTTGGGCCAGAGTGTGAGACAGGATGCTGGACTAGATGGGCGGTGGCCTGATCTCCATGAATATGTCATTCCTGGTGGCTATCACCACCTCTTCCCTACAACTATGGTTGGCAGAAATAACAAAGAACAACAGCGGAAATCCAGTTCCCGGCTCCAGCCTCTTAATTTATTTCAGTGAAGAGCTTTCAGCTTTGTGAAGAAGGTCGATTTGCCTTTAGTGTCATATGGGAAACTTCAACCACAACACCTTATGCAAAGAGATTCCCAGCTGCATATGGTTGAATGATTTATGCACTTGCAAACCACTTCCCATTAAAGAATCCCAAAGCAGTTTACAAAAAAAAGACATTAAAAACAAGGTTAGTAGGAACAGCTAAAAGGGTAAAATTAATTTAAAAATAAAAATGGGGCAGACTAGGAAAACAATCATTCACACAAGGAATATCTGAGTAAGCAGGTGCCTAAAGGATGAAATTATAGGTGCCTCGTGAATATATATCTCAAACTGTTTATTGCAAGTAATTTTTCCATTTATTAGACAACAAAAGAACCTAAGAGGAGCCCTGCTGGATCAGGCCACAGCCCATCTAGTCCACAAGAACCTGAGAGGAGCCCTGCTGGATCAGGCCACAGCCCATCTAGTCCACAAGAACCTGAGAGGAGCCCTGCTGGATCAGGCCACAGCCCATCTAGTCCAGCATCCTGTCTCACACAGTGGCCACCAATTGCCCATGGGCATCTCAAGCAGAGACAAGGACAAACCTCCTCATGTTCTCAAATCCAAGCAAATGGCCTTAAGGGCATCCTGCTTGTCCCCCCAGCCCAGAAGATGTACTTAGGCATCCATTCTAGATGATATAGTGCAACGGGAAAAGTACAAAATGGGGAAACCATAATTATCAAGGACTTGGGACATCTTCCTTATGAGTTTAGGCTGCAATGCTTAGGCCTAATCACCCCTCAAAGTCAGTGTTAAGAGGGGACCTGATTGAAGTATAGCCATGAATGGTGTGGACAAGGTGGATAGAGAAAAATATTTTCTCTCCCACACAACACTAGAACCAAGGGGCACTCTATGAAGCTGATGGGTAAGAGGGTGAGATCAGACATGTGGGGAAGGATTTCTTCACTCAGAGGGTCATCAGTCTATGGAATTTACTACCAGAAGAGATGGTGACAGCAACCAGCCTGGATAACTTGAAGGAAGGGTTACACTAATTCCTGGAGGACATGTATCAATGACTACTAGAATGGAAGTCCTGATATCACCTCCAGGTTGCAGAGATAAGCAGGATGCCTCCCAAGGTCATTTACAGGAAGTCAAGAGCTGGTGAAGGTTTTGCCTTTGTCTTCTGCTTGAGATGCCCAAAAGCAATTGGTGGGCCACTGTGTGAGACAGGATGCTGGATTAGATAGGCTGAGGCTCGATCCAGCAAGTCTCCTCTGACATTTTTATGTTCTCACAGTGAAAGAGAAAGAATGATTTCATCCAGGAGCTTGATGAAGTTGTGGAGAAGCTATCTTTGCCTTGCCACAGCTCCCAGAAGTGGATGGACCACAGTTTTGCAGACGTTCGCAGCAAAAATGGTCCTTCCCCAGGCCTTCTGAAAAACACCCTTAATCTTGGCTTCAAATTAAATCCTCTGTACAGATTTGACCAAGAACCAACCTAGTGTTCTCTGAATTTTTCATTTAAGCAAAATTGAAACAGAAACTCTGAGGGGGTTCGGGGGATTTGAGTTTGTTTGTTTTTGTTTCATTTCGCTTTATTTAGAAACAGGCAAGACAACAAACATAAGAATTACACCCCCAGCAAACTGGGAAAGCTTGCCTGGTGTCAAGGCAGATCAAGTATGACGGACGGCTGTTTCCAATCAATTACATCCCTCCCTTCCCCCTCCCATCAGAAGCAGTTTTCTCTGCTAATTATATGAGTTTATTATTCCTAAAGCCCAGGTTGAACTCCAGATTCCAGGGGTCAAACGGGGTCAGGCAAGCAATCAGTTCCACATTTTCTTAAGCGAGAGCACCCCAAGCAATCCGTCACTGCCAAGCGGTTCATAATGACCAGCCCGAAAGTTAATGGCCTGAAGCCAAGGGTGGGGGGGAGGAACCCTTAATATCCTCTGGGGTGGGAAAGCCAAAGACAAAGAAAATGGATGTTCTATGCCTCAGATGATCCAATAAGAAAGCTTTGAAAATAAAAACTTTTTTTTTTCATAGAATCATAGAGTTGGAAGGGACCTCCAGGGTCATGGAGTCCAACCCCCTGCTCAATCCAGGATTTTCTGAACCATCCCGGACAGATTGAAGACATCCAGTGAAGGAGAACCCACCACCTCCCATGGCAACCTATTCCACTGACTGATCACCCCTCACTACCAGGAAGTTTTTCTTAATATCTAAACCGTACTGACTCCCGTGAGGTTTCATCCTGTTGATTCTAGTCCTCGCATCTTGTGCAAGTGAGAATAGGGATGATCCTTCTGCACTGTGACAGCCTTTCAGATACTTGAAGACCACTATGATGTCTCCTCTCAGTCTTCTCTTCTGCAGGCTAAACATTCCGAGATCCTTCAACCATTCCTCATAAGATGTGCTTTCCAGACCACTAACCATTTTGGTCGCCCTCCTTTGGGCTAGTTCGTCAATGTCTTTTTTAAAAAAGAACATTGCAAACTAAGGTCTTCCTGTTTCCCCTTCTCTCTTTGGGCCTCAAAGTTATGGATTCATCTAAGTTCATCTAGGAAATAAACTAAGCACTAAACTAGCCCCATACTTGGCCAGCAGTGCCATAGTGCAGATGACATGGGCAGGGCTTGGTGGATTGCCATAGCAGTGTCTCAGGTAACAACCAGTGCTTGCTCAGATTTTGGCATGGAGATCTGGACATAGCGTGAGACTGTGAGGGCATGGTTGTGCAGCCATGACCACTTGCTGTGCCACACCCGGAAGAGGATCCATACAGTTTCCAGGAGCAACCCAGCTGCTCCTGGTAGGCGTGTGGACTGCTTTTTAGCAGTTCACATCTGGCTTGTTCCAGGGGAGGTTGTGGCCACTCACCGTGAGTGGCCATGGCAGCCAGGTACAGGTGCACCTCGCCTGAAAACAAACTAGAGCTCACTAGCAAGTGAGTGTGAACAGGCCCTTAGTGTTTGCTGGGCCCTTTTCTTAAAATACCTTAGGTATTTCCTATTGCAAAGTAAGAATATATTCAGTCTTAGGGCCTTTTGGCACTTAGCCTTATTCTGGAACATAGAACAGGGGCCTGCTATCTGTGTGCTCGTGAAGACTATGACAGACCCCAGATGAGGTCTGCCATAGTCTGCATAAGTGTGTGGACAACAGACCCCTATCCCAAGATATATTCTGGAATAAGGCCAAGTGCAGAAAGGGCCCTGGTGTGCTACAATGCACGGAGTGTAGGTGTGGTTGCATTTTTTTAAAAGCAACTTTCCCCACAATTGCCAAAACCCCGGTTAGCATCTGCTTTCTAGGTCATATGTTTACCGTGCCTCTAAAACCGCCTGAGTGGTGCAAAAGCCAAGCAAGCCTTCCCCTCCCTGTCCTCAGAGACTTCCAGCTGTATTTATCAAATTCGGGGTGCGGGGAGCTCTTGTCACAACGTATAATTGCTCTCCCTTTGCGCTGTTTTGTTTCCCTCGAGCGCCAGCTCAAAAAATGCATTCTCAGCATTTGCACCAGCGTTCTCCCGAACCCATGCAGAGCCTTGCACGGGGGAAAGATCCCCTTCCCTTGATGGGGTGCACAGATTAGATTTGCACTTTCCAGCCAATCCTTGGTGCTGGCTGGGGGCGAGAATTGGTTGAAGTCACAGCAAAGGGGCAGTGTGTGTGTGTGTGTGCATTGATTCACAAACTGGTGTGTGGAAATGACCTGGAAAATATGAGGTCTCCAAGAAAAGGGGCTCCGGCTATCAGCCGAATTAGAGGAGACAGCTGTTTAACAGAGCCTGGGATTACACAATTCATATGTAATCATCAGCTTCTTAAATTTCCTTTCTGTGGGCCTCCCCTCCCCTCCCCTCCCTTCGCCACCCCTCCCCTCCTGCCTGGTTTGAAGCAGAGTCAGGGAAGAAGGATTGAATATTTCCCAGATTGCTTTCTAAATTCCTCAACAATGAAAGAAGAAGATGAATTCCTGAGCCCTCCGTACGACAACCAGCCCTGCTAACTCTGGGATAAGCTGGCCAATCTGCCTGGCTCAAAGAAGAGCCACGTTTCATTTGATGGAGGGAAGCAGGGTAGGAGGGAAGAAGGAAGGAAGGAAGGAAGGAAGGAAGGAAGGAAGGAAGGAAGGAAGGAAGGAAGGAAGGAAGGAAGGAAGGAAGGAAGGAAGGAAGGAAGGAAGGAGATGCGGAGAATTGGGAGACCCAAGCCCATGGCAGCTTTGATGTACCTGGCTTGCATAGGTATATAACAAAAACTTATGGAATATTGAGAGAAGTAACAGGACCAGGGACGATTTTGCACTTCCCTTCCCATCCACAGGATAGGAAAGGACAGCAATTAACCAACGTTGACTAGTGTCCGCACTTACCTGATTTGGTCACGGGGTCCGTCCTCCTCTGGGCACTGCCATTTTGGTTGCGGGACCCTCCATGACCACGCGTGCGTCTTCACCATCACCATGATGATGCTGATGCTCTGTGCACACACAGTCACTTCTATGGTTGTCTGAGGTGCAGCATGCTTGTGTGGCACCTCAGATGACCCCGGAGCACCAGAAGATGTGCGGATGGTCACTCCGCTGGTCGCTCCAGGTAAGTTTATGGTAAAGGCTGGTTAAGGTGTGGAGCACGATTTTTCCCTACTGGGAGTTCACAAAAGATCATGTGCTCTCACACACTGCCACCTCAATCTAGCAAGTAATCAGAACTACTAGATTAGTTGTGTAGCCGCCACAAGATTGCCTTCTATCTTCCAGGGGTGAACAGGATATCAGTTAAAAGGAAGGAGAAGGACGGAGGATTCTCCAATCACAGGACTCTTGTCACTAGTCCCTGTTACAAAAGATGCCAGAGATAAGCGGAAAAAGCAGGTGCTTAAAGTGAGACATTGGCGATCCAAGAATGCCAGTGTACCATCAGCCCCAAAGCACACTGACCTGGTGGCATAATTTTTCAGGCACCACTGGAAAATTCTGCTTTTCAGAGATTTTCCGGAGTAAAGGTCCTCCAGAATAATTGCTCCTTGCCCAGGACACATGCCTGCTTCCACACGGGTGTGACGCCCACTCACATGTATTTTGACAACATGAAATAACCAGATGTGCATGAATGCGCACTGGCTTCCACACATGCACAGTAGCCATTTTTGCCTCCGTTTCAGCCATGCGCATGTTCAGTAAGGACTATGTCACCAAGCTTCCAGATTGATAGGATTTCTTACTATTCCGGGAAAAAACGCTTTGAGATAAAGTGGGGTCTTACCCCTATACAACACAGTTATGATGGAGTTGGAGCTAGGGATATACACAGTTTTATTATCGTTGTTGTTATTTGATTCATATCAAATCAAATGTAAGAAAATTTGTATTCATTTGAATAGATCTCCTTTGAATGTGGTAGGATTCTATTCGATATGGATATATTTGTACAAATTTGTACAAATATCCGATACAAACGCAAAGTGTCAAATCCCCCTGAATCCACTTTGAATCTGTTCTCAAACCACATCAAATGCCCTCTGGATCCGTTGCAGATGCGACTGGCGCAGCCGCTTCCCACCTCCTTGTTTCACGAATATTTCGAAGCATTCATACAAATGTTCCAAAACATTCGTACGAATACAAATGTCAATGTACGAATGTCATAACATTCAATTCATATACAGATCTCCGAATCTGTCTGGATTCAGACAAATATTGAATGTTACGAATATTCGCGCACATCCCTAGTTGCAACAGATTAGGGCTGTGCATGAATGCAATTTTCAGGATTCGATCCAATGCCCGAGAATTCAATTCAATTTGAATGTGAAAAATTCAAACTTAACCCAATTTGATTAGAATTAAGCAAATTCGAATCTATTTGTTTGAATTTTTCAATCGAATTTGCACTTATGAATGTCAACAACATTTGTAGATGCCCGTACACATCTTCCCCAGGTCTGTACATGTCCGTACGCATCCGTATATGTCCGTATGCATCCCGTAGTTATCCCATATTCAACCCGTTTTCATCCCATACAGGACTGTACAAATGCGTACGGATGCGGGAAAAGTGTGGACCCTCAAGAACACCTCATGTACGAATCCGTAACATACGAATGTCCACATCGTTTGAACAAATAGATCCAAAATCCAAAATTCGAATTGAATCTTTAAATTTGAATTTAAGGACATTCGATTAGAATTCGAATGTGAAAATACGGTCAATAATTGAATTTCAAATGCATTCAAATATTTGTGTCCATCCTTACAACAGATACATGTGGCAATGCCAACATAGCCAAGCCATCATCACAGGTTTGAACACTTGCCTGGATGCAGCCTTGGTCTTTTGATTTTGATAGATACAACAGCGCATTAGAGTTGCCTCTTGTGAAACAGAGCCAACTATGTCTGCACTTTGCTTCCTGTCCACAGGACAGGAAAAGGGCATTCCTAAAGACATGCACTAGCATTCACACTTGTGAACACTAGTGCATGCCAAACCTGTCCCCCATGTGCCCGAGCACTCACCTGCATCCAGGTGCGTGTTTGGGCACCATCATATTTTTTGCACTAGTCAGCGCACCTGCACACGCACTGGCACCATCACTGGGACAGCAGTAACACGCAGCACACACACAGTCACATTTGGGGGTCACCTGACATGCCAGCGTGCTTGGATAGTAGGGAAGTGCACAAATGTCTTTCTGACATTCAAATCCTTGTAGATTCAAATGTCATAAAATTCCGATTTGAATCTATAACATTTCAAATCTGTACGTTCAAATGTTAGACTAGTATTTAAAGATACAAATGTCGACAACATTCATATCTGTTATACGTAGCTTTCCCTATGCCGGAAAAATCTGTATGCATCCCATATTATCCCGTACGCATCCCGTTTTAATCCCGTATTTTAAGTGCAAGATACGGATAATTTTCGGGCAGATTCATATACGACAGATACGAATCTACACATTCAAATCATCCAAAAATCCGTACCGGATTTTCAAAAATCCATATTTGAGTTCGAATGTCAAATTCAGATTTCCAAAGATCCGATTCGAGTTCGAATGTCGAAATTCATTGGATACGAATAGAATATTCGACTTTTTGAATATTTGTGCACATACCTCTTGCCTTGTACGGCAGCTGATCCCCAGCCCCCGGAAGGGGGTGTCAAGGAGCAAGATTTTTGTGTGCCGGGATTTTGCAAAACAGAAGGCAAAGCCGACGTCCTTGCTCAACTACAACCGCATTACAACTATCAGGCTGGGATCACAGCTTCACTTTAAACCTTCTTCAGTCCATCTTCAGGTCCTGCTCACACCTTCACATTTTTTTTGTTTTTTTTTCTGGGCTTTCCACCCTCCATTTGGACTTTAAAATGAGCCAGTCTGATCTAGCAGTTAGGGAGCCGGACTCTTATCTGGAAATACTGGGTTCGATTCCACTCTCCTCCATGAATCCAGCTGGGTGACCTTGGGCGAGTCACAGCTCTCTGCTGAGCTCTCACAGCCCCACCCATCTGTTGTGGGGAGAAGAGCAGAAGGTTTTTCAGCCACTTAAAAGGGTGAGAAAAGAGGTAGAGAAAAGCCAACTCTTCTTCTCCTTCTCCTTCTCCTTCTCCTTCTCCTTCTCCTTCTTCCTTCCTTCCTTCCTTCCTGACTGGCTGGAAATCCCATAAATAAAACAAACAGAAATGAAAAGGTGTGCGCAGACAAACCTGAAGATGGACCTGAAGATGACCACAGCCTCAGCCACAAGAAGCCCCAGGGGCATGGAGTATACCAGGGACACCTAGAGCAAGCCTTGGTCTGTTCACCAGCTTCACCTGGAGGCCACGAAGAGGCAGGGAAAATCCTGCTGATCAAACCTGCCCATGGCTCTTTTCTATCAGCAATCAGACTCTAAACGAAGAACATGTAGAACTATTAAAAACTGTCAGGTACAAAATAGGCTTAAGTAAAATACCACCAAAGGTCACAGGCAGACATTAAATATTTGGCAACGCGTAGCAAATATTTGAGCACTAGGTCAAAATTGACTGATGACAACGTGGAGGAAGAACTGCAAAAAGAAAATTGTTTTGGAGGGATGGATTGGCAAGGGAACTCTCCAACTTATGGACCATCTCTAAGCTGTCCTTAAGGCTGAGCTCTCACAGGGTGTTCTGTTGTAGGGAGAAGAACAGAAGGTTTGCCAGCTGCTTTGAGTCCCTTTAAATGAGAAAAGTGGGGTAGAAAAGCCAACTCTTCTTGTTCTTTTTATTCACCCCTGCCTTTGCATTTAGGAATATTGCCACCTTTGTAAAAACTGTTCTGAATGTGGAGATTGTCATCAGCCATCATCAATCTGATTGGGGGTGGTGGTCTTTGAACCCTGGGCATTTCCTGATTACCAATACCAGGAATACTACTGAGAAGATCAATAAGTCCCCTCTGTCATGCCTTTCATCGCGTACCCCGACTCCAGCTATTCAGGCCACGCCCATGCCTGCACCCCCGACATTGCCAGGGACAGACGGCACCAGCCCAAGTGCCGAGTACCCTGCCCACAAGGAGCGTGCGGACTCCTCCACAGGTGAAAGCAATGAGGGAATCACCTGGCCCTGCCTGAAGGTGTTGCACAGGCAGAAACAGATCACACGCCGCTCATCAAGAATCAGGCACCTGGAGAGGAAAAGGTGCGGTGCGGCATCCCCTATTTAAGGAATCAGGTGGCGCCCAGAGCTCGTTGCAGACAAAGCTGTGAAACCTTGCTGTGAAACCGGACTCGTGCCTTGGACCTTGGAATTGCTTGACTTGCTCAACTTCTGGCCCCCCGACCTTGGACCACCCCTGGCTTTGAGTACGTCCCACCCCCGCGTAGCAGTGGCGCACACATGTGTCTGCCTGAGAGCCACGTTGGCCGGACACGACACCCTCAAGCCTCATTGGTGATGGTGGCAGGGCCACCACTGTGACGGAAAAGTAGTTTCAGGATCATCAGACTGATCCACCACTAAAGCTTCGTAATGGTACATGTTATTGCACTGACCATCTTAGGAAAAAGCTACTGGACAAAGCTAATTCTCAAGTCATTAAAAGAAGTTGTTTGGTTTTTTTGTTTAAGGCTTATTCTGCTTGGGCCTTTTTGCATTTGGTCCTCCGGGATAGCTGTGCACACTCCAACATGGGTACATTTGAACACTGTGTTGCTGCTTCAGTCCCGGAGTGGTTCTGAGTGTGAACAGCCATTCCCATCTTTGGTAGCTGTGGAGGTGCTCCTAGTATGCATATGGCCTTTGCATTACTTCCACGTGAAGACTGTGTGGCGGTGGTGCAGTCACCCGTCGGGTTGCCCTGTCACCATAGGGATAGCCCAGCATGCGTGGCCATTTCTGTGATGAGGCGGATGCTCCCAGATGAGACTTTCCACACTTCAACAGCTACAAAATTAAGTGGCAGTAAGATTTGGCATGGGGCCGGCACTTGTAGTGTGAACGGCAGCCACCGTTCCTCGTCTTGACTTCTGTGGTACGCTTCCATGAAGTTAAGTGTAAAAAGCCCTTCAATCTGGCACAGGCTGTCTTAAAGTGAAGAGCATGCCAAAAACCTGGTATCTATATTGTTGCTGTATGGTCAAAACTATTATTATCAAAGATGTTACATATTAGGAAGGAAGGAAGGAAGGAAGGAAGGAAGGAAGGAAGGAAGGAAGGAAGGAAGGAAGGAAGGAAGGAAGGAAGGAAGGAAGGAAGGAAGGAAGGAAAAGACTTGCAGATCTGGAATTCACAAGATTTTCTATGAACCCAAGCAAACATAGGAGACTATTGTGCATTTATGGACTTCTATTCAGACCTCACAAATGGTACTCTCTGAAATGACTTGTAATTCCATCAAGTACAACCACCCATCTCCACCTCATCAGTGCAGCACTGGATTGTCTGGACCTTGTGAAATATATGGAGCCTAAAAGGATTATATTTCACGGATTATACTGCCAACAACCTGGAATGTTAAGTAGAAGGTCCTCTTTGGTCTGTTGTCAGTGAATTTGAGAATGTAAAGACTTATGATCTCCAGCAGAAGGTTTTAATGACCTTATTGAGTCGTTCAGGAGATTTCTTTATAGTATCGTAGGGGATTTCCATGCCTCGCCTTGAAGAAGGACTTAAACAATCAGCAAATGTCTGCTGATTCAAGCATTTCTATCTTATGTTCAAACAGTAGCATTAGCATGGCTGGGGCAACTCACGCGGCAGTTATCTGTGGTATCAAGTGGAAAAGGTGGAAATAATTTTCACATAGCTAACACGATGCAAACAACTCCAGCATGCAAGTGTTTTCTGTCAGGAAATGCTTTGCAGTCTATTTCCACATCAAGCTTGAAACAGATGACACCGAGACTTTGATTCAAGACACCATCAAGGCGTTTATGAACTGGAGCCTCTCTCAATGTCCAAGTACTCTCTATCCTATTGAAGCACTGCTTTGAGAGTAATAAAGAGACTCCCGTCTAGGTTAGCTGGACAATGAACCAATGGACACTCCCTCCCCAGCCACATGCAAGTGTGGGGGCTTGAAGTCTAACATGCTGCTGTTGATTTGCCATCACTGTAATGTCTTCATACCAAACTTACAAAATGGGGTGCGGCAAGAGGAAGGCACCCACTTGCACCTGCTCACCCTAGCCATCCCAAAGCCACCATCTCTAGGACTGAGGAAGACGATAACCAAAGCTTACCTGTTTGTCTGACATAATGTACAGGTGCTTGTGATCCACCGAAAAAACCATATCCCGTAGAATTGGTGTGTTATCCACTACCTGGACGACCTCATATTCCAGGGCACCTTTGTTTGGACCATCCACACGGATCTGGAAATCCATAAGAAAAGGAGTAAGATGAAGAGAGGAGCAGGAAAGACAACTGTGAAAACTATGTTTAGAAAATACTCACACATTAATTATTGCAATTTAGGAAATCAAATCATATACATTTTCATAAATAACCATTGATTATTCTCTTTTCTCATTGTGACCAGCCCACAGTGCATGGCTGTGCAGCCACCCCACGCCGTTCCACCCAATCGCAGCTTCACACCAGAAGAAGGTGTGAACACTGTTGACTAGGAGCTCACCAGCTGCTCCTGGTCAGGCTGTGGACATGTTTTCACTTGTCTACAACTAATGAAGATTGGAGCAGCTGGAAAGAGCTCCCCGATACCCCGGGATGGCAGCAACAAAGCAGTGTTTGCACTGTTCTCCACTGGAGAATCTGCAGCTATGGTGGTACTGTGAGTGTCAGAGACCTGCAAGCACCCTCAGAGGGGTTCCTCCAGCCTGGGAGAATCAAGGCCCGCAAGCAATGCACTCCATGTAAATGTCTGACTGTCCCCATGTTATACATAGTATTGCTAACCAGAAAGTTCCAGATCGGCAGAAATGTGCATGCAGTCAATTGTTAAGGGTGGGACTAGCAGCAACTGCAAAGGGATGGAAAAATAGTTCCCAATGGATGTTGATGCAATGGTGCAAGTATGTAGTTGAGCAGTTTACTTTTGATATCTCTAGGCCACATCATCGGAGATCAATGGGAGAACGTTGTGCAGTTGACTCGAAGGAGAAATGGAAGCAAGGGGTAGTATATGCATTCGAGCTGATTCACCAGGACTATTGAAGGTAGGGATGTGAACAAGCTTTTTTTGAATTCAATTCGTATTGAATCAAATGCAAGAAAACCCATAGTTGTTTGAATAGATCCCCTTCAAATATAAGAACATAAGAGAAGACCTGCTGGGTCAGGCCACAGCCCATCTAGTCCATAAGGACCTAAGAAGAGTCCTGCTGGATCAGGCCACAGCCCATCTAGTCCACAAGAACCTAAGAGGAGCCCTGCTGGATCAGGCCACAGCCCATCTAGTCCACAAGAACCTAAGAGGACCCTGCTGGATCAGGCCACAGCCCATCTAGTCCACAAGAACCTAAGAGGAGCCCTGCTGGATCAGGCCACAGCCCATCTAGTCCACAAGAACCTAAGAGGACCCTGCTGGATCAGGCCACAGCCCATCTAGTCCACAAGAACCTAAGAGGAGCCCTGCTGGATCAGGCCACAGCCCATCTAGTCCACAAGAACCTAAGAGGAGCCCTGCTGGATCAGGCCACAGCCCATCTAGTCCACAAGAACCTAAGAGGAGCCCTGCTGGATCAGGCCACAGCCCATCTAGTCCATAAGGAACTAAGAGGAGCCGTGCTGGATCAGGCCATAGCCCATTTAGTCCATATGAACCTAAGAGGAGCCCTGCTGGATCAGGCCACAGCCCATCTAGTCCATAAGGACCTAAGAGGAGCTGTGCTGGATCAGGCCACAGCCCATTTAGTCCATATGAACCTAAGAGGAGCCCTGCTGGATCAGGCCACAGCCCATCTAGTCCACAAGAACCTAAGAGGACCCTGCTGGATCAGGCCACAGCCCATCTAGTCCACAAGAACCTAAGAGGAGCCCTGCTGGATCAGGCCACAGCCCATCTAGTCCACAAGAACCTAAGAGGACCCTGCTGGATCAGGCCACAGCCCATCTAGTCCACAAGAAGAGGAGCCCTGCTGGATCAGGCCACAGCCCATCTAGTCCATAAGGACCTAAGAAGAGCTGTGCTGGATCAGGCCATAGCCCATTTAGTCCATATGAACCTAAGAGGAGCCCTGCTGGATCAGGCCACAGCCCATCTAGTCCATAAGGACCTAAGAGGAGCTGTGCTGGATCAGGCCACAGCCCATTTAGTCCATATGAACCTAAGAGGAGCCCTGCTGGATCAGGCCACAGCCCATCTAGTCCACAAGAACCTAAGAGGACCCTGCTGGATCAGGCCACAGCCCATCTAGTCCACAAGAACCTAAGAGGAGCCCTGCTGGATCAGGCCACAGCCCATCTAGTCCACAAGAACCTAAGAGGAGCCCTGCTGGATCAGGCCACAGCCCATCTAGTCCACAAGAACCTAAGAGGAGCCCTGCTGGATCAGGCCACAGCCCATCAAGTCCACAAGAACCTAAGAGGAGCCCTGCTGGATCAGGCCACAGCCCACCTAGTCCACAAGAACCTAAGAGGAGCCCTGCTGGATCAGGCCACAGCCCATCTAGTCCACAAGAACCTAAGAGGAGCCCTGCTGGATCAGGCCACAGCCCACCTAGTCCATAAGAACCTAAGAGGAGCCCTGCTGGATCAGGCCACAGCCCATCTAGTCCACAAAAACGTAAGAGGAGCCCTTGAAGAATCAATAAAAATTCACAAAGGTGTTACCAAACCCTTGTAAAGTAAGGTGGGTGTGAAAAGGACTTGCCCCAAAAGAAGGCAGCGGGGTGGCAAAGGAGGAACTTCAAAGCAAGTTCCCATACTGTGGCCATTTCTGCATTGGGCTTTACTCCACCTTGTACCTTAGAACAGGGACTTTTCTATCTGCCTACTGGTGTAGACTATAGCAGGCCCTGGGTAAGTCCTGCCATAGTCTGCACTGGCATGCAAATGGCAGGCCCATCTTCTGGTCTATAATCTGGAACACGGCCCAGGGCAGAAAGGGTCAACGTGACTTCAATTTGCAAAGCATTTCGATGTCTCCCATCAAACAGCCATAAAACACATGCCTAAAAACAGCTGGAATAGAACGTGTTTCTTGTTCTTCTGTCTATACTCCTAATGGAGGTTTCTGTTACTTGTTTCTGTCTTGCCCTCATATTTTCTACTTTAGCACCAGTTTTATTTACGGCTTACACACCTGTAACTCATTGCTTTGCTATGTTTACTCAGATGATCCTAAAACTGCAGCAGACAGATTTTGCCATTCTGGTGGGAGATACCAATGAACGATTCAGAGGAGGAGAAGGAGGAGGTCCTATACAGGATGTATTGTGATACAGAATCACCTGGACCACACGTTCCCAAGAAATATACTCCTTCCTTAGGCATCTTTGATCTCTGACTCCGGCTTCCTATGGACAAAATCTCTGCCAAAACCACAATCTGACCATTTGAGCTAGTTTGGTCTAGTGGTTAGGGAGCCCGACTCTTATCTGGGAGTACCAGGTTTGATTCCAACCTCCCCCATGAAGCCAGCTGGGTGACCTCAGGCTAGTCACAGTCTCTTCTGAGCTCTCACAGCCCCCTCTACCTCAGAGGGTGTTCTGTTGTGGGGAGAAGAATAGAAAAGCTCTGTCAGCCACTTTGATTCCCCTTAAATAGGTGAGAAAAGTGAGTTAGAAAAGCCAACTCTTCTTCTTCTTCTTCTTGATCATTCAAACTCTACACCCTTACTCCCCAGGTAGTCTACCAGCAAGACATGAGTTTCCTGGTACATCCTGAAAGTTCATGGCACCATGGACCCTTCCTGCACTCGCCGTTAATCCTGATCAAGAGCACACAAAATCCACTCCTGGGCCTCGTTGGTCCAGACATTAGTGTGGATCTATGAGGTCCTGCTATCCACTGGTACACTCCATCTGCATTACATGAAGGGCAAACTGATCAGACCCAGAAGTTGTGCCTCTAAGTTTGGAATTACGAGCAGACCCACTTTGGTGGCACACCAAACTATGCTGCTGAAAGGTGTTCCACAGTGGCTCCAAGGCTTGGAACTTTTGTTCATAGTCCTTTGGGGCGCTCAAATCCCTACCCTGAAATGTGCACAAGCTTTATGTCATGCCTCATGGCCTCTCCGACTCCGCAGAGGAAGGTCCCGATCCTGCCAACCAAAGTGAGGGAGGCATGCTTCAGGGGCCAAACTTGGAAACTACTTCTGTCCCCACCAATGGGGATAGTTCGGACTCAGACAATATGCAATGCCCTGAGCCAAGTTCTCTCAGGAGGGAACGACAACAGCTGTGCCTCTCAGCTCACTTCCACGTGAAACAGCTGTGCTGCCAGGTGCATGACTCTCCATCTCCTACTTAAGAAACGCTGAACTTTGCACTCACCGTTGCAAACAAATAATCTCCTTGGCAACCCCCAACTCATGTGAACCCTGAATCTTGACTCCTGACTAACTTCCCAAACTTGCAATGACTCTCTGGAACCCCAACTCCTGGCCTGTTTGACCCTGCTACTCTATATCTCCAAGATCTCTGGAAACTGACTTGGCGTCTTGCTGGCACTAGCTGGGCACATGTGTGTGCAAGGGTGCATCCCCAAGCAATTTACCTTTTACCTCTGACCGCCCCCATGCCAGGCTTTTCAGCGTGGTTCCAGCACTACAAAACGAGGAAAACTTGCGACAACAAAAGTGCCCTTTAAATAAGACTTTCAGCGCTATTTCTGGAAGGTGCGGGTTTTCCTCGCAACATTTACCTTGGGGATGCTCCGTGGCAAAAGGGGTAGGGATTGCCACCTACACACACAGCAATAACACAAGCAGCTTCCCTTTCTAAAGCTCAGAACTAAAGAGCCAGAATCGTGAAGAATTGCAACATTGTTGCAATCGCTATCAGGTGTGAAGTGGGTGGATTATTGCTACTGTACGGGGTGGATTTTGACAGCGATAACAGGGAAAGTGGTGAGAGTGAATGAGCGATTGCGCAGCCACTAGCTGCAGCCACTGCCTTTGCCGGCACGAGAAGCCATTTCGGGGGGCTATTTTTCCTTTGGACTTGTCAGGGGTTGTCTTCTTGGTTGTGGCCGCGCCGAGCGAAGTCCCTCCCCATTCCCGCTGGCACCCTATCAACAAGAGCAGGGGCGTGGAGAAAAAGATGCGCACAAAGAAAACACGTCTCCCATGGGGACGGAAGGTGCGTTAAAAACGCGCATTTTACTGAGCCTCATGCGGACGCTTATTCCTGATTTGCATGGCACTTTTAAAGTCCGCTTGAATAGAGTGACAGTAGAGGGACCATAGAGAGGCAAATAAGTCTTTTGGGGACAAAGCCCAAGTGCTTCACTGTTACTGCCTGCTCTGGACATGACACTTCAGGGTAAAGGCAGGATTATTCTACATCAGGGCCTTCATGCAGCCAGTGCATGTTTCAGACCACATCTTCCACGGTCCAAACCAGCAGGCCTGGCTGGTCAAGACCCACTGCTTTGGACCACAGAAAAGTAACCACAGAAAGGCCCCATGGTTGGTGTGTCTTCCACTCTGGGGCTTATGTGGGCAATCTCCTCAACTCACGGTCTCACAGTTTGCCACAGGTTCCTTCCTCAGTAAACACAGATCTGCATGAAGAAACAGCCGAGCCCTTTCTGCATTCCTTAACCCACAAGAACGCAGCTGAGGAGTATAGATCTGTGTTGGACCTGGAAGTTGAAAATCAATGTTGAGATGCACATCGCCTCGCCCGCCTTCAGCCTCAGCCCCTCACGCAGCGCTAACCGACCGGCACTTTCAACCTCCCAACCCTAAACCAATCTGGCAGGCCTGAAGGATCCTGACATAACGACATTAATTCCACATCCCTGGAGCCTCTTGCTATTCATTTTTATTCTGCCAGGCAGGTTGCTATTAAAAACAGTCGCCCGGCGCTCGGCAAAGGTCAACCATCAGAGGGACCCTCCTGGCAGCTGTTTGTTTGTTTGCCCGAGCAAGATCTAGGGCTGGCGGTTGTATTTATACCCACTGAAGTACCAAGACAATTAATATCCTCTCCCAGTGGCAAACAGATGCTTGCATTCAAGCGTTCCAGCTTCAGCCAGGCCTGGAATGATCGACTTAATGAGCAAATAATACTATTCATCTTGAACAGAGTAGGCACCTTCCTGTCTTCCTGCGTCATCATTCAGTGGCTTGGCCAAAGGATATTTTGGCCAGGCACTGGTGCCCCCTGAGGAAAGATCCTGCACTCCTGCCAGCCAAAGCGAGAGAGGCGTGTCTCAGGGGCCAAACTTGGAAACTGCTTCTGTCTCAGTCTGGACTCAAGACGATACACAATGCCCAGAGCTGAGTTCTCTCTGGAGACAATGACAACAGCTGTGCCACTCAGCTCGCCTCCATGTGAAACAGCTGTGCCACCAGGGGCATGACTCTCCGAGTCCTACTTAAGAAATGCCCAACTCTGCACCCGCCGTTGCAAACAAATAATCTCCTTGGTGACCCCCGACTCATGTGAACCTGATTCTTGACTCCTGACTGGCTTTCCGACTTACAACAACTCTCTGGTACCCCAACTCTTGGCCTCTTTGATTCATAGAATCATAGAGTTGGAAGGGACCTCTTGGGCCATCGAGTCCAACCCCCTGCTCAATGCAGGATTTCCTAAACCATCCCAGACAGATGTAGGTCCAGCCTCTGCTTGAAGACCTCCGGTGAAGGAGAGCTAACCACCACCCTGCGACAACCTATCCCAATGACTGATTTCCCTCAATGTCAGGAAGTTTTTCCTAATATCTAATCTGTATTGACTCCCTTGAAGTTTCATCTCATTGTTTCTAGTCCTCTCATCTTCTGCAAGTGAGAATAGGGATGATCCCTCAGCACTGTGACAGCCCTTCAGATACCAGACCACTCACCATTTTGGTAGCCGTCCTTTGCACTTGTTCTAGTTTGTTACATGTCTTGCCCAGAACTGGACACAGGACTTAAGTTCTTCTATTCAGGAAGCCAGGACTATCAATGGCCATTAACCCTGATGGCTTTAGGAGGTGAGCTGTCTCCAAATGCCTGCTGTGGGGAGATGTGCCTTTATTTGCTGGGCAACTGTGTGCTCATGCATTTCTAGTGGGGTTTCCATGGGCAGCCAGGCGGCCACTGTAAGAGCAGACTGGTGGACCATGAGTCCTAGATATAGATATAGATACAGATACAGATACAGATACAGATACAGATACAGATAGATATAGATATAGATATAGATATAGATATATAGATATAGATATAGATATAGATATAGATATAGATATAGATATAGATATAGATATAGATACAGATATAGATATAGATATAGATATAGATATAGATATAGATATAGATAATTATTTTTGAGTTTTGCTCCAGGATCTTGTGGGAGGAAAGACACTCTCTTTGCTTCTTTGGTCATCACGTTTGCTTTCTAGAGTTCATGCAATGAGGGATGTTGGCTGAGGCTTTATGGTCAATTGATTGGCTGTTAGCAGACGTTAGACAAATTAGAGGAGGCCATTAAGCCTGGATGGAAGAAAGGAAGAAAGTGAGAGAAGGATGGCTTGTCACCCACCCTGACCCCCCTCCCTCTGGCTGGCTGCCCTCCCTGGTTGCAGGGATCAATAAAGCGACAACTTGCCGTCGTACCCATCAACGGAACAGCTGGAATACATCAGATGGATAACGGCCTCGGAGCTAGACCCCATGTCTCCTCCCAATTTGGAAGCGACATGCCAGCAAGAGTTACCTCCTGTCCTTTGGGGGGCATTAGAATCATAAACTGGGGAGAGCGACCAATATTGGAAAAGCAATAAGGCACCGGGGAGGTCTCTGTTTTGCAGTCATGCTCTGGCTGGAGTGCATTCTGGGTAAGTTGGATTGATGTGTTGAGCACCAGAGTGTCGTGTCCCTTGTGGGAATGAGCTTTCGGGGCTCTAATCTGATAGCTAATAGTGAGATTAATGTAGAAGATCTCGGAGAAAGGCGAAGGTGGCTTTGGGGTAGAGAGTTTCACCGGAGCTGCTGTGGTGGCCAGAGGTACAAAAGTACTTTGAAGAATCCTAGGTCCTTTCTGCATTGGACTTTATTCTGGATTATCTGTCTGCATGCTACTCCAGACTACAACAGTTCCCTGCCAAGGCCTGCCATAGGCTGCACCAGCGTGTAGTCAGTGGGCCCCTATTCCACGATTTAATCCAGAATAAGGCCCTAGATAGCTTATCTATACTGTCCCACCTCCCTCACATGTATCACTGGATAAGCAACAACTTTGCAGAGTCTCTTTGGGATTTGTGGAGTCTCCGTGAAATTTCTATGGAATTTGCTTCCAGAAGAGGTGATGACAGAAACCAGCCTTATCTACAAAGGGCCATAGCTAGTGAAGCAGCTGTAGTTAGAAATTGGTGCTTTTGACCACCACCACCACTTGACTTTCCAGTGTCAGTGCAGAGTCCAAGAGCAGCCCCAGATGTTGCACCTGGCCCTTCTAGTACAATGCAACTCCCATCTTGGAATGGGTGGTAGTAGGTTTGCAATTCCTACAGAACTTTTCCCAGGCTTTGGTCCCTGGTGGTTGTTGGATATACAAGCCCTCCTTCCTCCAACTTCATGGTCAATAGTTTGGTGACTGTTTCTAGCTCAGCACCATCCAGAGACCAAGGCTGTGGTCATACCTCCCTTACGAAATCAGGCTGCAACGTCTAGGCCTCTTCAGTCTGGAAAGATGACGTTTAAGAGGGAACCTGATTGAAGTATATAAAATTATGCATGGTATAGAAAAGGTGGATAGAGAAAATTTCTTTTCTCTATCACACAAACCTAGAACCAGGGGGCATCTATGAAGCAGATGGGTAGGTAGGAGAGTCGGATCCGACAAAGGGAAGTATTTCTTCACTCTGGAATGTGCTGACAGAAGAGGTGGTGACATCTACCAGTCCAGATGGCTTTAAGGTAGGGTAGACAAATTTATGGATGACAGATGTATCAATGGCTACTAGAATGAATGCCTAGGTGCATCGTTCAGGCTGGGGGGACAAGCAGGATGCCACTGAGGCCATTTGCTGGGATTTGAGCGCAGGAAAAGGTTTGTCCTTGTCTCTGCTTGAGATGCCCATGGGCAATTGTGGGCCACTGTGTGCGACGGGATGCTGGACTAGATGGGCTGTGGCCTAATCCAGCAGGGCTTCTCTTAAGTTCTTATGTTCTTATGCTTTGATACATGTCTGGAGTTTTGTATCGAAAATATATGGGACCCTAAGGCAACATCTGGCCAATCCCTGGGAACTGTGCCAGATGTGCTCAGGGATGCCATAGGGGAAACACTTTGAAGTGGTCTCCTGCACGACCCAGGCTCGGTCCTAATTTCTGCTCTCATCTTGACCTGTTCCTGCTGCTGTCAGCAGCAGCAAGAGCAGCCCAGGCCCTGTCTTGAGCATAGCAAGATTTTGCAGGGCTGTGGAGACAGCTCCCTGCCCAAAGCCTGCACCTTGGAAGCCAGGGTCCTTCCATTCCCTGGCTTCAGAGTTAGACAAGGACAGGATCGCCACAAATGGATAGCTGCCAGGGCACTTTGCACCACCTCACCATGTTTCAGCTCAGAACACTTGTTGCATCCGGGGTGTTCCTGTGGACCTTGCCATTGGTGGGCAAGGGTACTGCCCCTTAAGAACATAAGAGAACATAAGAGGAGTCCTGCTGGATTTGGCCACAGCTCATCTAGACCAGGATCCTGCCTCGCATGGTGGTCCACCAATTGCTTCTGGGCATCTCAAACAGAGGACAAGGGCAAAACCTTCACCTGCACTCAAATCCCTGCAAATGGCCTTCAGAAGCATCCTAGATGTCTCTCCAACCTGGAGGCAGCCATTCTAGTAGCCATTGATATACCTGTACTCCATGAATTAAGAGGAGCCTTGCTGGATTGGGCCACAGCCCATCTAGCCCAGCATCTTCCCCCACACAGAGGCCCACCAATGGCTTCTGGGCATCTCAAGCAGAAGACAAAGGCAAATGCTTTCACCTGCTCTCAAATCCTCTTTCTTGGGAAACCTTTAGGGCTTGGAATGGAGAAGCAATTATTCAGCTCAGCATACACGCCAGAGAGGGTGAGGCATTTTGAACTAAATCCCTGGGTGCAGTGGGAGAATCTGGGCACATCCAGAGCCATTTGGGCACGCTTGGCCTCTAATTTGACTCTGCTTTCCAGCACAATCCATTAGAAAGGCCAGATCACCCACCTCTGCTTG
Source organism: Aspidoscelis tigris stejnegeri (assembly GCA_023333525.1). Lineage (NCBI taxonomy): Eukaryota > Metazoa > Chordata > Lepidosauria > Squamata > Teiidae > Aspidoscelis > Aspidoscelis tigris. The sequence goes on along the minus strand of JALMGA010000005.1, from coordinate 6,428,895 downwards.
CAGTGGACTCCAGCCTTCCATGGAGTTTTGTTGTTGAACGACTGCAAAAACTCAGGGAAAATAATGGTTTGCATTTAGAGTGTTTACTTATTTATGCATTTGCCCTTTCAGCAACACTACAAACAGAAGAAACCGGAGCCTCTGCAATCCTCTGCTGAACAGAGATGCCATAAAAGTGAAGACCTGCAAATAATGAAGTAGCCCTGGAAGCAGAGACTGCAGGAACAGGGTTCTGCAGGGCCTGCCTTGGGCAACCCAGAGTCCCAGGTGAAGGGTGGTCACCGGAGGGGCATCAAAGTCCCTGCTTGGGTGTCAGATGTAGCAAAGCTTCTTTTTCAGGATATGAAGGGCTGATGAGAAGGACTGCACTGTTATTCCATTTTTTTATTTAGTGGGTGAAAGGTGGAACATGAGTGAGTGAGTGAGTGAGTGAGTGAGTGAGTGAGTGAGTGAGTGAGTGAGTGAGTGAGTGAGTGAGTGAGTGAGTGAGTGAGTGAAAACCAGCCCAGTTGGTAAGCATCTGTTACTTTAACAACAACTACAATAATAATAATGCCAAGGGCTGCACTGCTCAGATCTGGGCACATCTTTCACTGATACATGATGTCATGCTAAGTTACTGGGAAGAAGTCAATGTGAAATGAAGGCCAATACCTTCAGATCTCAATAATGATCTGGCAGCTGTGATATCACGTGGTATAATTTATAATAATACTAAAAATTCAGCACTATTTCTTATTATTTGTGTGATGATGAAGATGATGATGATGGTAATAATGATGATAATGATGATGATGATAAAAACAATTAGCTCTAGGAAAACAAGAGGCCAATTTGCACTTGGCCTCTTAGTTTATGGCAGGTGAACATCTGGACAGGTGCATCTGCATATGGAGGAGGCATTTACAGCCTAAAAGCACCCCCTGCCTGCCCAGATGTTCCTCTATCATGAACTAGTGGTGGTGCATGAAATCACGCACCACATGCAACCTAACGCTAACTAGAAACTTACTTGTAGCATCCAGTGGTCACCATTGGCACTATTCCTGGTGTGAGGGGGCCATCTGAAGTGCTGTGCATGCACAGAGCATCACTGCCGCCATGTAGAGGGCACCAGTGCAGTTGCAAAGGGTGCCACAATCAAAATAGTGGTGCCCTGTGGAGGATGAGACACACGACCAGACCTGGATGAGTGTCCGGGCATGAGGGGGTTAGGCTATCGTGTACTAGTGTTCCCTAGTGTGAACACTAGTACACATTAGTCTCTTCTGCACCTTTCCCGTCTAATGGACCGGAAGGCAAGTGCAGAAATGCCCAAGATCTAGGAAGATGCCAGTTGCTTGTGACTCTTCCAAGAGCAAAATCCTCTGATGATGGATATCACAGCCAAATACTACTACTACTACTACTACTACTACTACTACTACTACTACTACTACTACTACTACTACTACTACTACTACTACTACTACTAACCCTAGTAGTAGTAGTAGTAGTAGTAGTAGTAGTAATGATGATGATAATTGCCAAAGGACACACTGCTCACTGATATATGATGTCATGCTACATTCTTGGGAAGAAGATATCATATTGTATAATTTATACTAGATGATGATTCAGCACTGATATTTTTGATTACCCTAGGTCTTTGGAAAGGGTCTGATGGTCAGACCACCAGACCAGTCCAAAACATCCACCAGACTGCGTGATGATGAAGATGGTGATGGTGATGGTAATAATAATGATGATGATAGTGCTACTGATGCCTCTGAGCTCCCCCTCCCACTGCTGGAGAAACATTCTAAATTACATCGACTTCAGCAGGCACAGAAGGCCCAGCCTTGGAGCCTCGAACCCCTGGCAAATGTTCAGCTCATCTGCCTGAAAATGGGTGGTCCATTCCCTTGGCATTCTTTTCTGTCGCAACCATGAGAGGCTTTTTTAAAAGCGAGACGGAGAGAGAGCAAGAGAGACTTCTTTCTGCAAACGCCAGAGCAGCACCCAAGCTGGCCCTTCAGAGGAACACATCCACGCATCTCATTTTAATCCCAGCACGCGCAAGCGGCTAGAGAGAATGCCATCTGCCCGCCCCAGAGTCCCCGCCGTTGGCCGATCTTGGGGTGGTAATCCAAAGAAAGCCTCAGCCAGTGACCCCTTTGTTAAGCCAGACACCCAACTGGGATATAAAATTAGGTCAAAGCAAGGCCTTAGAGTAAATCAAAGGCACGGTGCCGAGCTGATCCTTCCTGATAGGGCATGAAGATTACGCACTGAAGACGCACCAGCCACCCATCGCCCACAAAGAAAACACAGCTGGGATAGTTTCCTCATTTGCAACACCTTTGCGCTAGGGGAAGCTTCCTTGCTTTATACTGGAGGTGTATATGTTCTTTCTTTATTCTGGAATCTCTATAAACACCCAGTCAACCATGTCTACTGGATGCTCCGGAGCTTAGAAATATGAAAAAAAAAAAAACAGGTGGAGTCAGAAGCGAAAATGTCGGATATAAAAGGAGACCAACAGAGAAAGCAACAAAAACTCATCTTACAATGACTTTAAGCCTGCAAAGAATTAAGAAGTTGCCACTCGCCTTTGTTATGGTTTTTAATAGCATGGAATATTGGTGGTGCGGGGGGGGGGGGGGGAATTATGTGGTTTTAATTATGGATTGTTTTCGTTTTATTTATTTTCCGACTGATGGAAATCGTCTGAAGATGTGAGATAAAAGACTTTTTAAAAATGAAATAACCCTTTCTTCTTTTCAGAAAACAAAATAAAAACAGGGCCAATAATCCATCAAGGAAAAAAAGCAAGATCATTTAGGAACAAAATGCAACAAAAAGGCCCATTTGCTTGTTTTCAGTTTTGCAATAACCTGTCAATGGAGGGATGTCAATTTATGGGGCTACGGTATCCACCAATTCATGTCCTCCGATTGATCCCCGCTCCACAAGAACTTAGCTGAACATGTGGGGAGCAACCACCATTTAAAAAGGAAATAAACTCCAGTATTACTCCTATTCCTGAGTTCTTTCTCTTTTACGGCCATCAGACTGTTCCAAAAATAGCAGGGGCTCAGATTCCTCCAGAAATCGCTCCCTGCTTTTAGGCGACTAAGATGTGCCATGTTTTAAAAGCATTGCCTTTCAGGGTGGTTTATTTAAGCGGCGTCTGATAATCACAGCGATTGGCCTAACATTATTCCTAAGAGGGCTCTTGCCCCATTTGGCACTAACCCAAAAATTCAGTGGAAAATGGCTTGGAAGTGGCTTAGTGGTCTAATTCCAACTCTAATCCACATCAAATTGACTTTGTAAGTGGACCTTGTGGGCCCTGATGTGGATTAGAGACACTAGTGTGGATGATACCACTGTCATCAAACAGGCTATGAAGGAACCATCTTGCCTGTGGGGCGAGGAAGAGAGAAGAAGAAAACTGGGTGGGCACCTTCCATCAAGCTCCCACCATTGATGCCTCCCTCCCAGCTGTCACCACACAGGCCATGAAGGAGCCATCTTGCCTGCAGGGAATGGAGGAGAAAAAGGAAATACAAGTATTTTACCATTGCAAGGACACTGTTGCTGCCAGAGTGCCCCTCTTCCCTCCCACACCATTTTCCTTTTGTATCCTGTCTTTTTAGATTGTAAACCTGAGGGCAGGGACCTGTCTAAGATTAATATAGTATTGTAACCCGCCCTGAGAACTTCTGGTATAGGGCGGGATAGAAAAATAAATAAATAAATAAATAAATAAATAAATAAATAAATAAATAAATAAATAAATCACTTTGAGCCACATTAAAAAAAACAAACAAACTATGCATGGATGCAGTCCCAGACACACCAATAAGGAGATTTGGGAAACTGATCAAAGCTTTTGGCAGCCTATACCAAGTTTCAGTGCATGAGCTGAAACTGAGTGGTTCACTTTGAGCAGTTTTTGGTTTGTTTGTTGTTGTTTTTAACCACAGGTTAGTTTGGTTTGCATGCAAACCAAGTAAATCTAAGGCTGCATCCCCATGGAAGCCATTTTGAGCGGGATTGGAACACAAGGGACCGGAAGTGGGTCTGAGAACGCTCCCAGCCCGTCCCCATGCCACTCCGGCAATGTGGACTAGCTACAGATTGGGCGTGGATGGAGGTGTCCCCATGCCAACAGCACCAAACCCTGGCACGAGGGAGCAGCATCACTTCCTCTCCGCCCCCTCTCTCCTCATTGGAAGCCGGACTGACGTCAGCCCACCACTCGGCCACCCGCCCCTCCCTTAGCAGTACAGAAAGCCAGGACTGGGCTGGGAGGCACCGAAAAAAAGTTAAAATAAAGCTTACTTCATAATAATAAATGTATACATAATTTACCCTGGTCTGGCACAGTTTGGGGGGATTTGGCCTGCTTTCCGTGGACCATATCCAAAATGCATGGGGACGCCTCTTGCCAATCCTGCATTCAGAACCGTACCAAACGTGCATGGGGACACAGCCAGAGGTGTTTTGAACTGGCCCTCCACTCCATCTAGCAAGGCTCCATTCCACTAAGAGGCCTTCAGTATAACACTTGATAAAGCCATGTTCACACCTACATTTTAATCCAGCTTTAGTCCGAGTGAGATAATGTATCGGCAAAGTGATAAGCTGTTTGCTTCTGGCTTTATTTAACTCAGCTAATCCACTTTTCAGTTAGATAACAGGGAAGGAAAAACGATAAGCCGCTTTGCTGATGCGCTCTTCCACTCTGAAAGCGGACTGAAGCTGGATTCAAATGTAGGCCTGGAGTCATCTCGAAGTACCCTGAGAAAGAGAGTCTGGAAGCATCCTCATGTATTTCAGGGAAGCTTCGAAAGGTGACCTCTTTCGCAGCCTGTAAGCCTGGCCTCATATCTAGTTCTAGCCTTGGGAAGAGACGGTTCAATCCTGCTCCATCTCATTCCTCTTCTGAGTGAGGGTCTCCGCGACCAAACCCACAGGCCATTAACATTCCCCCAGCCAATTGACAGATGACATAATTTTTGAAATCTTGGTTTACACACACTCCCACTGCGCTGGCTGATTGATAAATTAGACACTTACAAGCCATGCTCTAATCAATGGGAAGCATTTGTTTGTAGCAACAAGAAGCAAACTCAGAAGGGCTCATTTTTCAAGGTAACAGCTGCCAAAAGCAAGCGTCCAGCGTCCCGTGCCAGGACGTCCATTAGCAAGGGCGGCTCTCTCCGTAGAAGCTGGTTCTCCCTTGTCTCTGCCTTTTCCTGGAAATGTGGCGATGCTGAAGTCTGGGTTGCTGCCCACACGCAAGCTACTGGACGCACACAGTGCGTAGAGAACGCAGATACAGGGAATGAATCCATCTCTACAAAACCTTCCTATGGGCGGGCGGCTACACAAATACACACTAACCATTTGCTTTATCAGGCAATTCCTTCTAAAATCTGGATTCCCAAGAAGAGAGGGTACATGTGTGTGTGTGTGCATGGGGGGGGGGGGTTGCTGCACTAAAGGCTGTGGACAGAGATCCAGGGGAGAAGAGATTTCCAATGTCATTTGCATATGAGAAATTCATTTCCTGAGCAAAATAATTGCACTCTTATCTGGGAATACCAGGTTTGATTCCACACACCTTCACGAAGCCAGCTGGGTGACCTTGGACGAGTCACAGGTCTCCTTCTGAGCTCTCACAGCCCCACCAACCTCATAGGGTGTTATGTTTGTGGGGAGAAGAATAGAAGGTTTGTCAGCCACTTTGAGTCCCTTTAAATGGGTGAGGAAAGCAGGGTAGAACAGCCAACCTCATCATCATCATCTTCTTCTTCTTCTTCTTCTTCTTCCTGTCCTGCCAACCTGGAGGATGTACCTAGGCATCAGTTTTTAGTCCTCCATGAATTTATGTCATCCTTTTCTAAAGCTGTCCAGGCTGGTTGCTGTGACCCCCTCTTCTGGTATTAACTTCTAGTAGTAAAGACCAATACCAATGACCCTTGGGGTGAAAAAATACTTCCCCCCTTGTCAGTCCTAACTCTCCTACCCATCAGCTTCCGCTTCATAGAGGCTCTGGTCACACTTAATCCAGCTTCAGTCCACTTTCAGAGTGAGAGAACACATCAGCAGAGGGACAAGCTGTTTTCTTTCGGCGTTAACTAACTCAGAAATTTCTCCTTTGGGATAGATAATGTGGAAAAGAAAATTACTGGTCACTTTGCTGATGTGTTCTCTCGCTCTGAAAGTGAACTGAAGCTGGATTAAACCTTAGGTGTGACCACAGCCAGAGTGCCCCCTGCTTCTACTGCTGTATGATAGAGCAAATAATTTTTCTTCATCCGCCTTTTCCACACCATCCATTGTTTTATTTACTTCAAGTGGGTCACCTCGTACATGCCACTTTTCAAGGCCGAAAGGACCTAGATGTTGCAATCTGAGGTGATTTCACACTTCCCTTCCTGTCTTCTGGATGGGAAAGTAGTGCAATCAACCAACGTTGACTAGTACTCACACTTGCAAGCTCCGGTCACTTACAGGCAAAGCCCCGTGGAATCGGTCACTCACCTATGACCGATCCCAGGGCTGGTCGTCTTCGGGGCACCACCATTTTCTTTGTGGCACCCTCCGCAACTGCGTGTGCATTTGCAACATCACTATGTTATTGCTGATGCTCTGCACACATGCAGTTGCAGTCACATCTATGGTCATCCAAGGTGCCAGAGTGCTTGGGCACCTCAGACCATCCCAGAGCACTGGAAAAGAAGAAGAGGTGACTTCCCTACCTTGCTTTTCTCACCCATTTAAGGGGATGCAACGCAGCTGACAAAGCTTCTATTCTTCTCCCCACCACAGAACACCCTGTGAGGAGGTGGGGCTATGAGAGCTGAGAAGAGAACTGTGACTAGCCCAAGGTCACCCAGCTGGTTTCATGGGGGAGGGTGGAATTGAACTGGGTATTCCCAGATAAGACACTGACTCCCTACCTACTGTTTGCACCAGGTAAGGTTTCCCATAACGTTACTAAAAGAGTGGAGCGTGATCTCATAGTCCACGCCTAGTGCATAATTAGGGAAGTTCTGGGAAGGTAGTGGGCACCTGGAGGCTGTAACCCTAGGTGTGGATGCTCTTCCCAGAGGTTGCCTAATTTTGCATTACAGGCTCTAGTGCGAATGGGTCCCTGGTTTCATAGGGAAGGTGTTCCCGACATTTGAAGAGGTGATAGGACAGACACATTTCAGGTAGCATCCACACAGACATGGAAGACGCCAATGGAGGTTGCCCTTCATCAGTTCCATAGTATCCTTTCTGTAAGTGAACTGGTTGCTCCCCCTTTATGGTGAGGCATAGCGAGAGGCAGCTGTGGGATCTTGTTTAGATCCTGCCCTTGCCTCTTGCTGTCTGGAGGCACAGACAGACAGAGCTCCTTTCCAACTTCAGGCACATCACCAGGCGACCGCAGCAAGCTATGGTCCTACTGGTGGCCAGTAAACAAAGATGGCGCTTGGGAAAACAACGGTTCATGAAGAGCCAGTGTGGGTTAAGATCTCAGTCCAAGCTTCACTCAGACCCTCCCCATCTGTCTCTGAACCTGTGAGAGGAAAGCAAAGAGGGAAGGGTGGAGAGAGAAAGAGAGAGAAAGAAAGAGCAAGAAAGAATGAGCAGTTAGTCTCCTTTGGGAACCTGAAGGAACCGAGTCAATGAAACTGAAACTCTACCCAAAGTGGTTTTGACATAAGGTCACAGGCTGAGACAACGCAAGGTCAGTAGTTCAGCGTCAATACAAAAGTACCAGTAACTACACAAAGGCGGCAGGGACCAGAGGGACCTATCGGGTGACACCCAGAAGGGAGTTCAGCGAAGCCAAGGCTTGAGGCTGCATTACCCCTCTACGTTTCCCAGGGCGAGTTCCTTCAGACCACACGAAAGCCTCTGCTCACAGCCTGCTGACTGGGAGGCCCAGCAACTGAAATGCAACCTCGGCCAGCAGCTTAAAGTCAGGCAAGCAGACAAGAGCGATAGAAACAGGGAACCTCTTGGGTTTCGCTACCTTGCATCATGCAGAGATGGAGCAGCGAAAGGGGGCAGGCGAGGGAATCGCCAAACAATCATACAATAGCTTTCACTGGGAGTGGAGGGACCACAGCAAAACTGGAAGAGCGGAGTTCCTTTCTGCAAGCGATGAAGGGTAAGCACCCTGAAAAAAAGGGGTCAACATTTTGCAAAGAGAGGGGCTTGGGTTGCAATGCTGCAGGAAAGGCTTTTCCCCATACAGGATATGTGTGGAGAAGAAGTAGTAGATCTCATCAGCTGGAGAAGATGAGGTGTTGGCTTTCAAACACTGCTTTTCTCGCCTTGAAGGGGACCTCAAAGCAGCTGACAAACCTTCTGTCCTTCTCCCCGCAACAGACACCCTGTGAGGTAGGTGGGGCTGTGAGAGCTCAGAAAGAGAGCTGTGACTAGACCAAGGTCACCCAGTTGGCTTTATGTAGGAATGCAAAATTGAACCAGAAGATTAGCAGATAAGAGTCTCGCCAGAAGACCAAGGGGCTGAAAATTAGTTCAGCATGGTTTGGATCAGGCCGCAGCCCATCTACTCCATAAGAACCTAAGAGGAGCCCTGCTGGATCAGGCCACAGCCCATCCAGTCCATAAGAACCTAAGAGGAGCCCTGCTGGATCAGGCCACACCCATCTAGTCCAAAAGAATCTAAGAGGAGCCCCGCTGCATCAGGTCACAGACCATCTAGTCCATAAGTACCTCAGAGGAGCCCTGCTGGATCAGGCCACAGGCCATGTAGTCCATAAGAACCTCAGAGGAGCCCTGCTGGATCAGGCCACAGCCCATCTAGTCCATAAGAACCTAAGAGGAGCCCTGCTGCATCAGGCCACAGCCCATCTAGTCCATAAGAACCTCAGAGGAGCCCTGCTGGATCAGGCCACACCCATTCTAGTCCATAAGAACCTCAAGAGGAGCTCTGCTGGATCAGGTCACAGCCCGTCTAATCCATCAACCTGCCTCACACAGTGGCCCACCAATTGCTTCCATATAACTGAATCAAACAGCCCATGGAACGTGCCCATCTCAAAGGACTTTCTGCCTTCTTTTTTCTGTCACACAACACTAGAACCAGGGGGCACGCTATGAAGCTGATGAGCAGGAAAGTGAGGAATGATAAGGAGAAGGAATTTTTCTCCCAGGGAGTCATTGGTCTATTGAAAGGGATAGACAAATTAATGGAGAGCAGGTGCATCAGTGGCTGCTAGAATGGATGCCTAGGTATCACTTCCAGGTTGGAGAGATAGACAGGATGCCCCTAAAGGCCATTTGCAGGGATATGAGGTGAAGGTTTTGCCCTTGTCCTCTGCTTGAAATTGCCCAGAAGCAACTGGCGGGCCACTGTGCAAGGCAGGGTACTGGACTAAATGGACTGTGGCCAGATCCAGCAGGGCTCCTCTCATGTTCTTATAGAGTTAGACAAAGTCAAGGAGGACAGCTGTATCAATGGCTACTAGAATGGTTGCCTAAGTACCACCACCAGGTTGGACAGTCAATGTGCCTCTAAAGATGAAGGTCTTCCCTTTGTCTTAAGCTTGAGATGGCCAGAAGCAAGTGGAAGGACACTGTCTGAGATGGGATGCTGGATTAGAAAGGCCGTGGCCTCATTCTGCCAGGTACTTCTTATGCTCTCATAAGCCCGTTTGGTCTAGTGCTTAGGGGGGCAGAGTCTTATCTGGGAATACTGAGTTTGATTCCGCACTCCTCCACAAAGCCAGCTGGGTGACCTTGGGTGAGTCACAGCTCTGTTCTGAGCTCTCACAGCCCCACCTACCTCACAGGGTGTCTGTTGTGGGGAGAAGAACAGAAGGTTTGTCAGTTGCTTTGAGTCCCCTTAAATGTGTGAGAAAAGTGGGGTAGAAAAGCCAACTTCTTCTTCTCAAGCTTTGGCTTTTAAATCAATTGTCCCTGCATTTGTTTGCCTTTGTATCTGATAATCGCTCAGAGAAAGATGCCCTGCTTTCTTCTGGCACACAGACTCTCCTCTATCCCACACTCCCCACGGCCTGTGCTTTCATTTTATGATTCTCCCTTGGAGAAGCAGGGGAGGACAGCTAATTAGAAAAAGGAAGAAACTCTTGTTTGCACACACAGATCTTGGCAGGCAGGCAGAAGAGGAAACGCAATGGAGAAAATATCAGCCCCGTGCCTTCATAACTTGGCAACTTGCAAGCGCACAATGCAAAGGAAAGGGAACATCGTGGAATCCGACTAGCTCTTTTCAGGTCCTCAGTAGGGATGTGCATGAATATTCGAAACAATCAAAATTTCATCGCATTTGATCGAATTCCAACATTTGAACTCAAATCGAATGTCTCTAAATTCCAATTTAACATTCAAATGAATTTTCGAATCTTTCAAATCACCTGTACCTCGGCATCAGTTATAATATTCATTGATACCTCTGATCTTGAGAGATTAAGAGGAGTACTGCTGGATCAGGCCGCAGGTCATCTAGTCCATCATCCTGCCCTACACAGTTGCTGACCAATTGCTCCTTGGCATCGCAAGCATAAGATGAAGGCAAAACCTTCACCTGCTCTCCAATCCCAGCAAATGGTCTTTAGAGGCATCCTGCCTGTATCCACAACCCGGAGGATGTACCTAGGCACTGATATCTTCTACTATCACCACCTCTTCTGGCAGCAAATTCCACAGACTGATGACTCTCTGGGTGAAAAAATAGTTATCTCTGGATGCATCGCCATGGGGCTGCCAATGCCCTGCGATGAATTCGGGGCAGCCTTAATGTGAATCTTAATTCACATTAAGGAGTCACCATGGCAATGGAGGACAGGACAGGTTCAAGGTGAACCCCCCCCCCCCATCCCCATGAAAACTGCGGTAAATCCCTGTATTGGGATGCCGTGGTTTTCTCTACACACACCCTTGCCTGAGCGCTTAATCGCACAGGTAAGGGCTTGATTTACCCCAAATGATCGCCTGACAGCTGCCCTACAGTCAGCTGAGCAGCTGTCAGGTGGGTATAGGGGCTGTCGAGAGCAGGGCAGAGCCCTGGTAAGATGATTAAAACAGTCGGGAAAGCTGTGTCTGTTTTAATCATTTTAGTGGAGCTCTGCTTGTGTGCATGACAGCCTGACAGCTGCCCAGCTGACTACAGGGCAACTGTCAGGCGGTTGTTTGGGGTAAATCAGCCCCTTACCAGGGCGATTAAGTGCTCAGGTAAGGGGGGATAATCTCTACTGCAGCATTAGAAGTGGGGACAGCGAAGCCCCGCCTGCTAGTGCTGTGATCATCACCCAGGAGTGTCCCCATGCCCCCAGGATAACCTGTTCTTGCCCCGTAATTCTGGGCAAGAACTGTTATAAAGGGTGGTTTTTTTGTGTGTCACTTTTGGGGATTTTGTCCCTTGTGTAGCCCGAATTAGGGCTTTCCATGGGGACTCTCCCGAGGTGAACTCATGTTCGCCTTGCAGTATCCTTACCATGGAGACACGGACTCTGGCAGCTCCCAACTCTTCTGTCCATCAGCTTCCCATGGCTCTAGTACTGTGTGATATCATGCACAACTATGCATTTCAGCATCCCGGCATGAGAACAGATCAACCTATTCTTCTGTTTTTCACACGTTTGATTTATACATCTGTGGCTGATGAGGCTCACAATATTAAACACTACAAACAGTAATTCCTTAAAGATCTGTTTCTTCTCAGATCTGACATTCAACACCTATTCTTGAGAGTTCCAGAGTTCCAGAGCACGGGATTCCCAGTTTCCACAAGGTGGCAGCATCTAGATGGAAGCAATTCGCTACAAGCAGGGTAAGAATAAATGAACTGGGAAGTTGCATTTGATACTGTAAGGAAGATCGTAGAAAAGACGGATGGTATTCTCCCCTCACTTGCCTCCTGGCACAGAACAAACCTGTTGTGACTTCTAAAAAGACTGCTAGCTAAGCTTTGCCTTTAAAATGACAGAAGAAAGAAGAGGGAAGATTTCAAAATGGGGTTGCATTTCGGAATACAAGTTTAGACACCACTGAGGCCACATCCCCATGCACATTTGGTATGGTACCAAACGCGGGATCAGCAAGGGGCATCCCCATGCGTTTGGATTTGGACCATGGAAAGTGGACCAAATCCCCCCAAACCATGCCAGACCAGGGCCAATTTTGGTACCTAAAAAAACAAGTCTCAGCACAGTTTGGGATCCTGGCATGCAATGGTTAGCGAGCCGAGACCGCACATGGGGAGGATTATGGGATATGTGGGGAAGAGATTGGTGCTCATATCATTAGCAAGTGGGGGGGGGGGTGTTTGCCATTCCTGCCCTGCACACTGGAGATCACAACCACTGACATTTTAAAATCCCAATTGCCTAGGCAGGCAGGATACTGGCTTAATTTTTGTGCATTTTCCACGGAAATATTTCCACCCCTGTTTCCCAATTGCCTAGGCAGGCAGGATAATGGCTTGATTTGTGTTCCAGTACCAAAATTTTTCAAACCCTGTTTCCCTATTGTCAAGGTGATCATGAAATAAAGGCTTGATTTTCTCCCTTTTAATCTTGGTGGGTATTCTCGTGTTCCCAGTGGAGTGGAGGTACGCAAAACTGCTCAAGCGCCTAACTGCCACTAAACCTCATAGCGGCTTTCAATCTTTTAAAATTATTTATAAATTTATTATTATGAAGTAAGCTTTATTTTAACTTTTTTTTTTTCGTGCTTCCCAGCCCAGTCCTGGCTTTCAGTGCCACTAAGGGAGGGGGGATGCGGCACAGGGGGGGGGGCTGACATCAATCCGGCTTCCGATGAGGAGAGAGGGGGTGAAGAGGAGGGGGCACTGCGCCCCCATGCCAGGGTTTGGCACGTTTTGCATGGGGACGGCTCCATCTGCACCCAACCCACACCTAGCCCACATTGCCAGGAATGGCATGGGGACGGGCTGGGAGCAATCTCAGACCCGCTCCGGGTCCTATGCACTCCGATCCTGCTCCAAATGGCTTGCATGGGGACACGGCATGAGTTGAACTTGATTCCAAGGGACATGTGGTAGGCCGTTTTCATGGAAATAAAAGCACCATCAATTTTTCTTTTCTTTTCTTTTCTTTCCCAGTCTAGCCAACAGCCCAGGGAATATGTGAATTTACTTTGCAAAGTTCAAGTGACAAGTCCTTCATATGGGAGCAAACTGCTTATCAGCTACCAGAACACCACCTTCCAAATAAACTTATCATCAAATGGTCAAAATATTCTTTAGTCAACTGTGAAGCATTTCTGTGGCTTTAAGAAAAAGTACTGGAAAGAAAAGGAGCATGGAGTATATTAAGAAAAGGAGTATATTATTAGAAAAGGAGTATATTAAGAAATATACAGATTATTCCAAAGGTTCCCAAATTTGAACATCCAGACAATGTCAAACCACGAAATCATGCTCCACAGATTAACCAACGTTTACCAGAACCTATCTCAAGTGTCCAGTGGCACACCCATCAAAACCTCTTCTGGTGCTCTGGGGTCATCTGGGGTGCCGTGCAAGCATGCTGGCAGCTCAGGTGGCCATTGATGTGATGGCACATGCACAGAGCGTCAGCGTCGTCCAGCCGATGGCGCTGACACATGCACAGTTGTGGAGTGCGCCACAGCCAAAATGGCGGCTCCCAGACGAGGGCCAGGTCCCGGATCGAATCAGGTAAGTATTCGATCAGGAGAGAGGAGGGAACAGCCAAAGTTGACTAGCACTCCAAGTGTGAGCGCTAGTCAACATTGGTTAATTGTGCTCCTTTCCTGTCCAGCGGACGGGAAAGGAAGTGTGAAAACACTTCTAGATGACACTTTGCAGCTTCTAGGTTTTAGATCAGGGATCTCCAACTGCAGCCTTCCAGATGTCCCTGGCCTTCAGCTCCCAGCATTCCATGGCATCCCCAGGACAGCCACAGCCCGAGACCCCTGCCTGACAGCATGTCTGCATTTCCCTCATTTAGCCTCTCAGATCTGAGCTCCCGCAAGCTGTTCTTCATTTTCTGCAGCTCTGCTAAAAGAGACCTCCTACCCTCAGAGTTTGAAAGGCATTTGGGGGCAGTAGCTCTTTCTTCCTGCTTCTTTCCATCCCAGCGATGGAGTTCAGAACACGGAAAGAACCAAAGGAATTTCTGAGAACAATGGTGAAAATTCAGCACAAATGGACAAAGAAGCAAAAGCCAATTTAACACAGAAGCAGAAAGATTCTCCACATGTGGGAGGGATAAAGAAGGCTTTTAAAAAAATACCAGTGCAGAGGAAATATAGGGAGTGATCACAGCTCAAGAGGTACAACAATTCCCAGCACCTTTTTATAAGATATTCATGGCAAACTATTTCTGTGTTTGCTAATAAAACTGCATGGAGGTGTCCAGGAAGTGATCTCAGTTTAGAAGAAGAGCTGGCTTTTATACTCCACTTTTCTCACCCTTAAGGGGACTTAAAGTGGCTGACAAACCTTTATTCTTCCCCCCACATCAGGCACCCTGTGAGGTAGGTGGGGCTGTGATAACTCAGAAAGAGAGCTGTGACTAGCCCAGGGTCACCCAGCTGGCTTTATGAAGGAGGGAGGAATTGAACCAGGAGACTACCAGAAAAGAGTCCAACACTCTAACCAGAAACTAAACTACTTGTCTACAAGGTAGACAAGTTCATTTCCTAGCATGTCCCTGAAAGAAGCTCATGGGAAATCACTTCTACATCTACTAACATAACTTGCGTAGGTTCATCTGTGGGAATGCTTCTCTGCTTGGATGGCAAACCTCAGCAGAAGGAAGTTTCCTAGAGCATGCTTGTTGGAATGCTTTCCTGCTCAGATGGCAAACCTCAGCAGAAGGACGCTTCCCAGAGCATGCTGACCCCTCTTATCTCTCTCAAGCAAGACACATGCCTTCCTTATCTATGTCCAACAGCATCGCTTGTGCAAATTGTTCACGAGGACATCACACCAAGATCAACTGACATCTGAGTGTTTCCCTTTTACCCAATAATCCTTCCTGGTTACCCAGAGTGATTCATTCAGTGTATATCCTGTGTGATGATATATAAGCAACTGCACTGCCCAGTTAAAGCAAGCAACTCTTCTCCACTCCCATGTCCATGTCATTTGTTGCTTCATCATTCATCCATGTAGCCTTTGGGTGATTGTGCACAGCCAGGTCAAGTGGACCAGAAAGGTTCTCTTGCACATGCTGGTGTGGTCTAAGGGAGGCCACGCCCCAGGGGTGGAGTCTAAGGGGGGCACAGCCTCCCTTATCCTCCACAAGCATGCAGAAGAGAAGCTCCTAGTATACTGGTTGATCTAGTATACCCATCGATACGAAACGAACCTGTATCTTCACCTACCTTCAAGAAGAGGTTAAGCACCTCCTTTTATATAGTATGATCTCTCCTTCGTAGCACCAAACACCCTGGAGATAAAGGCATAAAAAGGCACAAATGCCCCCAGCCACATCATCTTTAATAAGTGAACATCATAAAAATGGAGACCAAAAGGCGAGGCAGAGGGAAGACCCTCAGGTGGGCTCCCACCAGGACTCCACCTGGTGTCCCCTCCAGCTCAAAAGGAGAACAGCAGTGGTCATAAGAAGGAGGAGGAGGAGGAGGAGGAGGAGGAGGAGGAGGAGGAGGAGGAGGAGGAGGAGAAGAATTGGCTTTTTTACCCGGCTTTTCTCACCCATTTAAGGGCTGACAAACCTTCCATTCTTTCCCCCACACCAGACACCCTGTGAGGTAGGTGGGGCTGTGAGAGCTCAGAAGAGAGCTGTGACTAGCCCAAGGTCACCCAGCTGGCTTCATGGGGGAGGGCTCCCGAACCACTAGACCAAACTGGCTCATGCAAAACTTCAGCAATATTGGGGGCCCAAAGGTGCTTGCCAGGATGTTATATATTGAAGACAAAAGGCTAAATTTAAATGCAGCAAACAGCCAAAAATTGAGGGGGCAGGATAAATCCCTTAGGGCTGAACAAAATACAAGATTTGTTCTTGGTAGAGATATAAACTTGAGTGTCAGTTCATCCTGCCTGGAAATTTTCTGATTAAAAATGTTAATAATAAATAATGAACAATAAAGCATACAGTATATGAAGGCACAAAAGTAGGGGAAACCTTCTACAGATGAAAGAACAAAGAACAAGGAAAAGGAAAAGGTTATCCTAGCAAAGAAGGTTCAGAATAAAGAAGGAAGAGGGCAGCTGTCTCTGCGTGTGGCATTTATGATCTACACGTACTTATCTGTCACACCCATCAGACTGAGAAATCACATACACAGACTTGGCATTCAAGTCTCATTGCATAGAGAGAAAAGCAGTTGGGAACTTAATTTTTTCTCCATTTTCTTTCTGGAACAATCACATGGGCTGTGGTCACACCTAAGGTTTAATCTAGCTTCAGTCCGCTTTCAGAACAAGGGAATATATCAGCAAAGTGACAAGCTCTTTTCTTTTAGTGTTAAATAACTCAGAAAATTCACCTTCGGGATAGATAATGGGGAAAGAAAACAATTGGCCACTTTGCTGATGTGTTCTCTCGCTCTGAAGGTGGACTGAAACTGGATTAAGCCTTAGGTGTGGCCACAGATGTGATTAAAAAAAAAAGTATGTACCATTTCTTACCTCTGGAACACATGGGAAGATATCAAGAGCATCATATATTAATGGCATTTATCCCCCCCCCCAAAAAAAGCATCAGTGGTCGTGTCCCCATGCACTATATAGTCTGAATTGAATCCAAATTCAGTAAGGACCATCCCCTCAATCCCCCTTCTAAACTCTACATCTACCCTACT
Source organism: Aspidoscelis tigris stejnegeri (assembly GCA_023333525.1). Taxonomy (NCBI): domain Eukaryota; kingdom Metazoa; phylum Chordata; class Lepidosauria; order Squamata; family Teiidae; genus Aspidoscelis; species Aspidoscelis tigris. The sequence goes on along the minus strand of JALMGA010000005.1, from coordinate 6,412,101 downwards.
TAAACATTTAACAGGCATTTTACCTTTTATTGGAGCCTTGCACTATTCTACTAACACATTTTATGCTGCTTTAATTATTAAAGGCGAGTTCCCATTACCACTTTAAAATGCTTTCAAAATGGTTTGGATCCTCTTCATCCCCATTCCCAATCAGTTTTAGGGGTATTTTGAGGATTATTTGGCTTAAAAATGGAATAAATATACACCGGAATTTTCCAGTTGTTTTTTTCCGCTTTTGCTTTTAAAACATTCCTTAGTGCTGTGGGAACGCTAGAGTATTCCCCTATACAACAGACTGTTTCATTGTAACAATTCAGCCACTTCATACCTGATAACAATGTTTCCTTTCCCTCCCATGCAAGCCTAAAGATCAAGGAAAGAGGCAATCCTGCGCAATTCTGGCTGTTTCCCTCCTTCCTTGATCCTTAAAAAGGGAAAGGGGTGGACCTGCTGCAGGAACTGGGAGATGTGTGTATGTTTAAGTGTGTGTAGGCAGCGGCAGCAGCAGAGCCAGCAAGCCAGCCAGCCAGTCAGCCAACCAGGGTGCTTTTTGAGAGTGAAGCTGCTGCAGGAACTGGGAGATGTGTGTATGTTTAAGTGTGTGTGTGCAGGCAGCGGCAGTGGCAGCAGAGCCAGCCAGCCAGGGTGCTTTTTTTGGAGGGAACCACTGCTGGGGATGGTGGCTGTGGAGGTGAGCAGGTGAACAGGGCTTAAGTTGCCGCCGCCGCCGTGCACCCTGGGCAATGGGGAGAGAGGGTTGGGGAAAGATTGAGGAGGGGAAAGAATTGCTTTCCCCAATCTGTTTTTGGAAGTGTTTTAAGTGTTTAAGAGAGGGGACACAAAATCGGGGTTGAATCTGATTGCCAGATGCTCCTTTGCTTCCTTTTAACGCACTTTACATATCAGTGCAAATCCCAACGTAAATAGCCTTGTATATAGCACTTTATTCCTTGATTGGGAACTTGTCCTAAATGTCTCTAGCTCATACCTTATTTGGAAAATGCAGAACTAGAAACTTTGGATGATCAATATAATCAGGGGTCAAGATGATAAGATAGTCTCTGGAATCACAAGTGAGCAGCAGTTAAACACCAACATAAGAATGTGATAGGAGACCTGAGAGATTGAGCCACAACCCATCTAGTCCAGCATCCTATCTCAAACATTGACCCACCAATTGCTTCTGGTCAACTTAGGCAGAAATCAAAAGACTTCACCTGCTTTTACTTCCTGCAAGTGGTCTTAAGACCATCCTCTCTGTCTCTCCAACCTGGAGATGGTACCTAGGCATCCATTCTAATAGTTATTGATATATCAGTTCTCCATAAATTTGTCCAACCCGATAAGAGCAATTTAAGCCATGGCCCATCTAGTTCAGCATCTTGTCTCATGCAGTGGGCCTGTGATTGCTTCTGAGCTTAAGACGAGTGTAAAGACTCTCTGCAAATAGCCCTGAGAGGCCTCCTGCCTGTTTCTCCAACCCGGAGACAGTACCTAGACATCCATTCTAGCAGCCATCAACAGACCTGTCTTCCATTAGTTTGTCTATAAGGGCATAAGAGGAACCCTGGTGGGTCAGGCCACAGCCTGTCTAGTCCAGCATCCGGTCTCATCCAATGACTGACCGATTGTTTCCTGAGTCCCCACAAATGGCCATGGGAGACATCCTGCCTCTCTCTCCAACCTGGAGGCAATACTTAGGCATCCTTTCTAGTATCCTGTCCTCCATGGATTCATCTAACCCTCTCTTCTTGCTATCCAGGTTGGTTGCTGTCACCACTTCTTCTGCCCATGCATTCCATGGACCAGAGACCCTCTGGGTAAAAAAATACCTCCCCTTGTTGGTCCTTCTGCTCAGCACCCACACATGCCCCCCCCCCAGTTCCTGTCAATGCTGAGGGTGGTGATGGTTTCCAAGCAATGTCACAAGCCACCTTGCACAGCCTTATTACAGCGCCTTCCATCCATTCAAGACTTCTTGGCTTTCTTTGCTCTCCAAAGGATTGTCCAGCCTCCGTGCTGCCATGATAGTGCAAGCCAAGGCTGGCAGATCTCCCTGGTTAGCATCTAGAGCTGGCAATGTGACCTTCCACTTGGCAATTTCCCTCGCCAGCCTGCCTCCTTCCTGCCAACTCCATGTAATCCCTTCTATCTCTAGGCCCAACGCCCACGTTGGCCTCTCTCTTAGGACAGAAGCATTACTATCAATTCCATTGTCACACAGAGTTGGTCCAAGGTTGAGGGTGATAAAAATGGGAGGATCTGGGGTCATGGATTCCACTGAATTTAAAAAAAAAAAAAAATGGGCAATCGTATGGGCAGTAGTGAAACTGGAAGCCCTTCTCCCTTCTGAAAGGTCCTCCTCTTTTTAGAAGCGTGCCAATGAAACTTGGCCCTTTCAAATTAATGAGCCACAAAGTCCAATTCTGGGCCTTGTCAGTCCACACCTTAGTGCAGATCATTGAGGCTCTACCCACAGTTAGTATCCTCCATCCACAGTGGGTTTTGCAGGATCCCAACCATGGAGGTCGAGATCAGGATTATTGGTAGACTTGCTTAAACAGGTCTACTGGCAGACCAAGCAGCAGAAGACACACCTCCATGTTTGAGACTACCAGGGAACCCATTTCAGTGATGCACCAAAGCACAACATCATAAATGGGTCCCCTGGTGGCTCTGAAGCTAGGGACATTTGGTTCCTAGCCCTTCAGGGTACATAGAACCTGGCCCTAAGGCAGTGGTTCTCAACCTGGGGGTCGGGACCCCTTTGGGGGTCGAATTACCCTTTCAGAGGGGTCGCGACGAGTCTCCCACCGCCCTTCCCTCCCACCTTCCAGCTGCTCCGCCCCTGTGGTTGGGGGTCTCCACAACATGAGGAACTCCATTAAGGGGTCGCGGCATTCGGAAGGTTGAGAACCGCTGCCCTAAAGCTTGTACAAATTTTGAGGATGAGGATCAGAGTTGTTTCAGCTGGCTGAGGACCTTTTACAAAAGTATCTTATGGTTTGCAGGTCATTGAATTGTTTATTATATTTTCACAGTGCTCTTAATTCCATAAAAGTCTCCAAGAGGGGCTTTCAATCTAAAAGACTTAGCAAAAGAGGAAACAGAGACTAGAAGGAGAAGGGAAAGGAAATGACAGAGGCCCTTTCTGCACTGCAGATCTTAGGGAGGTGAGGGGTGCACTGACGGCACTAATCCAGTTCAAGCCCCCTTGAGGCCATGAACTTTATCCGAGCTTTGCAACCACCTGCCCACCCCTCCTGATGGTTAGGAGTGAAAGCTGCCAGTAATTCTAGATCATGGAGGCATGTGACCTGATCCAGTTTGTAGACCTGATATATCAGGTCAAGAATAGATCCTGATCAAGTACCTCTCATGTGGACAGAACTGGCCTAACAGAAGCAGGGCCTCCTTGATTCAGATATATGTGTGGGTCAGGAGGCCCAGGATTCAGGTCAGAGGCCCTTTGATCTGGATTTAAGGGCTAGTGTAGAAAGGGCCAAAGTCACTATTGCAGGGCAGATGGAGAGGCCGTACATCTCAGCCTTTGCTCCCTCATATCCTGCAGTGTAACAACTCATTGAGGAAGCACCCTGATAGCGCTGGCCAATGGCACAGCAGATGGAGAGGAGGACTCAGACTGTTGGGGCCAACATCACAAAGGCCATGCTTATAGGTTGCCATGGCAAAGGTACCATGCCAGTTATGACACGTGTGCTGTGAGGACACAGAGCCCATGAAGTGAAGCCTGCCACCCCAGATACATCTGTGAAGCTTTTCTGATGGCATTTTGAAGACCCAAACAGCAGCGGAAAGCACAGATCAGCCATGGATACACTGCCAGTGCGCTGAAGTGTGGGACCAGGGGACGGAGAGGCAAGAGGTACTTATTTTGCTCTTGTATCCTGTTCCCCAATGGAGGCACCTTTTTGCAGTGATGACCTGACCTCCACCGGACCAGGCTTCCCTCGCATGCTCAGGTGGCATCAGCACGAAGCTAGAGGTATCCATTGTAGGAATGTGCATGAATAGGGTGTTTGCATTCAATTTGTATCTAATCAAATGGTAGGATTCTATTGAATATGAATGTATTCATATCCAATATGTATCCCATAACATATCTGCCCTGGAAGCATCAGATCCGCCCTGAATCCACTTTGAATCTGCTCTCAAGCTATGTTAAACGCTCTCTGGATCCTGTACAGATGTGACCGGCATAGCCGTATTCCCACCTGCCCATTTCACGAATGTTCCAAAACTTTCGTACGAACACTAACATCAATGTACGAATGTCATAATATTTGATTCACACATGAATGGATCAATATATCGTACGAATATCGAATGTTGTGGACATTCATACACATCCCTACTCCACTGCTGTTGGCAAGGTGGCATTTCACCATGGCAAGGGCCAGGTTCAGCGCACAAGAAGCAGCTTCAGAGCTTCCCTCAAGCCCCTTTGCCAGGTGGGAGGGTGCTGAGGTGACAGGCAAACCTCAAAGGCCCCCCCCTTTACACAGGAAGGAATGATTAGAAGCAACAGGGGAGAAGAAACCAATAGGACGTTGCCAAAAACGTTCTGGCGGCAAGGGAGATCAGTCAATGGAGTTCCACAAGAGGCCTTCTCTCTATGGTGATTTAGTGAACAGGGGTTGGAACCCAAAGGCCCTGGAGGTCCCTTAGCACTCTGTGATTCTATGGGTGTTTTTCCACTGTCAGAAAGTACCCATTTTTGCACCCATTAAGGACCCATTTGGCTGAGAGCCGGATGATCCCATTTCCACCATGGCACCCATTTGGGACCCAATTGTTTCAACTGCCACTGGGGAAATTGGATCAAATGGGTACTTTCTGGCCTTTAATCCGGATTTTCTGTAGACCCCATTAATGGGGTCTACAATGGGGTCTTCAGGTAGAAAATCCAGATTAAAGGGAGCCTGTTTCCACACTTGTGTGGCAATGGGGTCTAGAGGAGGCTAGGGAGAGGGGGCACCCATGCGGGGGGAGCCCCAAAATCTAAGCTTCGAAGTCATTTCAAAGTCCCTTCGAAGTCTGTGCAAAATAGCTCCAGAGCGTCTTTGAAGTCTGTGCTGATCTTCAGAGTGAACTTCGAAGTTCACTCTGAAGATCAGCACAGACTTCAATGGAGCTGTTCTGCACAGACTTCGAAGTGACTTCGAAATTACTTCGAAATTACTTCGAAGCCACTTCGGAGATTGCACCCCCTGTCCCCCCAAACACCTGGGGTGACAAGCAGATCCCTCATGGCTAGATCTGGATTTCCAAATGGGTGCTCCGGTGTTTCCATGGCAGGGAGGCTAGCACCCATTGCTATTGGGTGATAGACCACCCATGGAAACACATTGGGTACTTCCCTTAATCCGGATCTACTATATCCGGATTAAGGAATGTACCCATTTCTTAGATCCGGATCTTCTTAGATCTGGATTAAAGGAGCGTGGTGGAAAAACACCCTATGATTCTGTGAATGCGGTTTGAATGGCCTTTGGAGACACAGCCACAGTTCCTAAGGTCCTAATATTAGACTGTAGGCCTTTGCATGTAGGCCAGTTCCAATCTCACTTGTTGCAGTTCTTGGGTTCTTGCACCATGTTCCATAGCTCTTCTATGAACCTGAGCTACAATGTCCATCATCAGGGGCTCTGACTCCTGGAAGAGTCAGATGCCACTGAAGAACCATGGAACATGGTATTACGACCCAAAATCTGCAACAGCTGAGAAGTTCCTGATATTCTGTGCTAGGGATGGGCACAAATATTCGTCACATTTGAAATTTGTACGAATTCGTTCAAATTTGGCTATTCGAGTTTTTGGATCAAATGTTGGTACGTTCAAAGACAGACATGTGGATCAAACGCTTCTATACATTCGTTTGAAGCTTCGTTTTACATTCGTGAACCTGGAGAGGAAGGAAAGCAGCTGCCCAGTCACATCTTCAGTGGATCCAGAGTGGATTCAAAGTGGATTCAGAGCAGATTTCATCAGTTCAGAGTGGATTCGTGAGGGATTCATAGGCGCAACCGGCAGCAGGGATTTGAATTGGATTTGAATAGCATTCAAAGAACATTTGTATTGAATTGGAATCCTAACACATTCAATGGGGCTCTATTTGAACAAATGCAAATTTTGAACACACACAAAAACCCCACCTGTGTGCATCCCTACTTTGTGAGTTTTCTCCTATCCAAAGCCAGAGCGGGAGAGACTGGAAACAGTGGAGACCCACTGGGAGACACTGAAGACCAGTTCCTGAGAAGGTCCCAGAATCCCCCACCTGCAAGCACTTTGGATACTTGAAATTACACCCCAGACATTATCTTTGGCTGGGGTGATCTCAATAGGGATATGCATGAATATTTGTAGGCATTTGAAATCTGATCAAATGTGTCGAATTTTGACATTCGAACTCGAACATAATGTCCCGAAATTCAAATGTAAACATTCAAATTGAATTTTTAATTTTGGATCTATTTGTTCAAACTATCCGGACATTCGCATGTGTACAGGTTCTTACACAATGCGTACTTGAAGATCCGCATCGTTCCCGCATCCGTACGCATCTGTAAGGATATGTATGGGATAAAAACGGGTTGCATACAGGATGCATACAGGTTGCATACAGGATGCATACAGACATGTACGGATGTGGGGAAGATGCTTACATGCACATACGAATGTTATTGACATTCGTATGTGCAGATGTGAATCAAAGCTTCGAACGAACAGGTTCAACTTTGGTAAGTCCAAATACAATCTTGTTAAATCCAAATTTAAAATATTAAAATTGAATCGGATGTTCAGGTATTCGATTCGATTCGAACAGAATGTCAAAAAAACATTTGTGCACATCTATAGATCCCAGCTGTACCTTCAAAAGCACTGGACTCTTTTGCTGCTGCCCTTAGGTAACCAGTTACATCCCAGGAGGAATCATGTCCTGACCCAGCCGGTAAACTAATACCCAACACCCGATGCCGATATGACTTGAAACAGCATCTCTGGGGCCTCGTAGCCTCCACTTTGTCTGCAGCTAGATGTTGCTGCAATATATCAACAGCCACCATCTCCAGTTTGAAGTTTCTCGTTTTCGGGTGGGAATGCCTTCCAGAACTCTCAGGCACGGCATTGGCTGTGTCCAGCTGCTAAACATATTCCCCATCTCCTGCCGAGGGATGGGTGGGGTTCAAAGCAGTTCTCAGCTGATCTGTTTGTACAAACATGTGTATCTGCTGTGTCAACACACATTAGAGAGCAAACATATTCAGAGAAATAGGAAACAGAGCAGACACAACAGCTCTCTTTATAAAACGTTACTGAGACTGGCTTCCATCTTCTGTCCCCTGGGTGTTCTTAGAGGCAATCCAAGTTTCGAGAGCTAGCACGTCCCTCATAGAGATCACCAACAGAAAGCTTCATAGCCTCCAGGGGAGGCGAGAACCAGGGGGCATCTATGAAGCTGGTGGGCAGGAGAGTTGGATCAAACAAGGAGAAGTATTTCTTCACCCAGAGGGTCATCGGTCTATGGAACTGGCTGCCGGAAGAGGTGGTAAGAGCTACCATCCTAGATGGCTTTAAGGAAGGGCTAGACAAATTTATGGATGACAGATGTATCAATAACTACTAGATGGATGCCTAAGTACATCCTTCAGACTGGGGGGACAAACAGGATGCATATAAGGCCATTTGCTGGGATTGGAGAGCGGGAGAAGGTTTGCCCTTGTCTCTGCTTGAGATGCCCATGGGCAATTGGTGGGCCGCTATGTGCAACAGGAGGTTGGACTAGATGGGCTGTGGCCTGATCCAGCAGGGCTCCTCTAATGTTCTTATGTTCCTGAGATCTGCCAGTTCACTTCGCCTTGTACAAGGATCAGGGCCCATCCCAAAGCTCAGAGAATGAGGCTGCGATCACACATGCTGAAACCGATGCCTTCAGGGGCAACTCTGAGGCCCGGGTGCTAAACATTCTACCCTGCATGCGCCTTACCTCACTTCAAAGTCTCAGAAGGGTCGTCCCTTCTTCAGATGGAAAATCTTAAGACTAAAGACAACTCCTTCTTCAGGTCACACTAGGAGGAGACAAAGGAAAATCTAGCCAATGGAGGCATGAGAACAAATGCTTCCGGCCAACAACAAATTACGAGCCCCAGAAAAATCAGCTCAGCAGCTGCCAGAAAGTAGTGAGCATTTCTTGCTAGGGTGGTCTTGCCAGGTTTCAGGGTGAAGGGATGATGGAGGAGTGTGAATGCCTTTTCAAATTTTCTAATTCAGAAGGGGCAAGTCTTCCAAAAGAGGCATACGGAAAACGACCTGTTCAATCACACCCTGAAACATCAATAGATCCTAAAAGAAACAAACAAGCCAAACTGAAAAGAGGGTAATTTCCAACCTCCCCTGGAATGACTAAAGCCATACTGCCAGATGTGGTGAGCATGGGCTGATGCAAATAAAGCTCCCCACCCTGCCACACCCTGGATGGTGGGTTCCACTTGGTGGGTTCCGGTGGAACCTCATGAGCTAGTGAGTGGCAGATGGTGGAACTCCCACTTGTGCGGACTTGAACTGCCCCCCCCCCCCCCCCCGCATCATGTACCAGCATCAGGCAACAGAGGCTCCAAACGTCATCTTGAGAGCAGGACAAAGACCCAGTCTAGTGGTTAGAATGCCAGACTCATCTCTTGTAATCACCGGATTTGATTACGCACTCCTCCATGAAGCCAGCTGGGTGACCTTGGGCTAGTCACAGCTCTCTTCTGAGCTCTCACAGCCCCACCGACCTCACAGGAGGCCTTTTCGCACTAAGCCGGAACGGCTGTAGTGCACGTGGGCTAAATCACTTCGGGAAGCTTTACCCATTCACACACAGGCAGGCAGGAATGCGTTTACACACGTTCCAGCATGCCTGTGTGCGAATGGCTGAAGCATCCTGAAGTGAGTTAGCCGGGAAAGGCCGGCCAGGGGCGGGGACGCCTCCCGCAAGGCTGCCTGCCATTGGGTGCGAGCACCCAGGGGCGGGCAGCCCTGTCAGGCCGCTTGCCCTGCTTCGTGCCGGCTGTACAGGGCTCTATTGAGCCCTGTGCAGCTGGCACGAAGCCGCCCGGGGCCAGCTGCCTATGGGGCACGACCCTTTCGCAGCTCGGAGCGCGTGGCTCTGGTCTACCAGTGCTTCCCATCCCCCCCCCCCGACTGCGCCCATCTGCGGGGTGTAGGTGCATGGATCGATGCACCTATGCCACGCAGATGACAGACGACCACCCACCCAAGGGCCCGGGGACACTCACACGTGCTCTACATCTCAAATGCGTGGAAAACACTTCGGAACGGGCTGGGATGCAAACCCAGCCCCGGCAATGCGAATGCCGCATTCCAGAGTGTTCTCCAAGCGTTCCAAACCGCGTGTGCGAAAAGGCCTAGGGTGTCTGTTTGTCAGCCACTTGAGTCCCCTTAAATGGGTGAGAAAAGTGGGGTATAAAAGCCAACTCTCCTTCTATTCCCATAAAGAAGCCAAGCCTCAAAACAGAGTGCGTACATTCTGCTGCCCATGTGTGTAAGTTGCTTTTTTTGATCAAAATGTTCAAAGTGGTTCGCGACTGAAGTATGATTTGCTCACTTGCTCGGGGCAAAACAAATACAATCAAAAGCACAAAAAATATAATTAAAGCACAAAAAATGCTGTAAATCGTTCAGCAGATGAAATGAAGATTAAATGCACTGTTTTGTTCTGTTTTTTAATAATAATCTAAAAAGTCTGAACTTGACATGCAGAAAGGTTTCAGAGGGTAGATGTCTTCCAGAAGGGTATGATTTCAATTTGTTGCCAGTGCTGAAGAGTCTCTCCATGCGCTCTTCATCTCAGATAGAGGAGGCAAATTGAGGAGGAAGGTCTTTGGCTGCATCCACATGTGTGGAAGAGATACGCTTGGTTAAGTCCCGGTGTATGTGTGTGACATCTTTATGTGAGCAATGCCCCTGTGTATGGAGCATGTCCTTAGAGGACCAGCAGTCAAGCTTAGAAGTGTCCACTTGACACAGTGGGAAAATCTCTCCCCAGACAACTTGTGCCACTACCATCACACAGACAGTGGCCACATGAGCAACCTACCTGGGTCACCTTCCCCTGCTCGGCTGTATTTTCAGATGCATTTTCATCCCAGACGAGAGTTGTGCTGTCGCTTCGAAATTAGGAAACTGACCCCACCTGAGGAACAGCTCTGAGCCATTTCTGTTCTGCCTCAGAGATTCTTGTTTTCATTGCATGAGGTCATAACCTGAGGCTGTGATCAGGCACAGCAAAAAAAAAAAAAAAAAAAGCACCCCTGAGGCAGTTTAGAGATGGCTTCAGGGTGGGATTGTTCACACACCAGCCTTTACTTCCTCCCTCTCTTGAACATTCTGTGCTAGAATGGGTGGATTAGAGAAGGCTTGGGAAGCCGAGGGCCACACTCTCTCTCTCTGGAGTCTCTGAGGTGTCTTAGAGATGGTTTCCAGGTGGGATTGTTCACACACCAGTCTGCCCCTCCCCCCTCTCATTAACATTCTGTGCTAGAATAGGTCGACTAAAGAAGAGGTCTGAGGTACCTCTAAGGTGATTTTGAGATGACTTTGTGGTAGGACTGTTCACACACCAGTCTGCCCCTCCCTCCTCTCATGAACATTCTGTGATGGAAAAGGTGGATTTGAGAAGACCTGGGGACATGAGGACCACACGCTGGCTCTCTGAGGCACCTCTGAGGTGACTTTGAGGTGGGATTATTTGCACACCAGTCTGCCTCTTGCCCCTCTCCTGAACATTCAGTCCTAGAAAAGGTGGATTAGAGAAGACTTGGGAACCCAAGGGCCACACACTGTCTCTCTGAGGTATCCTTAAAGACCACTTCCACCAGTTTGCCCCTTCCCCTTCTCCTGAACATTCTGTGCTCGAAAAGGTGGACTAGAGAAGGGCTGGGAGCAGGAGGGCCACAGACCATCTCACTGATGAGCCTCTGAGCTACCCCTTTTGATGTCTGAACACAGCCTGAATAGGCCAGAAAAGGTTTAATGGCCACAATTGTAGCTCAGTGGGAGTGCTACAGGCTGGGAAAGAATAGGGTCACAAGTTTGAGCCCAGACGTCTCCCTGGGAAATGTTAAGGGCAAACTATTTAGGTCCCTTCCAAGAAACTGCATGAGTGCACCCAAGAGCTATTCTGCATTTACCTTTAAACGGTAAAATTCACTTCTGGGCCTCTTTCTTCCACACTCTAGAGCAGAAGAGAGATGTCACACACCCTGTTAGCACACTGCATCTGCAGTGGACACAAAACAGCCCAGTCTAAGTGCCCAAAATGGCTGCCTAGACCAGGATACCTGCAGACCTGTTTTAACGGATCTACAGGTGGTCCAGGGACCTCTGGAATGGAACAAGGAGTTGCGTGGAAAGGCACAAACCTCCTTGTACTGGTTTAGTAGAGGGACACATTTTGACGGCACATCAAATTACACCCTTGGAATGACTCCATCTCCCCAGAGGTGCTTCCACACAGCATGGGGCCTGTCCCAGAACAAGCTGTCCAAGTGCAGATGGCCCTGTTCTGGGTGTAGCTGTCCCCTTCCAGCAGAGAACTTGTTCCACCCAGAGCGGTTTCATTTGGAGCAACTGAGGAAACAACCCAAATGTCTAGAAGTCAGAAGGGAACAGCTATAAGCCCTGGTTTCTTCCCAGAAATACTGAACGGTAAATCCCTTTGCAGCTGCTAACGAAACTGCATGGCCGTGCCCCTGGATTCACCAGGGTTTGGGCTCAACACCCTGGCACCTCATAGCAGCGACAAACGTGGAGTTTAGTCAGCCTTATCCCATTTGAGACCCTTCAAGCTGTCCCCGCTGAGGGCCTTCCCTTCGGCTCCACTCCCAAGCAAGGATCCTCTTGAAACTTGTTTCTCTTTCACTGTAAATCCGCTGTCTAAACAGCTGGGATTTGGGTCCTGTCTTATTGTCCTCAAGACGCTAAGCATATTTGTGCAAGGAAAGCCAATGTTTACAGAAACAGCATCTTATCTAAATAGGCGTAAGATTGGCAGGCGGCATAAGGAGGCAGCCATGTTTTCTTGTGTGAGGGAGGAAACTGCTCCAAAGGCAATATGAGAGAGAAAGGAGGAGGAGGAGGAAGAGGAAGAGGAAGAGGAAGAGGAAGAAGAAGAAGAAGAAGAAGAAGAAGAAGAAGAAGAAGAAGAAGAAGAAGAAGAAGAAGAAGAAGAAGAAGAAGAAGAAGAAAGGATAGACTGAGTAAGAAAAACATCTTCCTGGCCCTAAATGCTTCATCTCCAGCTGTTTGGCTAACTCTGCAAGCTTTTTTGCTCACGTGGCCCTAGGTCAGGAAGGCCAAAATTTCAGACACAGATCCTGGCTATAACTGTCCCAGCTGTGGCTGCTTGGATGGAATAGCTCTGTCGGCTTGCAGGGCCTGAAGGCTATTGTTCCAATGAATCCAGCTAAAACTGGCACTTTGGCTGTGTCCCCATGCTCTGAATACTGTGAGGCGAATGTGAGTTCACCTGAGAAGACTCCCCATGCAAAGCCTTAATGAGGGAGAAAATCCAAAAGAATGAAGCAAACCCCCCACTTTATAACTGTTCTAGCCCTGAATTAGGAGGCAAGAACGGGTTATCCTGGGGGCATGGGGACGCTCCTAGGTTATGACTGCAGCATTAGTGAGTGGGGTTTCACTGTCCCCGCCGCTAATGCTGCAATCACAACTGTCCCCCCTTGCCTGAGCGTGCAATCGCCTAGGTAAGGGCTTGCTTTACCCCAAACGATCACCTGACAGCTTCCCTGCAGTCAGCTGAGCAGCTGTCAGGCGGGTATAGGGGCTGTCATGCGCACAAACAGAGCTCTGGTAAAATTATTAAAACAGCGTGGCTCTATTTAAAACCAGGTGGGATTTCCCCTCAAACGGAACCCTCTCCATTCCCCCAAAGCCTTTTTCTCAAGCAAACTGCCCCCACCCTCAGCAAAACTGCACAGCCAACGGGAGAAGCAAAGCTCTCCAGATGCAAGCCACCTGCCTTCACAGCCAATCACATGAAAACCAAGGTTTCATTAGATGCCACTAGGGCTTTGGTGACACCTAAGGTTTAATCCAGCTTCAGTCCACTTTCAGAGTGAGAAAACACATCTGCAAAGTGACAAGAAGTTGTTTTCTTTCAGTGTTAAATAACTCAGAAAATTCACCTTTGGGACAGATAACCTGGAAAGAAAATTCTGGTCACTTTGCAGGTCTCTTGCTCTGAAGGTGCACTGAAGCTGGATTAAACTTTAGGTGTGGGCACAGCCCAGGTGCCCCAGAAGTGATGCTGCTCACATGTTACCTACTGCCCTGGAACCAATGCTGAGCAATGCCAGCAACGGTGCCACAGGACTCATGGGGCCCCAATGCAGCAGCATTGTTGAGAGACTGCTGAGAGACTGGGAATTATGGGGCCCTTAATCCTCCATGTCTTACTCGTACTAATGTTGCAGGACACAGGGGCAGACAGCACGGAGGAGCAAGGGCCACAGTTTGCAGACGTCTTTGTCATCACCTGGTTTGGAGCAGTAGTGATCACGCTGAATTCCAAGCTCCTGGGGAGGGGGAAGCCATGTGAAAGTGGGTTTGTTTTAAGATGGCTTTAAGGAAGGGTTAGACAAATTTATGGATGACAGATGTATCAATGGCTCCTAGAATGGATGACTAGATGCATCTTTCATGTTGGGGGGACAAGCAGGATGCCTCTAAGGCCATTTGCTGGGATCTGAGAGCAGGAGAAGGTTTGCCCTTGTCTCCACTTGAGTTGCCCACGGGCAATTGGTGGGTCCCCATGTGAGACAGAATGCTGGACTAGATGGGCTGTGGCCTGATCCAGCAGGACTCCTCTTAGGTTCTTATGATGCCTCTTTTCTTTCCGCTCCCTCTTGGCAACCAGGAGATAAACAGCATGTCTGAAGTGAGGCTGTTGTGCTCGGCTTGGCCCGACCCTCATGTCGTATCAATGACTCTCGCCTCCGGGGCAACACATGACATGATGAAGGTCACATCTGATAGGCTTTGTTTATTCGGCTGTGTGGAGACTCCGAGGCCCAGAGCAGCCGTGGCGGCTAAGCCAAGAGTGGCATTTTCTGCTTTGTCAACTTGGTTTCACAGAGGACAGGGTCATCCGTGGCTATGAGTCTTGAAAACTGTGGGCTGCTTCCAGTCTCACAGGTCACGTGGGTCTAAAAATGGGCTATGGGGACCATAAAAGAGAGAGCGAGAGTGTTATCATGTTCATGGTCTACTTATGGGTTTCCTGTGAGCAGCTGGATGGTTGCTTGCTTATTTATGGCACTTCCGTCCCACCTTCCTTCCAAAGAACTGAAGGTGAGCCGCATACCATTCTTCTCCCTGCCAGATTACCTTCACAGGTAAGAGATGGTGCTTGGTCAAAAATCAGTCTGTGACTAGGGATATACGCACACGGGGGAGGGGGGTTTGCATTCAATTGTATTCGTTCGAATAATCCCCTTCAAATGTAGAAGGAGGAGGAGGAGAAGAAGGAGAGGGAGAGGGAGAAGGAGAAGGAGAAGGAAAAGAAGGAGAAGAAGGAGAAGAAGGAGAAGGAGAAGGAGGAGAAGGAGAAGGAGAAGGAGGAGGAGGAGGAGGAGGAGGAGGAGAAGGAGAGGGAGAGGGAAAGGGAAAGGGAGAAGGAGATGGAAAAGAAGGAGAAGAAGGAAAAGAAGAAGGAGAAGGAGAAGGAGAAGGAGGAGGAGGAGGAGGAGGAGGAGGAGGAGGAGGAGGAAAAGGAAAAGGAAAAGGAAAAGAAGAAGGAGAAGGAGAAGGAGAAGAAGGAGAAGGAGAAGAAGGAGGAGAAGGAGAGGGAGAGGGAGAGGGAGAAGGAGAAGGAAAAGAAGGAGAAGAAGGAAAAGAAGAAGGAGAAGAAAAGAAGAAGGAGAAGGAAAAGAAGAAGGAGAAGGAGAAGAAGGAAAAGAAGAAGGAGAAGGAAAAGAAGGAGAAGGAGAAGAAGGAGAGGAAGAGGAAGGAGGAGGAGGAGAAGGAGAAGGAGAAGAGGAAGAGGAGGAGGAGTTGGCTTTTCTACCCTGCTTTTCTCACCCATTTAAGGGGACGCAAAGTGGCTGACAAACCTTCTGTTCTTCTCCTCACAACAGAACACCCTGTGAGGTAGGTAGGTGGGTCTGAGAGCTCAGCAGAGATCTGTGACTACCCCAAGGTCACCCACTTGGCTTCATAACCAGTTAGGGTCAATTCATTACCCAACCACTAGACCAAACTGGTAGAATTTTATTTGATACAAATATATTCATACAAATTCATATGAATATCCAATAGGAACACATATGTATCTGATATGTTACCAACACGTATTCTGTAACATATCCACCCTGAAAGTGTCAAATCTGCCCTGAATCCACTTTGAGTCCATTGAAAAGCAATTTCACTTCTCCAACTGTCAACTGATACAAAGAAGTGGTCCTGCATGAAATTAACCTTTCTTTTTAAAATGTGATGAAGCA
This sequence comes from Aspidoscelis tigris stejnegeri, assembly GCA_023333525.1. Classification (NCBI taxonomy): domain Eukaryota; kingdom Metazoa; phylum Chordata; class Lepidosauria; order Squamata; family Teiidae; genus Aspidoscelis; species Aspidoscelis tigris. Next base: position 6,396,553 of record JALMGA010000005.1, on the reverse strand, counting down.
ACGAGGAATGGAAGAAGGTCCAAAGGTTGGGGGAGGACCACTGGAACGCACGTAACGTAACCTCACTGTGATGTATGAGAAGCCCACCACCAGCACTTGCTCATGTAGAGGACTACTGCCCATTGTAAGCTAAGCAGGTACGTAAGCCGCTTGATACGGGAAAAACGGGGAGGGCTAGAGATGCTGGCAATTCTAACACATACACAACGACACACTGGGTGAAAGGGAAGGCAAATCCATGCTGTAACCACCCACTAAAGTTCGCTTCAGCCCCTTTTAGTCCTCTGTTGCAGTCACACCCTTCAAATCAGAAACGGGATAAAGTGTTAACCATTTTCAGTGCTGTGTTAGTCTGAATGGAGGAAAGCCCCACTGGAGAAGAAGAAGAGTTGGCTTTTCTACCCGGCTTTTCTCACCCATTTAAGGGGACTCAAAGCGGCTGACAAAGCTTCTTTTCTTCTCCCCACAACAGAACACCCTGTGAGGTAGGTGGGGCTCTGAGAGCTCAGACGAGAGCCGTGACTAGCCCAAGATCACCCAGCTGGTTTCATGGGGGAGGGTGGAATCGAACCCGAGATTCCCAGATAAGAGTCCGGCTCCTTAACCACTAGACCAAACTGGAGGGTGGAAAGCCCTGGGGAAACGGATGAGATTTTAAAGATATAACCAGTGGGACTGGGAGATGGACCGGAGAAGCATTGAAGGGAAGGTGTAACTGTGGCCATGGTTCCAAATCAGCAGGACTTTGCTTATTGCCATGGGAACTTGCTGCCCTAGATGCAAGACAAGACAAAGACATCACACTGCTAGAGGCAAAGGAGAAAGTGACACCCCTTCCCTCCTCCACATGGAGAAGCTGGCAGGATTAGCAGCTATAGCTTACTAGCGCTGCGCTCAGTTGTTGGGTACTCCAGTCTAAGCTTCTTGCAGATGCTTCAATGCCCAGTTAGGGACAATTCATTACCCAGCTTTGGAAGTGTACTTTCTGGATCTTAATGTTGATCAGCAGTGGAATGGGAACACTAGTGTGTGGCATCTACCACCTTCAGATCATTTTCAAGCTGCCTTCTACAGCATGTGGATGCAGCCATGGATTTAGACCTCCCCTATGGACCATGCAAGAGAAACAGCAGGAAACCTAACATATGGGAGGCAACCCATAGGAAAACAAAGAGAAGACTTGCAGAAAGCCAACCAATAAAAGGATCCTTTCTGTATACTTTCACATAACACCTTATCTGGCAAGCCCATAAGCTCCCCACCACATGACCATACGATCTGTAGTAACCAACTCCTAAAAAAGCAGGAAGGAACTCCTTACAAACATAACGAAGAACAGGCTGAACAAAGCAAGGACAAAGAATATGTGCTAGCCATTCTCCAACTGAGACCGTTTCTGCACTGGCCCTTAGTCCAGAATTAAGATCTCCATAGTGCTAATATGACCGTCATCAATCCACACAGTAGTGCAGACCTGCGGGGCTCCCTCCCTCCCTCTTGCTGGTCCACTCTGTCTTCATTAGATACAGCATGATCCAGATCAGAGAGGTCCTCTTCTCAATCACCAGTAGGCTAGAGGCCAATTCGCACTTGGCCTCATAGGGTGCGTCCCCACAATCAAAATACTCTGACGTGAATCTGAGTTAGCCTCAGAGCGTACACATGGAAAGCCTCTAATCTGGACTGCATTTGGGACAAATGTGACAAATCTGCCACAAGCCCCCTCCTCCTTTTCCAACTGTTCTTGCCTCGAATTAGGAAGGCAAGCATGTATTATCTTGTGTCATGGCGATGCTCCCCGGTTATTGGGGGAGGAATTTGGCGATCGGAGCATTAGCGGGCAGGGTTTCGCTGTCCCTGCCATGCATGCTGCCATCACAACTGCTTGGGGATCTCTTCAAAGAAATTCTGCTGAAGCTTGGCAAGCGTGACACACACCCCTTGCCTGATCGCCCGATCGCCAAGGCACGTGTGGGTAAAGGGCTTGATTTAGCACACGAGCGCTTGACAGCCCATGGCTTCCCTGCACTCAGCTGAGCAAGATCAGAAGAAGCTTCTGTCAGGTGGAGGCATGCCTGTTGTCAAGTGGAGGCGTGCTCCTCCACTAAAATGACTGAAGCACAACCTCAATCCACCCTGAAGTAAACAGAGCACATGGGGATGCAGCCATAGTTTATAATTAGGCAACATCTGGGCAAGTTCATCTGCACTTGCAGGAGCTGTTTACAGCCTACAAGTGGCCCCTGCCTGCCCAGATGTGGACTAATTGTAAACTAAAGGTGGTGCATGGATGAACTCATGCACCACATGAAAACTAACCATAACCAAAGGCTCACCTGGAGCATCCAATGATGTCCATCTTCACCTTTTCTGGTGCAACGGGGCCATCTGAGCTGCCATGCAAGCGTGCTGGCAGCTCAGATGACCCCTGACGTGATTGTGCTTGTGCAGAGTGTCATTGTCACCGTAGCGACAGCACTAGCGCATGCACAGTCACACAGGATGCCAGACCCAAGATGGCAGTGCCCTGCAAAGGATCAGACACACAACCAGACCCAGGTAAGGGACCAATCATGTGTAGGCTAAGCTATCGTAGAGCCTAACGGCATACCAGAGGGCCCTGATCCAGAATATGGGTGGTGCACAAAGGCTCAGCTTCATGGGCTAGTCTAGACCAACGCCATTGTGCAGATAGTGCTATTCCAGACCATGTCTTTTCATGGTCAGAATCAGCAGTGCCCCCTGTGCAATTTACCTGCTTGGCACCCAGGATCCAACTGGCAGCCCCATGGGTGGGGCTTGCCAAGTTCGATACATGGTGTTCTGCACAGGTGTGCACCGTGGCCTACAATTGTACCATGGCACATACCTGTGCACAACATCAGGCATCGAACTTGGCAAGCCTCACCCACACGATCAGGTAAGCTGGAGCACAAGGGACCCCAGGACGGGCCGGGATCAGCCTGCCAGCCAGTGGGCCAATACGTCCAATGGTGGCAGGCTAGGGTGGGGTGTCCCGCCCCTGCACCAGCCTTTCCGGGCTGGGACGCACTGGGATGGATTCCCCATTTGCACCTAGGCAGGGAAGGGGCACATGGGAACTCATCCCTTACCGACCAAGTGTGAATGGCGAATCCGTCCCTGTGTGTCTGAGCCTAAGTGGACAACAGCCGGACAGATGAAGGTTTTGCCTTTGTCTCCTGCTTGAAATGCCCAGATCCAATTGAAGAGCCACTGTGTGAGACAAGATGCTGGACTACTTGGGATGTGGCCTGATCCAGCAGGGCCCCTCTTAGGTTCATATGGACAGATCCTTGGAGGACAGGTGGATCATTGTCTTCTAGAATGGAATCCTGGAACACCACCTCCAGTTGTAGAGATAGCTCCCAAAGCCTTCTGTGGAGACCTGAGAGCAGATGAAGGTTTTGCCTTTGTCTCCTGCTTGAGATGCCCATAAGCAATTCATGGGCCAGTGTGTGAGACAGGATGGTGGACTTGACAGGCTGTGGCTTGATCCAGCAGGGCTCCTTTACATCCTTGTGTTCCTAAAGCGTGCATGTAACATCACTCAGGGGTGCCAACAGGGGCTCAATCTACTTTGAAGAACAGGACATTTTGAGCAGAGTAGGAAGCCAGGAAGAAGGTCATTCTTCAGCAGAACATCAAGTCTCCACTGGGAGCCCGTTTAGGCCTGGAAGGCCTGCGCCAGCTCCTCCTTCAAAGGGAATGAAACCTAAAGCGCACATTTTAGAAGGCATGAATAAAGTAACGTAGCGCCTGTGTATTCCAGAGATATTTATGAGACAGAGTGTCAAGTAACTTGTTGTACATTAAAGTTCCTTCAGAAATGATTAAAAATGGAAGGAAACACTTCTCTGAGGAGGCCTTGCTTTTGAAAGTCCCGTCCCTTTGGGAGCCATTTGGAAGCGCTTGGCCTCTCAGGCCTAGTAAAAGGAAGGGCAAGGAAGCAACCTTAATGAGACACGGAGCATGCCTGGAGAGAGACTCTTTAACTTATTAAAGGAGCGATGCGCACGCGTTCGCTTTCCCCCTGGCCCAGTTTATCACACGTAAATCTCCTCAGTCGGCTCTGTTTTCCATTTTAACAAGAAACAAGCATTTCCTAATAACTACGGAGATTAAATTGCGAGGGGGGCCCTTAAACCATTAACCTGAAAGAAATGTAACAATAAATTACACATATTAACAAAGCTGTACTACAAGCTCAAAATTTGTTGAGTAAATTGTACAGTTATTAAGAGTCAACTTGGCGTCCGCTGTGATCAATCCCCTGCAAAGCGCACATGGGAGGGGGGGAAGCAGCAAGGTCAGACGGGTATGGGTGTGGACACAGATTGTAGATCATGTTTCTACCAGGGGTGGATCACAGACAGTAACCCTCTGAGTTGGTCTCCTGGATGTTCTCAAACTCCCTCCATGGCAGATGATTGTTACCTGCTCCAAGACTTAAGGTGGGGTCTGGTAACAGCAACCAGCCTAGATGGCTTTAAGGAAGAATTAGACAAATTTATGGATCACTGATGTATCAATGGATGACAGATGTATCAATGGCTACTAGAATGGATGCCTAAGTACATCTTTCAGGCTGGGGGTGCAAGCAGGATGCCTCTAAGGCCATTTGCTGGGTTTAAAGAGCAGGAGAAGGTTTGCCCTAGTCTCTGCTTGAGATGCCCATGGGCAATTGGTGGCCACTGTGTGCAACAGGATGCTGGAGTAGATGGGCTGTGGCCTGATCCAGCAGGGCTCCTCTTAATACATAGATGGCAGATGTATCAATGGCTACAGAATGGATGCCTAAGTACATCTTTCAGACCAGGAGACAAGCAGTATGCCTCTAAGGCTATTTCCTGGGATTTGAGAGCAGGAGAAGGTTTGCCTTTGTCTCTGCTTGAGATGTCCATGGGCAATAGATGGGCCACTTTGTGTGGCAGGACGCTGGACTGGATGGGATGTGGCCTCATCCAGCAGGGCTCCTCTTATGTTCTTATGAAGGGTCTCCTTCCTTCCTTCCTTCCTTCCTTCCTTCCTTCCTTCCTTCCTTCCTTCCTTCCTTCCTTCCTTCCTTCCTTCCTTCCTTCCTTCCTTCCTTCCTTCCTTCCTTCCTTCCTTCCTTCCTTCCTTCCTTCCTTCCTTCCTTCCCTCCCTCCCTCCCTCCCTTCTTCCTTCCCTCCCTCCCTCCCTCCCTCCATCCCTCCCTCCATCCCTCCATCCATCCATCCTTTTTTAGTTTTAGTATGCTGTTCTCAATTTTCTCCCATGAACTACAGATTCTTACCCCTTAGCATGACGCCCATTTGCATGTTCATTTCTCCACTTGCTCACGGTTTCAGTTCTGTGCTATATTGGATGCTCTTATTTACCAAAATCACAAGTTTCAGTGCTGGAGAAGAGCAAAACACAAAAATGGGTTCAAGCATTCTCTCTGTAGCTGCCTAGCTTCTCCCCGGAGAGCAAGCAGACAAAGGAAAACGGACGGCTTCTTTCTATGGCACCCGTTGGATTGGCCTTTTCCGTTTTCCCCTTTGAAGCATCTGTCATATCATTTCATATTGATTTGTTGTTGTTGTTTTAGGCTTTGCTGCTTCCTTCTTTAAAGAGACTTTTTCTTGTGTGTCCTCGCTCCCTTCCTTTTCTCTGAAAGCTTGAGGAATTTCACTGACAGCCCCAGCAGAGGTGCGGATTTCAGGGGCAGCTGGAAGTTAAGTGCCGTACAAAAAGGCTACACGCCTGGGTCACCACGGACAGACGCATCCCTGGGTTTCCCCCACCTCTGTCTATAGAAGGGAGTGTGACGTCTTACTCTTGTGGTTTCTGAAGCCTTCAGGAAGATATCGGCAGGGTCCTTTAGAATAAGGAGGATTGATTTAAAGCAGGGACACTGAAAAGCACAATTCATGCATTAAAGGGCTTTTCAACACTCAACAGTTTTTTTCAGGGCCTCTGTGTTCCCCATATTTGTGAAGACCAGAGAAGACCATTCTACTCCCTGCTGGAATGCTGCATCCACAAGGGACAGAGGGTAGGCTGGATTAAACAGCCTTAAAGGTTGCCCGGTCCAGTACAATGAAGATCTATTTAAAGGGTGATGCGCATGAATTTTTATTTTATTTTGCATATGATTCGCAATGAATCCAACATAAGAAAATTTGTATTTGTTCGAATAGATGCTCATCCAATGTGGTCGGGTTCTATGTGATATGCATGTTCGAATTTGTATGAATATCCAGTATGAACGCATACATAGCCGATATGTATCCAGTAACATATCCACTCTGAAAGTGCCAAATCCACCCTGAATTCACTTTCAATCCACTTTCAATCCATGTCAAATGCACTCTGGATCCGTAGCAGATGTGACTGGGATTCTAATTTGATATGAATGTTTGATATAAATCCGATTGAAATCCTTGCTGCCAGTCATGTCTATGTATCCCCAACGGATCCCCTACAGATCCCCTATAAATCCACTCTGAACACATCAATCCGCCCTGAATCCAATTTGAATCCCCTCTCAATCCATTTCAAATCCGTTCTGAATCCACTTTGAATCTACTCTGGATCCCTTGCAGATGTGACTGGCGCAGCCGCTTTCCCACCTCACCAGGTTCACAAATTTCCAAATCATTCAATTCGTATGCCAATGTCCGAATTCATATGAATATCGTATGAATATACCTAGTCTATTGGTAATCAAGTGCAGCATAAACCGGGCCGTGGAAGGGTGAGAACACAGTGCATGCTTCTGTGTTTCAGTTTAGTAGGAGACACATCTCAGAGGCACATCAAAACACACTTTTGATCCTGGCCCTCAGAAATGTCAGAGTTTGGGGGCCTTTCTGCACTTTATCCGGTACCTGGTTTCCTGTGCACTACCAGATGGAGCATCTGTATTGGAAAGAGACATTTCCAACTCACAAATGCGTCCTTCTGTGCAAGAGGACACTGGAAGCCAACTACATGTGGAGGATTCTGCGTCGAGAGGCAGGAAGGCGAGGACGTCTGAGCTGAAGCTCCGTACGTCGCAGCAAGATTCGTGGGGGGAAGGGAAAAGAAGTACCTTCACCCCAGGCGAAAAATGACCCTTGAGGTACAAGGATCCTAAGGAACTCCCTTGAAGAGCTTTTTCAAGCTCTCCTTAGATTCTAATCTAAGGGAGGGAACGTAAACATCAACTCCAACGCTGCGACGGATACAAGCCGGGAAGTCTCTCTTACATGTGGAGCGTGATTTCGTACCGCATCCTGTGCCAACATGCTGTGCCCCCTGGCAAGCCCATCCACACTTCTACGGTGCAAGGAGGGGCATGTGACGCACCACGCAAGCATGCAGGTGCATGCCATGATGTGCTGACACTGGTACGCATGCGCATTGTGTCACCAGTGTCCTAGTGTCAGCGCCAGCATCCAGTCAGAAGATGGCAGTGTTCAGGCCCACTTCCGCGCATAATGTTTAAGTGTCCGGACATGTGTGGGGTGGAGTAGGGTGTACTAGCATTTGCGCGTGCAAATGCTAGTACACCTAGGGGCAAGTTCACCTTTCCCGTTCGCCGGATGGGACAGGAAGTGCAAATCTGCCCCCGTTCTGAAGTTTGTGTGAGTTTCAAGGTCAGCGCAATGACTGTCCTTGAATGGCTCTCTAAATGCGGACAGATGTCAGGGCAGTAGGATAGCTTCAATGGGAACGTCTCAGCTGAAGAGGCCCACCTTAAAAGAAGGGTGGAAGTGACCAAAGAAGGAAATACCTTACAATCAACTTTAATGCAACCTAGTGTGCTGTAATCAAAGTATTTCCTGAGTCAGCATTTGCAGCATTTGATTTTATTGCAAGAACAAATATTTCAGAAAACAGGCTTGCAGCGAAATGAGACCTTGTATTGTCTAGAAGTGCCCTAAATCTCTCAGTGAATAACTGAGGTGGCTAATGTTCTACAGCTTGGATGCTCAGCTGGGTCCCTCAAGATCTTCCCAGGGCTGGCACAGTGTGGTAGAGATTTTGCCCATTTCAGCTAAAGTAAAAGTTACTAGCTACTAAGCCAAAGGATAAATTCCTAGGTCGCAGTAACTTTGCCATATCTCTCTCAAAGAAGGTCTCAAGAAGTCATAACATCTACAGTACATGTAAACAATGTACAGCACCCAAGGATAGGGACATGAGCTGTCCACATGCATGTGCAAGCCCCAGAGATAGAGCTTCCTCACCATAACACCATATATGGCACTTCCTATGTAGCACCATCCTTGCATTTAGGCTGTTCAAGCTGGTTATGAGCATCCTGTAGTGTTTTTCCACTGTGTAACTGTCTTCTGTGTGAAAGGGTATAAAGAGCCCTGACTCTTAACAATAAACAGAACCTGCTTGGGACTTGAACATGCTTGCTGACAGACCTGCCTGCTAGCTAGTTCATTACTACAGCACAGGATGATGGACACAGCAGTCCAGGAGCAGCCAGAGTACCGCAGCTGAGCACCCCTATTCTATGGACTTGCCTGCAGCAGCCGGCTGCTTCTTAGGACAGTGGGCTGGCCAGGGTTGGACCAGGCTCCAACTACAGTTACGAGTAGGGATGTGCACAAATATTCATACTATTCATTATTTGTATGAATTCGCATGAATTTGGACATTCAGATACAAATCAAATGTCCAGAGATTCATACTTTAGCACTGTTTCAGACATTCGGAGAAATAGTTCCGACATTCGTACAGCAGTACAGTAATGTGTGCATCCTGTGCGTATCCACATGAACCCCATACACATCTGTATGCTTCCTTACGGATATATATGGGATGAAAATGGGATGTATATGGAATGCATACAGATGCATACGGGATATGTATCATCGGATACACATCCGTATGTATTGATTATTCAAACGAATGCATACAAATGCATTCGTACTGAATCAAATGCACATTTGTACAAATATGAATATTCGTGAATTCAATTCATTATTAATGGACTGCCGAAAATTGCATTCATGCACACCCCTAGTTAAAGCCTTCCCGATCCACAGCAGGTCAAACACAATTTGGAGAGATGAAAGAATACCCTCCAGTTGGAGCACTGGACAAAGAAAACCCTCCAATTGGATCACTGTATGTCTGCTGCAGATCTGAAGCCCAGGTCGGTGGTCTGTGATTCAGCAGCAGCCCATAGCCACAGGGCACACAGAAGAGGCAGGTGTGTCCACCTGAAATTTCAAGCACCCTGCAAAATTTCTCTTTCATCCGGCTCGGCTGTCAGATCAAAGAGCCTTTTGGGGTGCGTTTTGTACTTCAAGGAAGATTGGCACACGCTGCGTGAGGCCCTTCCATTGTAACTGCAGGAATAAGACAGATGGAGTTCTGCTTCATTCTTTCTGAGTTTATGGAAGAGCATTAACAAGATCATTTACTCACACATCAAATCCTACAATCCAGCAGAAACATGCAGTAAAGTTTTATTGTAAACCACTTTGAGACTCTGATATGAAGAAGCAACACAGAAGCATATCAGATAGATTAGACAGAGATTAGGTAGGTAGGTAGGTAGATGACAGACAGACAGACAGACAGACAGACAGACAGACAGACAGACAGACAGATGAAACCACCTTGTTTTCTGGTATCTCTAACCCTATTCTAGCCCCCAACCAGCTGTAGTCTTCCATCTATGTTCTAAATTAATGGCCTGTTCTTCAGTCTCTGCTTTGTCTTTTCTTTGTGTTCCATTATCCTGCCTTGTTAACAAAAACTTTGGCTTCTGAAACCTGGGTCATTGCTGCACTTGGCCTTATTCTATAATGTATCTTGAGATAGTGGTCTGCTGGACACAAGCTAATGCAAACTATGGAAGCACTTACCTGGGGCCTCCCAGTGCCTGCACTAGTATGAACATAGCAGGTCCCTAGTCTGGGAGGAATTCCAGAATGAGGCCAAGTGCAGAAAGGCCACTGGTTGTCTTTAGATCTTCTCTTGTCTTAATGGTTGACTGCTGGGTTCCACCTAAAACAATTCCTGGTTTTGAATTATTAACCTGGTTATCTGTATTATCTGCACCTCTTTACTGTGACATTTCATGGCTGATGATGGATGGACGGACAGACGGACGGACAGGAAGGTGGGAAGATAAGTGAAAGCGAGAACAAATATTCACTATATTTGGATATTCCATAATAAAGCATGGATATTCATAGATATTCAAATGAAGAAGAAGAGGAAGAGGAAGTGCTGGCTTTTCTATCCTGCTTTTCTCACCCATTTAAGGGGACTCAAAGAGGCTGACAAAGTTTTCTATTCTTCTTTCCACAACAGAGCACCCTGTGAGGTAGGTGGGGCTGTGAGAGCTCAGAAGAGAGCTGTGACTAGCCCAAGGTCACCCAACTGACTTCATGGGGGAGGACAGTATTGAATCCAGTATTCCCAGATTAGAATCCAGCTCCCTAACCACTAGACCAAACTGGCTCAAAAGCAGGGGATTGGACTCCACGACCCTAGAGGTCCCTTCCAACTCAATAATTTGATGAGCGGACAGATGGACGGACGGAAGAGCGGACGGAAGGAAGGAAGGAGTTTTGCCTGTGGAATTTCCACATTCCCTAAAAGGCTACTTTGGAGCAGAGGGAATTGCTGGTCTCAATTTGGGTGTTAAGACCTAGGGCCTTTCAGCATTTGTCCCTATGGAATATCATCTCCCTTCTGCAAATTAGTGAAGTATATAGGAGGCCCTTCCCACCACCAGTGTGCCCAGTCCATGCAGTAATGTAGTGTGATCCAGGTCTAGAGGTCCTTGATCTGGATCACCAGTAATTCCTGATGCCTTCATGCTCAGGCTCTTTCCATTCTCTTTCCATAAAGGAGGACGTCAATGACTCTGGGATCTAGTGAAGGATGGTTTTAAAATAAAATAAATATATAAATACAGTCTACCGACTAAATCTCAGTACAAGTTTATGAAAGAAAGTAAAACCATAACAAGGAGAACATAAGAACCTAAGAGGACGCCTGCCGGATCAGGCCACAGCCCATCTAGTCCATAAGAACCTAAGAGGAGCCCTACTGGATCAGGCCACAGCCCATCTAGTCCATAAGAACCTCAGAGGAGCCCTGCCAGATCAGGCCACAGGCCATGTAGTCCATAAGAACCTCAGAGGAGCCCTGCCAGATCAGGCCACAGCCCATCTAGTCCATAAGAACGTAAGAGGAGCCCTGCTGGATCAGGCCACAGCCCATCTAGTCCAAAAGAACCAAAGAGGAGCCCTGCCAGATCAGGCCACAGCCCATCTAGTCCATAAGAACCTAAGAGGAGCCCTGCCAGATCAGGCCACAGCCCATCTAGTCCAGCATCCTGTTTCATACAGTGGTCCACTGTATGAAACAGGATCTCAAGCACCGATTAGCTGTTCTGCTGGCCGCTCCTTCCCAGTTCAATTGGGTGCCCTTAGACATCCCATACACTACAACCGCCTCTAGTGCCCACCAGGGACAGGGTTTGAAAGCCATCCTGATTCCATTTTGAGGTTGCCCAAACCCTTTCCTTCTTAAGGAAATGCCCAGAGCTGCCGTTTCCTCCAACGTGGTCTGGAGGTCACCACGACAAATCTTTGACAAGAGCTCCATGTCGCTTCAATCCCAGGACTAGGCCAGGAGGTCACAGAAGATGGCATTTTCCAAGCTGTGCCGCACACGCAAGGAAGCACCTTTTCCTTCTCCAATTGTGCTCGAGAGTCAAGCAGGCCAGGCTCACGTTGACATGTCGAAGGCCTGGCCTGGCTGAAACGTAAGGATCTGCGGACAGGATGATGTCCCATCGGAGCAGACATCCTTGCCTTCGCTACCAAGTGTACATCCCAGAAACAGGGCGGAGGAAGCCCGTATCACACCCGCCAAACACAGATCGCCAGAGCAAAGTCAAAAGATTCTCACAGCGTGACATGTCTCCAGCTCAGAGGCTCACAGGGAAGTGGCAATGAATATTTATGAGCTCCTAGACAAGGAACAGGACACTTACAAGACATATGCTGTGACTTGGCACAAAGGGGAACAAATCTGCTAAAGCCAGGTGACCCACAAAGCATAACTCTATAATTGCTGGCAGAAATCAAGAGTTCTTGGGCTATGGCCCTCGTACGCACAGGAAGGTAAGGGGTCAAAATACAGGCCAAAGGGGGCACGTAGGAAGAAGCCAAGTAGGAATATTAAGGATATCCAAAGAGGGGTGTGCACGAATATTCGTAACATTATTATTCATACGAATTAATCCAAATTCAGACACTCGTCGGCCACATCCCCATTACAGCCTTAATCCAGTTTCCCTAAACCGAAATAATAGAACCGGATGCAAACGCGAATTTGCCTGATCCCATTACTTTCAGCTTAATCGTGTTCGATCTGGATTCTGAGGATCGTAGGTGGCGTACATGACTCAAGGGGGAATCAAGTGGCTACTTTTTAAAAGCCGCTTTCCGGGGCTGCCCTGCCCTCTTCCTCCTGGCGTCAATGCGCCACCCATTACGGACCCCTTCACGGAGCCTGGCTGGGTGGCTGCCGCTTGCCTGGATGGAGGAAAACAGGCAGCGGGCAGCCAGCGATTCTCCCCATTGCCCAGGGCACACAGCAGCAGCGGCAACTCAAGCCCCCTTTGCCTTAAACATTCACACGTCTCCCAAAACCTGCCCTGCTTTTCTTTCCCCTTTAAAGGTCAGAACTCCAAAGAGCTAGAATTGCACAAAATTGCAACATTGTTATCAGGTGCGAAGTGCCTGGATTGCGACAGTGTAGAGGCTGCTGTGAAGGTTGGATATTTACACTGAAAACACTGTCTTTGGAAGCAAGCTGTTGGGAGAGGGAAACCCTAAACATGGATTCTCATCCCTTAAAACGGTTGGGTCCCCACAGTAAAAAATGTAACACGTATCAAGTGCACAATCCGGAGTGAGGCCGGTTGAAATGAGGGTTAACATTTACAATGCTTTGGGGAGATTTAACACGTGGAAAGCGTGTTACGCCAAACTGACATGGGGTCTGCCAGGACTGAAAATGGTTTGAAATTGAAATAAGCTTGTAATGGGGATGCGGCCATCCACGAATCAAATATTACAACATTTGCACGTTAACATCCGTACAAATACGAATGTTCCAGGCATTTGTACGCATAGTTCAGACATCCGCTAAACTGAGGAGGTGGGAAAGCAGCTGTGTCACACATCTGCAATGCATCCAAATTGAATTTGACATGGATCGAGAGCAGATTAAAAGTGGATTCAGGTCGGATTTGACACTTTCAGAATGTGGATACTTTACGGGATATGTATTGGATACGTATTCATTTGTACCGGATACTTATTCATTCGTAGTGGATACGTATTCATTTCTATTGGATACGTATTCATTTGTATCAGATAAGTATCGGATATTCATACAATTTGTATCGAATATTTATTTATTTATTTATTTCCATTTCTATCCCGCCCCATACCCGAAGGTCTCTGGGCGGGATCCTACCACATTAGAAGGGAATCTATTCAAATGAATACAGATTTTCTAACATTCGATTCAGTACGAATCGCACGTCAAAATACCCATTCGTCCCTAATAGTGATCTTTCCAAAACTGAACAGGGTAGGGTCAATCTTTTGTTTGACCTCAACTCTTGCTTTCTGGCAGGTTTTGGGAGCAGTCCTAGATGTAGGCATAGGGCGAACCCTTTGAGTCTCTTCCAATGAGGTTGAAACAATTCCATCTGGCCCCAGCAGGGAAGCTCCATTCATGGATAGTTCTCCTGAGAGAGGAAAGCTGCTTAGTTTAAGACGTAGCATAACATCCTGCTTTCACAACCAGTTGGCATCTCTTGTGCTCCCTGGCACCACCTCAGCCAAGAAGATTCCTTGGCCCATTGTCGGCCATGTTATTTTTGAAGAGGGGCCAAAGACGTCTTGCTTTGGACGGGCAGATGGATCAACTGTTGGCCGTCTTCCCTGCAGAAGCGTTAAATCTGCTCGAAACAGCTGGAGCCGAGCTTTGTAAACCAGGCTCCCACCAAAACATGTGCCAGGCGGGGAGATTAAATAAAGATGTGAAAAGGAAGGGGGGAAGAGGAGGGGGAAAGAAGCAAACGAAGAACAGACAACCGTGTGCTGTGATTCAGGGCAGGATGGACCCATAAATCCCCACTTGGAGCAGCATCCAGGACTAGGGCAAACTCTGCTGCTTCTGAAGCTACCACCATGGTCTGGTAGAAAACACACTGCATTTTACTTACCACTTAGACATGTGGTATAAATATATAAATACTGCTGCTCTGCCCCTATGCAACCACCAGCCAGTTCGCTTCTACGTCCTTTACAATCAATACAAAGGCTGAATTGCACCCGTGTTCCTAGTTCCTGCTGCTACATCAGGATTTTTCACAAGGGGAAAGGCGGGAAACTATTAGCAACATAGTATTGAGGCAAGGCGTGCCGAACTGGTTCAGCTGGCTTGTGGTTTGCAGCGAACCTACCAGTCTGCAGATGTTTGCATTGAGCCAAGAAGTCAGTTGATTTGAACAAGTCTCCCACTTGCAACTATTTGATGAAACCTAAGAGGAGTCCTGCTGGATCAGGCCACAGCCCATCTAGTCCATAAGAACCTAAGAGGACCCTGCTGGATCAGGCCACAGCCCATCTAGTCCTCCATTAAGAACCTAAGAGGAGCCCTGCTGGAGCAGGCTACAGCCCATCTAGTCCATAAGAACCTAAGAAGAGCCCTGCTGGATCAGGCCACAACTCATCTAGTTTAGCATCCTGTCTCATACAGTGGCCCATCAATTGCTCCTGGGTATCTGGGTTTGCTTATTCTGCCCTTGGAAAAAGAGCTTATTTAAAAAAGGCATTTCTTGTTTTTGAACCTATGCAGAATTGAATCAAACATCTGTCCAATTAAGAGGTTTGCCATCCAACCAAACAAATGGGTGTTCAGGTCAATGGTAAAGCAAACACATGATTTCATTTTGTGGACATCTCCAGTTTTGTGTAACGGTACCGTGCCTCTGATCTACCCTTAGTTTAAGCACTACTACCTGTTTATATTATTGTAAGGATGTGCATGAATATTCATCACATTCAAAATTCGCATTAATTTGTTCAGATTTGGACATTTGAATTCCAATTGAATGCTGGTACATTTGAAGATTGACATTTTAATGTGAATGGTATGTTTCTATACATTCATACGGAGCTTCATTGCACTCGTGAACCTGGGGAGAGAGGAAAGAAGCTGCCCCATCACACCCACAGTGGATCCAGAGTGGATTCAAAGTGGATTCAAAACAGATTCAAAATGGATTGAGAGTGGATTCAAATTGGATTCAGAGCGGATTGACGTGTTCAGAGTGGATTTATAGGGGATCTGTAGGGGATTCACAGAAACGACTGAAAGCAGAGATTTCAATCGGATTTATATGAAACATTTGTATAAAATTAGAATCCTGCCACATTTGAAGGGGCTCTATTCAAACTATTGTGAATTTCCTAGCATTCACTTTGAATTAAACATGGTAAAAACCATACCTGCACATCCATAAGAACATAAGAGAAGCCTTGCTGGATCAGGTCACAGCCCATCTAGTCCAGCATCCTGTCACACACAGTGGCCCACCAAATGCTCATGGGCATCTCCAGCAGAGACAAGGACAAACCTTCTCCTGCTCTCGAGTCCCAGCAGATGGCCCTAGAAGCGCCCCATTTCCTCCCCCCCCCCCCAGCCTGAAAGATGCACCTAGGCATTCGTTCTAGTAGCCATTGATAATAAGAACATCCCTATATTATTGTTTTGTCTTAATGTATACTTAAGGTCTCCCCGCTTCTCACTGTTTTTATTGGCTCTTGTTAGCTGCCTTGAATTGCTACAACGTAGCCAAAATACAAGGATGCAGAATGAATGAATGAATGAATATTTCATTGATTGTGTTTCACTGTGCCACTACAATTCTTTAACAGAGAAAAGGAAAGCTATTGCCTTCAAGAACACTAAAAACCTATTTTCACGGATGGCAGTGCATAAAATGAGGGTGGGATTTCTTTCTTTTTTTTCTCGAGACATTTTTATTATAAAATATACACCAAGCTCCCACATGGGTACACTTAGACAAACAACCATTGATTCAAACTGTTGGGTTTCCTGCATCCTTTCAAAGTTTCTCTTTTCTTTCTTATTTTTTGCCCCCCGTTTCTCTGCTCCCTCCTTCTTCCTGCATGTCGCCCTTAATCTACTAGTTCCCAAACTCAGCAATTATGTGAGTTCATTTTCTAGTTCTTGTGGAAAGTCAATAAAGGATTTCCAGTTTTTAACAAACTTACCCACAGCCTTATTTTTCAATAGATTTGCCAATTTGTTCATCTCAGTGAGGCTGATTGTTTTAATCAACCAATTGCCCACTGTAGGTATTACTACCACCTTTCCATTTTAGTGCCTGGACACATCTAGCAACAAACACCATATACTGAATTAAGTCACTGGAGCAAGGCATGCTGGGAATCCAAAAGGCCTCCTTCTCCGGCTTCGAAGGCTATCAGTGCTCTAAAAGGTCAAAGGCATGTGCCCGTTTCTCCATCGGCAGGCATCTCACAAGCAGCTAAGCTGGTGTCAGGAACCCTGCTGTGAAGTGCAAGAATTAAGCTCAGCAGAGAAAATGCAAAGGCAGCATAGGCTAGGTATGGCTGAACTAGAAATCAAGGCTTCTCAGAGGAGGAAAAAAAAAACCCATCAGCCATTCTTATAAATTTTATTCAGCCTGCAAAGTAGCTCCTGTGCAAATATCTACTCACTGGCTCCTGGCTCAGAAAGGTTGGGCATGCAAAGTTAAAGAAGAGGGTAGGAGAGCAAAGCTGTACACCACCTAGGTTTCAGGGGAGGCCTCCAGATGTGGGCTTTCAAATCCCCCCACCCGTGCAAACCCTGCCTGCAAGAAAAGAAGCAAAAACAGCCTCCACCTGAAATAGCCTGGTATCGTCCCCATGTAAGGAGGGGGGGGGGAATGAACTTGGCTCCAAAAAGGGGACTCAGCCCTGTTTTCATCAGGACTTTTTTTCTCTGGATTTAGGCAGGATAGTCTTAATAAAATCTGGGAATAAGGAATTGCATGGGGACACTGGGTGCTGAATTTGGATTCAATTTGGATTAATTCAAATTAAATTCGGATTAAAGTGGCCATGGGGAGGCAGCCAGAAATATGATTTACAGGTCATTAAAAGAAATCAAAATCTGAATTAAGCAAGCAATTTCCCAGAGCTACGGGACCCAAAATGTACTATGAAATCTGTGAATACATTTCCCTCCTCTCTTCTGTCCAGAGCAAACCGCAAAGCAGCCTGCAAAATTATTAGCAACACTAAAAAATGTTGACAGATTAAACAACACCTAAGACAGTCATTATTATAGATCTGATAAGCAGAAACATGCGGATATGGATATTAATATCGATCTGTTCTTCCACTATCCCCTTGCATTGCATACTTGGAGTCTTGATCAGTCTTATTTATGGATGAGATTTATATTCCACTTAGAATCAAATCATCTAAGCAATTTAGAGGTGTAATAAAAAAACAAAGAAATTTTCAGACTTGGCTATCCTTCAGAACTTTTCAAGTTTTAGGTGTTGGGATCAGTTGTGATGCTCCTTTGTTTTTCAACTCTTAAAAATAAAGGAGGTAACTTTATGTGTTCACACACTAATGCTACTTTTTCAAAAGTAGTTTGGGATTAAAGGGGTCAGATCATACTATTTTCTGCCCTCCCCCCTTCCATTTAAGGACAGGAGAACATGAGAGGATCTCTGCTGGATGGGACCACAGCCCATATAGTCCAGTATCCTCTCTCACATATGGAATCCACCAATGACCCAAGAACATAGACCCAGAGCCAGAAATCCAAAGCTTATGGGTGTGTATGAATGGTTTTTTTTTTGTAAAAAAAAATCAATTTCTATCAAACAGAATTCAAGAAAATTCGTATTTGTTTGAATAAATCCCTTTAAATGTGGTAGGATTCAAATTTGATATGAATGTTAGATTCAAATTCCACACAAATCTGTAATGAAGCTTCATATGAATGTATCAAAGCATTCACTTCAAATTCAAATGTCAGTCTTCCAATGTGCCAACATTAGATTCAAATTTGAATGTCCAACTTCAAATTTGTAGAAATTTCAAATGTTATGAATATTCATACACACCCCTACCAAAAGTAAGGGTAGCACCACACTATCTGACCTCATTCTCTTGTTTTTCCCAAAATAATAATAAGAGTTGGCTTTTCTACCCCACTTTTCTCACCCATTTAAGGGGACTCAAAGTGGCTGACAAAGTTTTCTGTTCTTCTACCTGTGAGGTAGGTGGGGCTGTGAGAGCTCAAAAGAGAGCTGTGACTAGCCCAAGGCCGTTCAGCTGGCTTCATGGAGGAAGAAGAGTTGGCTTTCCTACCTTGCTTTTCTCACCCATTTAAGGGGACTCAAAGCGGCTGACAAACCTTCTGTTCTTCTCCCAACAACAGAACACCCTGTGAGGTAGGTGGGGCTGTGAGAGCTCAGAAGAGAGCTGTGACTAGCCCAAGGTCACCCAGCTGGCTTTACGGGGAAGGGTGTAATCAAACTCGTTATTCCCAGATAAAAGTCTGGCTCCTTCACCACTAGACCAAAGTGATTCACAGGAAAGAGGGAAGAAGCAGGCCCCATTAACTGAGAGTAACAATCCTTAGCATTTTTCACTGAAATACATTCAGTACTGCTTTTATGTGTCTTAGAGCAGAAGGATCTAAGACCTATCACAGTGCCGTGTTGGACGGGCAACCTTCCAAACCCGCCCCCACGTCTTTGTTTCAGCTTTCTGGTGGGATGCTCTGCAATGCTGATGGGCTGATGGGAATTGTAGTCTTCAATTTTTTTTACAAGGTCCCCATGTTGGAAAAATCTGTTTTATTCTCTGCAAAGGGTTGTGCTGAAAAATCATCAGGATTTGATGCCTGGCTTAGCTGTTGCCTGAAGGGTGTTAAAGGGGGAGGGTTGTGAGAAAGGTGTGGGGAGGAAGGGAAAAGCCAAGCCTATTGCTCTTGGGAGCTCAGGAGAGGGTGGGGGGAATCTCCATCTAGCCAAATCAAAGGATGGGTTTCGGGAGGACAGGTGAATCGCAGCTATGCTGACACAAATCTCACCAGACTGCACTTGTCCAAAAAGGTATGATGGGGTTATATTGATCCAAAACAGTGCGGCCCTTCTGTCTCCGTTTGCTCCCAAAGGGGACTGCCTTCAGGTTCTTTCTGCTTCGTTTGATGTCCAGCCCCAGCTGCCTCCGAGGCATGCATGTTCTGGGAATTGGAATCTGCCAGCTCCCTGACTTCCCCGTGACTCGAGACGCTCCCCTGAGGAAATGAGAACCTGAGTCTACCCAAGCGTGTACGCCGCTGTGTTTTTCAGCAGCACTCTGGGGGCAGCCACCCGGCAGGTGGTCTCGGTGGCAATATGGCTCCTTCCAGCCTCACCTTCCCCTCCCCTCCCCTCCTCCCACCCGCCCACCCGGTGCCACTTAAGCTGTGACAGCACATGATCTCTGACATGAGTTGTGTTGCAAAGATCAAAGCCAGTCAGAGCAGAGAGGCGGGTGGGGGGACAGTGAGGCTAAGTTCTGCCAAGCACATGCAACACCACCAACATGATCCAGCCAGGCTTCCAGCTGGGCTTTGAGGAATGGCATGTCAGGTCCACGGGCTGCCCTACTGGGCCAAGGGAAATGGACACAACTTCAGAGGAGACAGGCAGACAGTTAAGGACCATAGCAGGCACATCGTGATTGGGCCCTTTGGGGGCTTCCATTAGTTTGGTGCAAATGGACACAAAGCCCACTTCCCTTCCTTAAAGCCATCTAGGCTGGTTGCTGTCACCATCTCTTCGGGCAGCACATTCCATAGACCGATGACCCTCTGGGTGAAGAAATACTTCCCCTTGTTTGATCCGACTCTCCTACCCACCAGCTTCATAGATGCCCCCTGGTTCTAGTCTTGTGTGATGGGGAAAAGAAATTTTCTCTATCCACCTTTTTTATACCATGCATGATTCTTGGATAGCAAGCCTAGGACATCCCTGTTCCAGAGATCTTCAGAAACTGTAAGCGCATACCCTTCAGCAAGATTCCAGGGTACCAATTGAGAAGACAGGACTCACTGGAAAAGGCCCTGATGCTGGGTAAAAGATTGAAGGCAGAAGGAGAAGAGGACAGCAGAAGATGGGATGGACAGACAAGTGTTGTGGAAGCAACAAGCATGAGATTGCCCAGACTCTAAGAGACAGCAGAGGACAGAAGGGCCTGGTGCCATGAAAAACATAGTTTATTATTAGAATTTTGTACATTGTTTATGTTATATATTTGATTTTAGTTATTGAAACTGATTTCCTTACTTGCTGTATTTACTTGCTGTATTTCTCTGATGTGATGATTGTATTTGCATTGTATTTTTTCTGTTTGTTGTAAACCGCCTTGGGCAAAATTTTCTTTTGGAAAGGCGGTATACAAATAAAAATGGTAAAATGGTAAATGGTAAATGTCTGAATGACTGAACAACAATATCGACAACAACAAAACCACCACAAGTGGCCATTTTATTTACACAACGGGGTGGCCAGATGGAGAAAGGGACCGGTTCCTGCACCATCAGCAGCTGCAAAGAAGAAGAAATTGCAACAGGTGTTCATGAGAAGACACCTTGAGAGGGAGATGAGATGTGGGAAGGCAGAGGCAGGCAACAGAAGGACAGGACACCCTTGGCAAGTCAAGAGCAAGAAGCCGGCATGGATGTCATACTTGAGAAGCCCTCATTTTCATGAGCAGCACATGGCAGCCTTCATCCCTTTCCTAGTTCCTTCTTAACAGGGTGATGCTAATCTGACAATTAAGGCGGAGGATGGCAGAGGGCTCGTCTCTGGTATCTGCTCCTTGTCCCAGGCTGCCTGAGGCTGTCCTGGAATCCACAATGAGAGGCAGGCAGGGAGCCAACAGCGGCTCACAGAGAGAACAGGGAGGCGGGCAAGGAAGGGAAGCAGCGCTTTCATTATCTGGGATGGAGGAACAGAAGTTCAGGAGGCCCCTCCATCAAAACCATTCACTGTGCATCTTTGGGAGGAGGGAACAGCATTCCATGATAGGAAAAGACAAAAGGGGGCAGACATTACGAATCGGCAGATCTGGATTCCCTGGATCAACTGATCCAGATTTTGGGTAGGCGAGGACCACATCGGCACTGTCTGCACAGCTAGGAAGCTCATACAGCATGGCACAGCCTTCACAGCCACCCCACCCCACCCCAGATGGCCAGGAATGGCAGGTCCTATCTGTGGGGCATGTGGGTGGCTGTGTGGGCGGTTTTCAGCACTATGGAATGCTGCAGCTATAATCACTTCTGAGTAATCTGGATCACAGAGGAGGCCCTGAGACAAGATAGTAAACCCCAGATTGAGGCCTCTCGATCCAGATCTATAGCCGTCCTGCATGGAAGAATCTGTTCTCAGGGAGGCGGGGCCTCTGCGATCCAGAGCAACGTGTGGACGTGGGGGATCCAGATGTGGCTCAGAGGCCTTCTGACCCAGATCTACTGCCCCATGAAGAAATAGCCATTAAATCCTTCCCCTTGCAAAATGGAACCAAAAACCTCAATTAACTCAATGGTCCCACAGAGTGGCCATTTTCTTCACTCTGGTGAGTGGTCCAGGTGGATAGAGACCTGGCTAATTTGCTGCATTGCAAACAATGTGCCCATCAGGACCCTACTGGTGCCATATTTTTGCACAGGTACTTCCTGCCAACAATCCAGCCACCAGTGCTTTCCAGCATTTCCAAGCCTAAAGATGAATAGCCAGCTAGCTTCCCCTGATCTACTGAAAAGCTGGTCCTCACTGCTCCATCCTAAACACTCTGGCAAAAAAGAGAATTAAAAATCAGCATAAAGCTAGGCCTTCCACAAATGAGTGCCATCCTACAAAAGGCCCTATTTTGCATTCCTGATCACAGCAAAAGGACCACTAATTGCTTCTTATGCTTATCTTAAAGCTGATGTCAGGGGAGAGCCGGTTATTCAAATGTATGGATCCCAGAACATTCACAGTCGCAGCAACATCATCAGAGAGGCAGATCCAGTGGAAAATGGTGGAATTAATTTTCAGGCCAATTTACACAGGATTGCAAACTTTAGGGACAGGAAGGCACATAATCCAGAACCTCAGCTGGCTGGCACAACTGATTTAAGCAATTCCACACTGGAAGGAGCATATGGGCCACTGCCAATCCAACCCTTTCCTGGAACCCTTTGGCCTGATCAAAGAGGCAAGGGGGACAAAACATATCCCGGTGAAGTCACCTTCTGCTCCATGCACGGTTCTTTGTGCAGAGCTTAATTAGCTTCATTAGCAGTACAAAGACAAACGCTAATGGGTTTGTTTTTGCTCAGAGAAATAGATATTCGCTCCCGAGGGGATTTACCATTCTGTTCGTGGTGGTGGGGGGGGGGGCAGAGAGTATCTTCATCTGCAGCCTTGTTTAGTCTGTTTCATGCAAAAGCCATACCTGAGGCCAATTCACACTTAGGCCTCCCGTATGAAATCAGGACAGCTCTGGTGAAGAGCATTCGCGCGCCCACTAGGCTGTTACAGCCCCCAAGCATGCCCACCCTCATCAGACCTGTCCTGACTGCAGATGAGGTGTGGAGCACGAAATTGTGCCCCACGCCCTCCCCAACCTATACCCAGACTTACCTGAAGGGTCCAGCAGCGAGAGCACTCGCTCTCCTTCCAGCTCGCTGTGGGTGTCCCAGCCCCTGGCTGGCGTGATTGGCCGCCGCCACCCGCATCCACCACACATTCTGTGACGTGCCGGCTGGCAGCCCGATGCAAGGCTGACCTGGGCTGATCGATCAGACCGTGAGGTTTGGGGGTACCATGCCTTGCCACTTCCTGGATTAGCACCCTGCCTGCCTCCCGCAGCAACCAGTGCACAGACCTGGTATGGCAGTGATTGAGGGGCTTTTCCAGGTGGTTTTCATTTCAAACCTTCTTCCTCCTCACTTTGAATAAGCCAGAGACGGAAGAGGGGGTCTGGACAGGGCCTAAGACCCTATTCACTGTCCATATTATGGACAACCAAAATTTGTTGTTACTAAATCAATGGAATAATAAACTAGTACATACTGTTTGGCATCCTCTGAGTGCCGTTTTGCCAGGGGGAGAGGGTTTCGAGAATATTCTCTGTATTTTATATTTTATTGTTGTGACCCACCCACCCCTGAGACTTTCTGAAGAAGGCCAGGCTATACATTCTTAAATAAGTAAATAAATATATATGGATGTCTGTGTATCTGCGATGGCAAATCGCAGCACCAGACCTCACGGGTTCCCTCTGACAGCATCCTCTGTCCATGCCTATCAGACATGTTGGGGACATCTCAGGCTTGGGCCTGCATCCGTTGCTTAGCAACAGCTCCCTCAAATGGCACGGTTATCTGCCTGGATACCGATGGGGCTGTAGCTCATTGGCCTCTGGAGAAAAACATGGCAGCTACTGCCACTAATAGAAGAGCTCTCCATCCTTCAGTTGTGCCTCCAGTGGAACGAATGGACTAGATGAAGATTCAGACTTATCTCTTTCTAGCTTTGTGCATAAATGTATTTTTGTGTGTGTTTGATTCATATAAAATTGACTGAAAGAAAATCTGCATTCGTTTGAACAGATCCCCTTCGAACGTGGTAGGATTCGAATTTGATAAAAATGTTTGATACCAATCCAATTCAGATCCCTGCTACACATCACCTACGTGCCCCATATGGATCCACTCTGAACTTATCAAATCCACTCTTAATTAGCTTTGAATCCATGTTGGATCCATTGGAGAAATGTCTTTTCTCTATCTCACAACACTAGAACCAGGGGGCATCCATGAAGCTGATGGGCAGGAGAGTCACATCTGTCAAGGGGAAGTATTTCTTCACCCAGAGGGTCATCGGTTTATGGCATTTACTGCCGGAAGAGGTGGCGACAGCTACCAGCCTAGATGGCTTTATGGAAGGGTTAGACAAGTTTATGGATGACAGATGTATCAATGGCTACTAGAATGAATGCCTAGATGCATCTTTCAGGCTGGGGGGGGGGGGGGCGGGGGCGGAAGCAGGATGCTTCCAAGGCCATTCGCTGGGATTCTAGAGCAGGAATAGGTTTGCCCTTGCCTCTGCTTAAGATGCCCATGGGCAGTTGGTGGGCCACTGTGTGCAATGGGATGCTGGACTAGATGGGCTGTGGCCTGACCCAGCAGGGCTCCTCTTACGTTCTGATGGACTAGATGGGCTGTGGCCTGATCCAGCAGGGTTCCTCTTATGTTCTTATGGACTAGATGGGCTGTGGTCTGATCCAGCAGGGCTTCTCTTAGGTTCTTATGGACTAGACGGCTGTGGCCTGATCCAGCAGGGCTCCTCTTACGTTCTTATGGACTAGATGGGCTGTGGTCTGACCCAGCAGGGCTCCTCTTACGTTTTTATGGACTAGATGGGCTGTGACCTGATCCAGCAGGGCTCCTCTTATGTTCTTATGGACTAGATGGGCTGTGACCTGATTCATCAGGGCCCCTCTTAGGTTCTTATGGACTAGACGGGCTGTGACCTGATCCAGCAGGGCTCCTCTTAGGTTCTTATGGACTAGATGGGCTGTGACCTGATTCATCAGGGCCCCTCTTAGGTTCTTATGGACTAGACGGGCTGTGACCTGATCCAGCAGGGCTCCTCTTATGTTCTTATGGACTAGATGGGCTGTGACCTGATTCATCAGGGCCCCTCTTAGGTTCTTATGGACTAGACGGAATGTGGCCTGATCCAGCAGGGCTTCTCTTATATGCTTATTGCAGATGTGACTGGACAGCCACTTTCCCACCTCGCCAGGTTCATAGATGTAATGGATATCCGTAGAAATATTTCAAAGCACTCAATTTGTATTTGGATGCCAATCTTAAATTGTACGAACATTAGATTTAAATGCAAACGCAGAAATACAAATTTCAAACGAGACAAATATTTGTGCACATCCCAATCTCCCCCTTCCATAGAAGAAAGCCATCGGTGGCTTGAACCCTGGCTTTCTGACACTTTTGGAAACTCAGCACCCACCAGACCACCCCAGATTTACTCACTTTCCACCTGAACACTTTGCACAGCCAGAATGCACTCCTGTGCCCCTTTCCCTTTTATACAACCATAATGCACCATAAAATTAACTGAATTCCACCAAAGTGTAATATGTAACATAAAAGCTGCAGCAACATTTCCTCAGGGCACGGCACAATTAGCATTTACACAGGGTTCTTCCTGCTTAATGTAGGGTTGTTGTGCGTTCCCCGCACACACACATGTTCAAATGAGAAAATAACTACTAAATGCGTCTAGCAACTAAAGCAGCAAATTCTAGGGAATTTTCAAATATACCAAATGACAGGAAGATTTCTACAGCCCCCTCCCAACTCCTCCTATTAATTCCCCCCTCAAGAAAGAGAGGGAAAAAAACCTTGGGATTTAAAGCTGTAATGCTGTTTCTCATTTACATTTCTGAATGAAAATGGGACCTCCAAGTTGGATAAACTTTTCTCACCAGTTCAAGAGGACTCAAAGTGGCGGGCGATGCTTTCTATTCTACTCTCCACAGCAGACACCCTGTGAGGCGGGTGGAGCTGTGAGAGCTCAGAAGAGAGCTGTGACTAGCCCAAGGTCACCCAGCTGGTTTTGTTGGGGAGTGGAGAATCGAATCCAGTATTCCCAGATAAGAGTCCGGCTCCCTAACCAACAGACCAAACTGGCTCACTGTAGCAGATGCCTGAGCCTTGCCTCCGGGTTGGAGAGACAGGCAGGGTGCCTCCAAAGGCCATTTCCAGGCAGCTGAGAGCAGGTGAGCCTTTTGCCTTCATCTTCTGCTTAGGAGTGCTCACAAAACAATTGATGACCCATTGTGTGAGGCAGAGGTCTGGACTAGATGGGCTACAACCTGATCTGGCAGGGCTCCTCTTACGTTCATACAATACAGTTGTATCAATGGCAGCTAGAATGGATAACAAGGTAGGTTCCCTCTAAGTTGGAATGACAGGCAGGATGCCTCTGAAGGCCACTTGCAGGGAGTTGAGAGCAGGTGAGGATTTCCCTTCATATTCTGCTTTCAACAAGCAATTGATGACCCACTGTGTGAGAGAAGATGCTGTACTGGATGGGCTATGATGTGATCCAATAGCACTCCTTGTGTATTGTTACATACAAGCTCATGGAGGACAAGTGCGTCAATGGCTACCAGAACTTATGGTTGGGTACTGCCTCCAGGTTGGAGACACAGGCAGGATGCCTCTAAAGGCCATTTGTAGGGAGCTGAGAGCAGGTGAAGGTTTTGCCTTCATCTTCTGCTTGAGATACCCACAGGCAATTGGCGGGCCACTAGATGTGACAGGATGCCGGACTGGATGGGCTGTGGCCTGATCCAGCAGGGCTCCTCTGAAGTTCTTAAGAAGCACCAAAAGGCATTAAGGGAGCCCTGACCTAGAACAGAACAGAATTAGAATAGGTTATTATGGTCAAAGACTCTAGACTTTCTAGTGCACAGTTTGACTAAGCTAGTGTCACGTCTTGGGCTGGCAAGGAAAGCAGGCAGACACCCGTACACTTACTCAGTTCCAGAGGGGCTCAGGCTTACTTGGTGTTGGGTTACAATCCAGAGTCAAGGCATCCAGAAATCCAGCAAGATTCAGTCAATCCAGAGAGTCAGCCAGTCACAAGGGGGTCCAAGGTCAGAGCACAGGTACAGAAACACACACGGGATTGCATGAAACGTGTGCTTGCTCATTAAGTAGAAGACTCATTAGTCCAGTCATGCCTCAGCTGGGCTAATCTTTGCAAGCAGCACCTGAATTGCTTCTCTTGTCTAAGGAGACGAGGCAGTGGGCATTCTGGACCGCTCTCGTCTCCAGAGGTGCTTGTGTGCTCGCCCAAACTCTGAATATCTGCAGCCCTATGCCCTGGCTGTGGTTTAAGCTGTTCTTCAGTTGCAAGCCCACATTCGTCCATGGAGGAGGAAGGGCTGACAGGGCGGGCAGCATGGGGCGTGAAAGCTAGCTGAGACACCAGCAGATTGATTAATTGATCGATCGATCGTTCATTCATTCATTTGTTCGTTCGTTCGTTCGTTCATCAATCCATCAATCAAATATTTTAAAAATATATACCTCTTGCTGTTCTGGGATCCCAGATACAGGCCAGGCTCTTTGATTTGCACATCCTCCCTTGACATCTACCTGATGGTCTCAGGTGAGACATCATGAATGCATCTCCCCAACATCCTTGCTCAAAGCAGGATGGATTCTGACAAGAGAACTCTGTTGGCAGGCACCTGGGAAACGGGATTACAAGTTTCCAATTGCCTGGCGTGTTCCCCTTGCCAACGAGATGATGTGATCATAAGACGTGAGAAACCTCCTGAAGCCAGCCTGGAAATCATCATGGGTAAATGGATTAGGCAAGCAGCATTATCTAACATGGGGCCCTCTCTGCCATCTCCTTCCAGCTCAGGAAAGAGACAATATTGCGCTAGCTTGTGTACCGCCTCCGACAGCAGCTTTGCAATAAGATTAGCAAACCACAGAGATGGAAAGGGAGGGAATGAGGAAGGAAGAGCTTTGGAAAGCAAGCTGCATGCACACTCCGGGTCTTTACCACATTTTTGTCCAGATCTACAGAAACAAAATGCCATTTGGTGCGAAATGCCAGTCAGGTGGAAATGTAGCAGTCAGTGCAGTATTCAGTCTTTATCTGATGTCTGTGGATTTGGTGCATAACCAATAATGGAATCTGCAACCGGAATAATTATGGCTGCACCAACAGGGACCTCTAACACACTGAGAAACATTTTTATGTGCAACCAAACCACAAACGAGCAAAGCTCAACAGTTCAAGGCTAGGGATGTCCATGGAGGGGCATTTTTGCATTTGATTTGTATTCAATTGAATGTAAGAAAATTCGTATTTGTTCTACTAGATCCCCATATCCTATATGATCGCGCACATATTCCATATGTATCCAATATATATCTCGTAACATATCTGCTCTGAAAGCATCAGATCCACGCTGAATCCACTTTGAATCTGCTCTCAGACCACGTCAAGTGTACTCTGGATCCTCTGCAGATGTGACCAGCCCAGCCGCTTTCCCACCTCCCCATTTCACGACTGTTCCAAAGCATTCATACGAATACAGATGTCAATGTATGGATGTTGTAACATTCGATACGGATACGAATGTCCAGATTCGTATGAATTTGTCCAAATATCAACTATTACGAATATTCGTGCTCATCCCTATCCAAGACAGTGGATCCAGAGTGGATTCAAAGTGGATTCAAAACAGATTCAAAATGGATTGAGAGTGGATTCAAATTGGATTCAGAGCGGATTGACGTGTTCAGAGTGGATTTATAGGGGATCTGTAGGGGATTCACAGAAACGACTGAAAGCAGAGATTTCAATCGGATTTATATGAAACATTTGTATAAAATTAGAATCCTGCCACATTTGAAGGGGCTCTATTCAAACTATTGTGAATTTCCTAGCATTCACTTTGAATTAAACATGGTAAAAACCATACCTGCACATCCATAAGAACATAAGAGAAGCCTTGCTGGATCAGGTCACAGCCCATCTAGTCCAGCATCCTGTCACACACAGTGGCCCACCAAATGCTCATGGGCATCTCCAGCAGAGACAAGGACAAACCTTCTCCTGCTCTCGAGTCCCAGCAGATGGCCCTAGAAGCGCCCCATTTCCTCCCCCCCCCCCAGCCTGAAAGATGCACCTAGGCATTCGTTCTAGTAGCCATTGATAATAAGAACATCCCTATATTATTGTTTTGTCTTAATGTATACTTAAGGTCTCCCCGCTTCTCACTGTTTTTATTGGCTCTTGTTAGCTGCCTTGAATTGCTACAACGTAGCCAAAATACAAGGATGCAGAATGAATGAATGAATGAATATTTCATTGATTGTGTTTCACTGTGCCACTACAATTCTTTAACAGAGAAAAGGAAAGCTATTGCCTTCAAGAACACTAAAAACCTATTTTCACGGATGGCAGTGCATAAAATGAGGGTGGGATTTCTTTCTTTTTTTTCTCGAGACATTTTTATTATAAAATATACACCAAGCTCCCACATGGGTACACTTAGACAAACAACCATTGATTCAAACTGTTGGGTTTCCTGCATCCTTTCAAAGTTTCTCTTTTCTTTCTTATTTTTTGCCCCCCGTTTCTCTGCTCCCTCCTTCTTCCTGCATGTCGCCCTTAATCTACTAGTTCCCAAACTCAGCAATTATGTGAGTTCATTTTCTAGTTCTTGTGGAAAGTCAATAAAGGATTTCCAGTTTTTAACAAACTTACCCACAGCCTTATTTTTCAATAGATTTGCCAATTTGTTCATCTCAGTGAGGCTGATTGTTTTAATCAACCAATTGCCCACTGTAGGTATTACTACCACCTTTCCATTTTAGTGCCTGGACACATCTAGCAACAAACACCATATACTGAATTAAGTCACTGGAGCAAGGCATGCTGGGAATCCAAAAGGCCTCCTTCTCCGGCTTCGAAGGCTATCAGTGCTCTAAAAGGTCAAAGGCATGTGCCCGTTTCTCCATCGGCAGGCATCTCACAAGCAGCTAAGCTGGTGTCAGGAACCCTGCTGTGAAGTGCAAGAATTAAGCTCAGCAGAGAAAATGCAAAGGCAGCATAGGCTAGGTATGGCTGAACTAGAAATCAAGGCTTCTCAGAGGAGGAAAAAAAAAACCCATCAGCCATTCTTATAAATTTTATTCAGCCTGCAAAGTAGCTCCTGTGCAAATATCTACTCACTGGCTCCTGGCTCAGAAAGGTTGGGCATGCAAAGTTAAAGAAGAGGGTAGGAGAGCAAAGCTGTACACCACCTAGGTTTCAGGGGAGGCCTCCAGATGTGGGCTTTCAAATCCCCCCACCCGTGCAAACCCTGCCTGCAAGAAAAGAAGCAAAAACAGCCTCCACCTGAAATAGCCTGGTATCGTCCCCATGTAAGGAGGGGGGGGGGAATGAACTTGGCTCCAAAAAGGGGACTCAGCCCTGTTTTCATCAGGACTTTTTTTCTCTGGATTTAGGCAGGATAGTCTTAATAAAATCTGGGAATAAGGAATTGCATGGGGACACTGGGTGCTGAATTTGGATTCAATTTGGATTAATTCAAATTAAATTCGGATTAAAGTGGCCATGGGGAGGCAGCCAGAAATATGATTTACAGGTCATTAAAAGAAATCAAAATCTGAATTAAGCAAGCAATTTCCCAGAGCTACGGGACCCAAAATGTACTATGAAATCTGTGAATACATTTCCCTCCTCTCTTCTGTCCAGAGCAAACCGCAAAGCAGCCTGCAAAATTATTAGCAACACTAAAAAATGTTGACAGATTAAACAACACCTAAGACAGTCATTATTATAGATCTGATAAGCAGAAACATGCGGATATGGATATTAATATCGATCTGTTCTTCCACTATCCCCTTGCATTGCATACTTGGAGTCTTGATCAGTCTTATTTATGGATGAGATTTATATTCCACTTAGAATCAAATCATCTAAGCAATTTAGAGGTGTAATAAAAAAACAAAGAAATTTTCAGACTTGGCTATCCTTCAGAACTTTTCAAGTTTTAGGTGTTGGGATCAGTTGTGATGCTCCTTTGTTTTTCAACTCTTAAAAATAAAGGAGGTAACTTTATGTGTTCACACACTAATGCTACTTTTTCAAAAGTAGTTTGGGATTAAAGGGGTCAGATCATACTATTTTCTGCCCTCCCCCCTTCCATTTAAGGACAGGAGAACATGAGAGGATCTCTGCTGGATGGGACCACAGCCCATATAGTCCAGTATCCTCTCTCACATATGGAATCCACCAATGACCCAAGAACATAGACCCAGAGCCAGAAATCCAAAGCTTATGGGTGTGTATGAATGGTTTTTTTTTTGTAAAAAAAAATCAATTTCTATCAAACAGAATTCAAGAAAATTCGTATTTGTTTGAATAAATCCCTTTAAATGTGGTAGGATTCAAATTTGATATGAATGTTAGATTCAAATTCCACACAAATCTGTAATGAAGCTTCATATGAATGTATCAAAGCATTCACTTCAAATTCAAATGTCAGTCTTCCAATGTGCCAACATTAGATTCAAATTTGAATGTCCAACTTCAAATTTGTAGAAATTTCAAATGTTATGAATATTCATACACACCCCTACCAAAAGTAAGGGTAGCACCACACTATCTGACCTCATTCTCTTGTTTTTCCCAAAATAATAATAAGAGTTGGCTTTTCTACCCCACTTTTCTCACCCATTTAAGGGGACTCAAAGTGGCTGACAAAGTTTTCTGTTCTTCTACCTGTGAGGTAGGTGGGGCTGTGAGAGCTCAAAAGAGAGCTGTGACTAGCCCAAGGCCGTTCAGCTGGCTTCATGGAGGAAGAAGAGTTGGCTTTCCTACCTTGCTTTTCTCACCCATTTAAGGGGACTCAAAGCGGCTGACAAACCTTCTGTTCTTCTCCCAACAACAGAACACCCTGTGAGGTAGGTGGGGCTGTGAGAGCTCAGAAGAGAGCTGTGACTAGCCCAAGGTCACCCAGCTGGCTTTACGGGGAAGGGTGTAATCAAACTCGTTATTCCCAGATAAAAGTCTGGCTCCTTCACCACTAGACCAAAGTGATTCACAGGAAAGAGGGAAGAAGCAGGCCCCATTAACTGAGAGTAACAATCCTTAGCATTTTTCACTGAAATACATTCAGTACTGCTTTTATGTGTCTTAGAGCAGAAGGATCTAAGACCTATCACAGTGCCGTGTTGGACGGGCAACCTTCCAAACCCGCCCCCACGTCTTTGTTTCAGCTTTCTGGTGGGATGCTCTGCAATGCTGATGGGCTGATGGGAATTGTAGTCTTCAATTTTTTTTACAAGGTCCCCATGTTGGAAAAATCTGTTTTATTCTCTGCAAAGGGTTGTGCTGAAAAATCATCAGGATTTGATGCCTGGCTTAGCTGTTGCCTGAAGGGTGTTAAAGGGGGAGGGTTGTGAGAAAGGTGTGGGGAGGAAGGGAAAAGCCAAGCCTATTGCTCTTGGGAGCTCAGGAGAGGGTGGGGGGAATCTCCATCTAGCCAAATCAAAGGATGGGTTTCGGGAGGACAGGTGAATCGCAGCTATGCTGACACAAATCTCACCAGACTGCACTTGTCCAAAAAGGTATGATGGGGTTATATTGATCCAAAACAGTGCGGCCCTTCTGTCTCCGTTTGCTCCCAAAGGGGACTGCCTTCAGGTTCTTTCTGCTTCGTTTGATGTCCAGCCCCAGCTGCCTCCGAGGCATGCATGTTCTGGGAATTGGAATCTGCCAGCTCCCTGACTTCCCCGTGACTCGAGACGCTCCCCTGAGGAAATGAGAACCTGAGTCTACCCAAGCGTGTACGCCGCTGTGTTTTTCAGCAGCACTCTGGGGGCAGCCACCCGGCAGGTGGTCTCGGTGGCAATATGGCTCCTTCCAGCCTCACCTTCCCCTCCCCTCCCCTCCTCCCACCCGCCCACCCGGTGCCACTTAAGCTGTGACAGCACATGATCTCTGACATGAGTTGTGTTGCAAAGATCAAAGCCAGTCAGAGCAGAGAGGCGGGTGGGGGGACAGTGAGGCTAAGTTCTGCCAAGCACATGCAACACCACCAACATGATCCAGCCAGGCTTCCAGCTGGGCTTTGAGGAATGGCATGTCAGGTCCACGGGCTGCCCTACTGGGCCAAGGGAAATGGACACAACTTCAGAGGAGACAGGCAGACAGTTAAGGACCATAGCAGGCACATCGTGATTGGGCCCTTTGGGGGCTTCCATTAGTTTGGTGCAAATGGACACAAAGCCCACTTCCCTTCCTTAAAGCCATCTAGGCTGGTTGCTGTCACCATCTCTTCGGGCAGCACATTCCATAGACCGATGACCCTCTGGGTGAAGAAATACTTCCCCTTGTTTGATCCGACTCTCCTACCCACCAGCTTCATAGATGCCCCCTGGTTCTAGTCTTGTGTGATGGGGAAAAGAAATTTTCTCTATCCACCTTTTTTATACCATGCATGATTCTTGGATAGCAAGCCTAGGACATCCCTGTTCCAGAGATCTTCAGAAACTGTAAGCGCATACCCTTCAGCAAGATTCCAGGGTACCAATTGAGAAGACAGGACTCACTGGAAAAGGCCCTGATGCTGGGTAAAAGATTGAAGGCAGAAGGAGAAGAGGACAGCAGAAGATGGGATGGACAGACAAGTGTTGTGGAAGCAACAAGCATGAGATTGCCCAGACTCTAAGAGACAGCAGAGGACAGAAGGGCCTGGTGCCATGAAAAACATAGTTTATTATTAGAATTTTGTACATTGTTTATGTTATATATTTGATTTTAGTTATTGAAACTGATTTCCTTACTTGCTGTATTTACTTGCTGTATTTCTCTGATGTGATGATTGTATTTGCATTGTATTTTTTCTGTTTGTTGTAAACCGCCTTGGGCAAAATTTTCTTTTGGAAAGGCGGTATACAAATAAAAATGGTAAAATGGTAAATGGTAAATGTCTGAATGACTGAACAACAATATCGACAACAACAAAACCACCACAAGTGGCCATTTTATTTACACAACGGGGTGGCCAGATGGAGAAAGGGACCGGTTCCTGCACCATCAGCAGCTGCAAAGAAGAAGAAATTGCAACAGGTGTTCATGAGAAGACACCTTGAGAGGGAGATGAGATGTGGGAAGGCAGAGGCAGGCAACAGAAGGACAGGACACCCTTGGCAAGTCAAGAGCAAGAAGCCGGCATGGATGTCATACTTGAGAAGCCCTCATTTTCATGAGCAGCACATGGCAGCCTTCATCCCTTTCCTAGTTCCTTCTTAACAGGGTGATGCTAATCTGACAATTAAGGCGGAGGATGGCAGAGGGCTCGTCTCTGGTATCTGCTCCTTGTCCCAGGCTGCCTGAGGCTGTCCTGGAATCCACAATGAGAGGCAGGCAGGGAGCCAACAGCGGCTCACAGAGAGAACAGGGAGGCGGGCAAGGAAGGGAAGCAGCGCTTTCATTATCTGGGATGGAGGAACAGAAGTTCAGGAGGCCCCTCCATCAAAACCATTCACTGTGCATCTTTGGGAGGAGGGAACAGCATTCCATGATAGGAAAAGACAAAAGGGGGCAGACATTACGAATCGGCAGATCTGGATTCCCTGGATCAACTGATCCAGATTTTGGGTAGGCGAGGACCACATCGGCACTGTCTGCACAGCTAGGAAGCTCATACAGCATGGCACAGCCTTCACAGCCACCCCACCCCACCCCAGATGGCCAGGAATGGCAGGTCCTATCTGTGGGGCATGTGGGTGGCTGTGTGGGCGGTTTTCAGCACTATGGAATGCTGCAGCTATAATCACTTCTGAGTAATCTGGATCACAGAGGAGGCCCTGAGACAAGATAGTAAACCCCAGATTGAGGCCTCTCGATCCAGATCTATAGCCGTCCTGCATGGAAGAATCTGTTCTCAGGGAGGCGGGGCCTCTGCGATCCAGAGCAACGTGTGGACGTGGGGGATCCAGATGTGGCTCAGAGGCCTTCTGACCCAGATCTACTGCCCCATGAAGAAATAGCCATTAAATCCTTCCCCTTGCAAAATGGAACCAAAAACCTCAATTAACTCAATGGTCCCACAGAGTGGCCATTTTCTTCACTCTGGTGAGTGGTCCAGGTGGATAGAGACCTGGCTAATTTGCTGCATTGCAAACAATGTGCCCATCAGGACCCTACTGGTGCCATATTTTTGCACAGGTACTTCCTGCCAACAATCCAGCCACCAGTGCTTTCCAGCATTTCCAAGCCTAAAGATGAATAGCCAGCTAGCTTCCCCTGATCTACTGAAAAGCTGGTCCTCACTGCTCCATCCTAAACACTCTGGCAAAAAAGAGAATTAAAAATCAGCATAAAGCTAGGCCTTCCACAAATGAGTGCCATCCTACAAAAGGCCCTATTTTGCATTCCTGATCACAGCAAAAGGACCACTAATTGCTTCTTATGCTTATCTTAAAGCTGATGTCAGGGGAGAGCCGGTTATTCAAATGTATGGATCCCAGAACATTCACAGTCGCAGCAACATCATCAGAGAGGCAGATCCAGTGGAAAATGGTGGAATTAATTTTCAGGCCAATTTACACAGGATTGCAAACTTTAGGGACAGGAAGGCACATAATCCAGAACCTCAGCTGGCTGGCACAACTGATTTAAGCAATTCCACACTGGAAGGAGCATATGGGCCACTGCCAATCCAACCCTTTCCTGGAACCCTTTGGCCTGATCAAAGAGGCAAGGGGGACAAAACATATCCCGGTGAAGTCACCTTCTGCTCCATGCACGGTTCTTTGTGCAGAGCTTAATTAGCTTCATTAGCAGTACAAAGACAAACGCTAATGGGTTTGTTTTTGCTCAGAGAAATAGATATTCGCTCCCGAGGGGATTTACCATTCTGTTCGTGGTGGTGGGGGGGGGGGCAGAGAGTATCTTCATCTGCAGCCTTGTTTAGTCTGTTTCATGCAAAAGCCATACCTGAGGCCAATTCACACTTAGGCCTCCCGTATGAAATCAGGACAGCTCTGGTGAAGAGCATTCGCGCGCCCACTAGGCTGTTACAGCCCCCAAGCATGCCCACCCTCATCAGACCTGTCCTGACTGCAGATGAGGTGTGGAGCACGAAATTGTGCCCCACGCCCTCCCCAACCTATACCCAGACTTACCTGAAGGGTCCAGCAGCGAGAGCACTCGCTCTCCTTCCAGCTCGCTGTGGGTGTCCCAGCCCCTGGCTGGCGTGATTGGCCGCCGCCACCCGCATCCACCACACATTCTGTGACGTGCCGGCTGGCAGCCCGATGCAAGGCTGACCTGGGCTGATCGATCAGACCGTGAGGTTTGGGGGTACCATGCCTTGCCACTTCCTGGATTAGCACCCTGCCTGCCTCCCGCAGCAACCAGTGCACAGACCTGGTATGGCAGTGATTGAGGGGCTTTTCCAGGTGGTTTTCATTTCAAACCTTCTTCCTCCTCACTTTGAATAAGCCAGAGACGGAAGAGGGGGTCTGGACAGGGCCTAAGACCCTATTCACTGTCCATATTATGGACAACCAAAATTTGTTGTTACTAAATCAATGGAATAATAAACTAGTACATACTGTTTGGCATCCTCTGAGTGCCGTTTTGCCAGGGGGAGAGGGTTTCGAGAATATTCTCTGTATTTTATATTTTATTGTTGTGACCCACCCACCCCTGAGACTTTCTGAAGAAGGCCAGGCTATACATTCTTAAATAAGTAAATAAATATATATGGATGTCTGTGTATCTGCGATGGCAAATCGCAGCACCAGACCTCACGGGTTCCCTCTGACAGCATCCTCTGTCCATGCCTATCAGACATGTTGGGGACATCTCAGGCTTGGGCCTGCATCCGTTGCTTAGCAACAGCTCCCTCAAATGGCACGGTTATCTGCCTGGATACCGATGGGGCTGTAGCTCATTGGCCTCTGGAGAAAAACATGGCAGCTACTGCCACTAATAGAAGAGCTCTCCATCCTTCAGTTGTGCCTCCAGTGGAACGAATGGACTAGATGAAGATTCAGACTTATCTCTTTCTAGCTTTGTGCATAAATGTATTTTTGTGTGTGTTTGATTCATATAAAATTGACTGAAAGAAAATCTGCATTCGTTTGAACAGATCCCCTTCGAACGTGGTAGGATTCGAATTTGATAAAAATGTTTGATACCAATCCAATTCAGATCCCTGCTACACATCACCTACGTGCCCCATATGGATCCACTCTGAACTTATCAAATCCACTCTTAATTAGCTTTGAATCCATGTTGGATCCATTGGAGAAATGTCTTTTCTCTATCTCACAACACTAGAACCAGGGGGCATCCATGAAGCTGATGGGCAGGAGAGTCACATCTGTCAAGGGGAAGTATTTCTTCACCCAGAGGGTCATCGGTTTATGGCATTTACTGCCGGAAGAGGTGGCGACAGCTACCAGCCTAGATGGCTTTATGGAAGGGTTAGACAAGTTTATGGATGACAGATGTATCAATGGCTACTAGAATGAATGCCTAGATGCATCTTTCAGGCTGGGGGGGGGGGGGGCGGGGGCGGAAGCAGGATGCTTCCAAGGCCATTCGCTGGGATTCTAGAGCAGGAATAGGTTTGCCCTTGCCTCTGCTTAAGATGCCCATGGGCAGTTGGTGGGCCACTGTGTGCAATGGGATGCTGGACTAGATGGGCTGTGGCCTGACCCAGCAGGGCTCCTCTTACGTTCTGATGGACTAGATGGGCTGTGGCCTGATCCAGCAGGGTTCCTCTTATGTTCTTATGGACTAGATGGGCTGTGGTCTGATCCAGCAGGGCTTCTCTTAGGTTCTTATGGACTAGACGGCTGTGGCCTGATCCAGCAGGGCTCCTCTTACGTTCTTATGGACTAGATGGGCTGTGGTCTGACCCAGCAGGGCTCCTCTTACGTTTTTATGGACTAGATGGGCTGTGACCTGATCCAGCAGGGCTCCTCTTATGTTCTTATGGACTAGATGGGCTGTGACCTGATTCATCAGGGCCCCTCTTAGGTTCTTATGGACTAGACGGGCTGTGACCTGATCCAGCAGGGCTCCTCTTAGGTTCTTATGGACTAGATGGGCTGTGACCTGATTCATCAGGGCCCCTCTTAGGTTCTTATGGACTAGACGGGCTGTGACCTGATCCAGCAGGGCTCCTCTTATGTTCTTATGGACTAGATGGGCTGTGACCTGATTCATCAGGGCCCCTCTTAGGTTCTTATGGACTAGACGGAATGTGGCCTGATCCAGCAGGGCTTCTCTTATATGCTTATTGCAGATGTGACTGGACAGCCACTTTCCCACCTCGCCAGGTTCATAGATGTAATGGATATCCGTAGAAATATTTCAAAGCACTCAATTTGTATTTGGATGCCAATCTTAAATTGTACGAACATTAGATTTAAATGCAAACGCAGAAATACAAATTTCAAACGAGACAAATATTTGTGCACATCCCAATCTCCCCCTTCCATAGAAGAAAGCCATCGGTGGCTTGAACCCTGGCTTTCTGACACTTTTGGAAACTCAGCACCCACCAGACCACCCCAGATTTACTCACTTTCCACCTGAACACTTTGCACAGCCAGAATGCACTCCTGTGCCCCTTTCCCTTTTATACAACCATAATGCACCATAAAATTAACTGAATTCCACCAAAGTGTAATATGTAACATAAAAGCTGCAGCAACATTTCCTCAGGGCACGGCACAATTAGCATTTACACAGGGTTCTTCCTGCTTAATGTAGGGTTGTTGTGCGTTCCCCGCACACACACATGTTCAAATGAGAAAATAACTACTAAATGCGTCTAGCAACTAAAGCAGCAAATTCTAGGGAATTTTCAAATATACCAAATGACAGGAAGATTTCTACAGCCCCCTCCCAACTCCTCCTATTAATTCCCCCCTCAAGAAAGAGAGGGAAAAAAACCTTGGGATTTAAAGCTGTAATGCTGTTTCTCATTTACATTTCTGAATGAAAATGGGACCTCCAAGTTGGATAAACTTTTCTCACCAGTTCAAGAGGACTCAAAGTGGCGGGCGATGCTTTCTATTCTACTCTCCACAGCAGACACCCTGTGAGGCGGGTGGAGCTGTGAGAGCTCAGAAGAGAGCTGTGACTAGCCCAAGGTCACCCAGCTGGTTTTGTTGGGGAGTGGAGAATCGAATCCAGTATTCCCAGATAAGAGTCCGGCTCCCTAACCAACAGACCAAACTGGCTCACTGTAGCAGATGCCTGAGCCTTGCCTCCGGGTTGGAGAGACAGGCAGGGTGCCTCCAAAGGCCATTTCCAGGCAGCTGAGAGCAGGTGAGCCTTTTGCCTTCATCTTCTGCTTAGGAGTGCTCACAAAACAATTGATGACCCATTGTGTGAGGCAGAGGTCTGGACTAGATGGGCTACAACCTGATCTGGCAGGGCTCCTCTTACGTTCATACAATACAGTTGTATCAATGGCAGCTAGAATGGATAACAAGGTAGGTTCCCTCTAAGTTGGAATGACAGGCAGGATGCCTCTGAAGGCCACTTGCAGGGAGTTGAGAGCAGGTGAGGATTTCCCTTCATATTCTGCTTTCAACAAGCAATTGATGACCCACTGTGTGAGAGAAGATGCTGTACTGGATGGGCTATGATGTGATCCAATAGCACTCCTTGTGTATTGTTACATACAAGCTCATGGAGGACAAGTGCGTCAATGGCTACCAGAACTTATGGTTGGGTACTGCCTCCAGGTTGGAGACACAGGCAGGATGCCTCTAAAGGCCATTTGTAGGGAGCTGAGAGCAGGTGAAGGTTTTGCCTTCATCTTCTGCTTGAGATACCCACAGGCAATTGGCGGGCCACTAGATGTGACAGGATGCCGGACTGGATGGGCTGTGGCCTGATCCAGCAGGGCTCCTCTGAAGTTCTTAAGAAGCACCAAAAGGCATTAAGGGAGCCCTGACCTAGAACAGAACAGAATTAGAATAGGTTATTATGGTCAAAGACTCTAGACTTTCTAGTGCACAGTTTGACTAAGCTAGTGTCACGTCTTGGGCTGGCAAGGAAAGCAGGCAGACACCCGTACACTTACTCAGTTCCAGAGGGGCTCAGGCTTACTTGGTGTTGGGTTACAATCCAGAGTCAAGGCATCCAGAAATCCAGCAAGATTCAGTCAATCCAGAGAGTCAGCCAGTCACAAGGGGGTCCAAGGTCAGAGCACAGGTACAGAAACACACACGGGATTGCATGAAACGTGTGCTTGCTCATTAAGTAGAAGACTCATTAGTCCAGTCATGCCTCAGCTGGGCTAATCTTTGCAAGCAGCACCTGAATTGCTTCTCTTGTCTAAGGAGACGAGGCAGTGGGCATTCTGGACCGCTCTCGTCTCCAGAGGTGCTTGTGTGCTCGCCCAAACTCTGAATATCTGCAGCCCTATGCCCTGGCTGTGGTTTAAGCTGTTCTTCAGTTGCAAGCCCACATTCGTCCATGGAGGAGGAAGGGCTGACAGGGCGGGCAGCATGGGGCGTGAAAGCTAGCTGAGACACCAGCAGATTGATTAATTGATCGATCGATCGTTCATTCATTCATTTGTTCGTTCGTTCGTTCGTTCATCAATCCATCAATCAAATATTTTAAAAATATATACCTCTTGCTGTTCTGGGATCCCAGATACAGGCCAGGCTCTTTGATTTGCACATCCTCCCTTGACATCTACCTGATGGTCTCAGGTGAGACATCATGAATGCATCTCCCCAACATCCTTGCTCAAAGCAGGATGGATTCTGACAAGAGAACTCTGTTGGCAGGCACCTGGGAAACGGGATTACAAGTTTCCAATTGCCTGGCGTGTTCCCCTTGCCAACGAGATGATGTGATCATAAGACGTGAGAAACCTCCTGAAGCCAGCCTGGAAATCATCATGGGTAAATGGATTAGGCAAGCAGCATTATCTAACATGGGGCCCTCTCTGCCATCTCCTTCCAGCTCAGGAAAGAGACAATATTGCGCTAGCTTGTGTACCGCCTCCGACAGCAGCTTTGCAATAAGATTAGCAAACCACAGAGATGGAAAGGGAGGGAATGAGGAAGGAAGAGCTTTGGAAAGCAAGCTGCATGCACACTCCGGGTCTTTACCACATTTTTGTCCAGATCTACAGAAACAAAATGCCATTTGGTGCGAAATGCCAGTCAGGTGGAAATGTAGCAGTCAGTGCAGTATTCAGTCTTTATCTGATGTCTGTGGATTTGGTGCATAACCAATAATGGAATCTGCAACCGGAATAATTATGGCTGCACCAACAGGGACCTCTAACACACTGAGAAACATTTTTATGTGCAACCAAACCACAAACGAGCAAAGCTCAACAGTTCAAGGCTAGGGATGTCCATGGAGGGGCATTTTTGCATTTGATTTGTATTCAATTGAATGTAAGAAAATTCGTATTTGTTCTACTAGATCCCCATATCCTATATGATCGCGCACATATTCCATATGTATCCAATATATATCTCGTAACATATCTGCTCTGAAAGCATCAGATCCACGCTGAATCCACTTTGAATCTGCTCTCAGACCACGTCAAGTGTACTCTGGATCCTCTGCAGATGTGACCAGCCCAGCCGCTTTCCCACCTCCCCATTTCACGACTGTTCCAAAGCATTCATACGAATACAGATGTCAATGTATGGATGTTGTAACATTCGATACGGATACGAATGTCCAGATTCGTATGAATTTGTCCAAATATCAACTATTACGAATATTCGTGCTCATCCCTATCCAAGACAAATTCATGGATGGCAGCTTATCAATGGCTACTAGAAGGATTCTAGTGGGTCGTGCTATTCTTGGGCCTTCACAAAGCAAGTCCTTTGAGATGCTACTAGCTCCACCTGCAAACATTTTCGAAAGCTCGGCCTCTTCTTCCCGACTTGGAGGTTATCCAAGCGTGTTCCCAAGACCCCACTTTCCAGCTGCACAAATGCCCCAGTGGGGGCAGCAGGCTGGGTTTTCTTATTTTTCCTCAGTGGGGTGCTTTCGCAGTCGGTCACCCTAGTGGGCCGCCCAAAGCCCCAAGCCTTGCGCCTCCTGTGCCAAACAAGAAAAGTTTCCCTAGTCAACAACCCCATCAGCAGTTCATTCCCCAAAGGGCTCGGGCACTCCATTCTCTTTGCACGGCGGTAATTGAAAAGAAAGAAACAAAAGTCTTCCCCCCCCCTTCTGAAAAGGCCCCGGCTGGACCATAAATCCTCCCGACAGTGATAAATACTAGGCATTTACTTTGAGGGAAGAACCTCAATGCAACCAGCATATTTACTAGTGAACAGCAGCTCTGCTGTGAAGATGCTTTACCCCTTGGTCGGTCACACCTTTAGCCCTGCCGGATTGCCCAGGCGCTCCAACCCGGCCTCTGCAGCCTCCCCCACCCCATCTGTACCCTCCCCATTTTATTTTTCATTCCATTAAGCCCCTCTTCACCCCCAGCCCCCTTTTCCTTAGTCAGACAGCACACTTGAGATCACTTAATATTTCATTAGCTCCTTAACACCTCCCAGGCCTTTTCCTGTATTTATAATCCAAGTGAATGGATTCCCCCCCCACACACACACACACACACTGTCTGGGTATACTTACAGCTTACACAAATTATGTCACCCTGCTGTCATGGCTATGTGCAAGGTTTTTTTTTTTTCCTTTTAAATGAGAATCCAAAGAATTTAAAATAATAATAGTAATAAGACGAACAATTATGATTTCCTGCCTTCGTATTTACACGTGTCAGTAAGCGTTTGCAACGAACGGAAGGGCTTTCTCCTACTAAAGCAATCGTTAACCTAGAATATATTGGGGACTGGGGAAAAGAGTGGTCCAGGGAGATAAGGGGAAGATCAGAAGGCAAGAAACCCTCTCATCAGAGCCGAAAGTGGCAGAAAGGCATAATCTGAAGCAACATTTTATGCAAACTGCTTCAAGGGTCGTAGAGTGAACAGAGCTCCGCCGCATCCGCAGTTTGATTTTCAAATATCAAGTGCTGTG
Source organism: Aspidoscelis tigris stejnegeri (assembly GCA_023333525.1). Lineage (NCBI taxonomy): Eukaryota > Metazoa > Chordata > Lepidosauria > Squamata > Teiidae > Aspidoscelis > Aspidoscelis tigris. The sequence continues at coordinate 6,353,790 of JALMGA010000005.1, read as the reverse complement.
TCAAATATTACATTTCCCGTGTTCAGTTCTGGCAGAAAAAGGAGCATTTGTGGCCAGACATGCAAAAATCACACAGAAATTGATGACAAAGGGACAAACACGCATGCACACACACTCCAGAAACTGAGGCATAAGAACGTAAGAACGCAAGAGGAGCCCTGCTGGATCAGGCCACAGCCCATCCAGTCCAGCACCCTGTCTCACACAGTGGCCCACCAGTAGCCCATGGGCATCTTAAATAGAGATGAGGGCAAACCTTCTTCTGCTCTCAAATCCCAGCAAGTGGCCTTAGAGGCATCTTGCTTGTCCCCCCAGCCTGAAAGATGGACTTAGGCATCCATTCTAGTAGCCATTGATACACCTGTCTCCATGAATTTGTCTAACCCTTCCTTAAAGCCATCTAGGATGGTAGCTGTTACCACCTCTTCTGGCAGCCAGTTCCATAGACCAATGACCATCTGGGTGAAGAAATACTTCTCCTTGTCTGATCTGACTCTCCTGCCCATCAGCTTCATAGAGTGCCCCCTGCTTCCAGTGTTGTGTGATAAAGAAAATACTTTTTCTCTATGCACCTTTTCTATACCACAGGATCCACACAGGAAGTTGGAAAGCAGTATATTTCTGTGCAAAATGCACAAAAATTGAGCCAGTATCGTGAGCCAGTGTGGCCTACTGGTTAGGGGGCCAGACTCTTATCTGGGAATACCGGGTTTTATTCCACACTCCTCCACAAAGCCAGCTGGGTGACCTTGGGCTAGTCACAGCTCTCTTCTGAGCTCTCACAGCCCCACCCACCTCACAGGGTGTGTGCTGTGGGTAAATAAAGCCCACAAGATGAGGATTGTCATTCACAGAGGGGTTTTGAGGGAGCAAGGTTCTTTACGGGCATGTCTGTGGCTCAGTCATTCAGCAACACTAAGAAAGACACAGACCTGCAGTTTTATTATTATTTTATAATAATAATAATAAAATAGCCAACCACATCTTCTGTGCCTGCAAAGAAAACTGCGTGGACACTTCCATGTCATTACCAGGAGTCAAACAGAACTTGATGACAGTAACACCACCAATGATGATGTATAGGTTTCTACTTTTTTAGTAGGATGCGGTGTAGACCTCACATGACATTATTCATGCCATTAGCAGTATCCTCATACAGTCAGCAGACAGAACTACAGGAACCCAGGAGGCTGGTTGTCGAAAATATTTGCAATCTTTTGCATCCCAGGGAACTTCTGCTGAAGGTCAGTGGCAATATGCCTCCTATTATGTACAGAAGGAGGGGAGAAAAAGCGCTGAATGTTTTCCTAGCAATGCAAACAGAAGCCCCAGTCCAATTTGAAGAGAGCTTGCGTACCTGTGCTTATGGGTAATCACGCTTTATCAGTTCAGTCCCTTACCTAGCATTTATTTAAATACACACTCTACAACCCCCTCCCCCAAATATTCACCTAATTTTTGATTCTGTGAACAATGAACGAAGCACTTGGGATGAAGGCAATCAGGTGCCCAGCAGAGGAGGAAAAGGCTGAGTTAGGCCCAGGAATTCTCTGCAGGAGGATGCAGCATGTATGTGTGTGAGAGAGATGGAGAGGTGGCAGCAACAGGTCCCGATGCCTGTTTTCACGAAATGCCAATAAGTCTGTGCACAAATTACTTTGGGAAAAGTCCAAAAAATTAGCCTGTGTGAAGCTCAATTCTATTTTTTCTCTCTCTCTTTCTCCCTCCGCTGATAAGCAGAGGCATTTTGCTCGTAGCTCTTTTTAAAGGGGTCAGATCTTAAAGGAGAAGATAATAAGAAGTTCAGTGTGGCAACTCTCTGTTATAGCGATATAGCTAATTAAACAGAAGCAGGCCGGTGTTGAACATGCCCAGAAATGCTGCCGCGACATTTTTGAGAGCATATTAGCAGTAAATTCTGCTTCAGAATGAAAACTGCTCAGCTCCCCCTAAATCCCATGTCTGCACTGTAGATGATGAAGAAGAGTTGGCTTTTCTACCCCACTTTTCTCACCCATTTAAGGGGACTCAAAGCGGCTGACAAAGCTTCTGTTCTTCTCCCCACAATAGAACACCCTGTGAGGTAGATGGAGCTGTGAGAGCTCAGAAGAGAGCTGTGACTAACCCGAGGTCACCCAGCTGGATTCATGGGGGAGGGCGGAATCAAACCCAGTATTCCCAGAGAAGGGTCCGGCTCCCTAACCACTAAACCAAACTAGCACCAGTAGCAGCAGCAGAGACTTGGGAGGTCAACCAGGCTGACCCCCAACACCCTACCCCACTTGAAAAGCCTCCTGAACCATCTCCAGACCCAGAATAATGTCAATTTAGCCCCCTACAGAGTGAGGGATGCAATCCAGGCTGCAGAGGACAACATGTGTGGCAGACAAAGGGTCAAAGGGCAAAAGCATTTTGAGATAAATAAAGCCCAGCAGGGGGAAAGGAAAGGAAACCCATTTATTTTTACTCCATTCACTAATGTAGGATCAAAACTCTCCCCACCCCGCTTCCATTAGCTCCATTCTCTGGGTTAAGGATTCCAGAATTAGATCCCAAACTATGAAAGAGTTTTAGCTCTGACATTCATTACGCATCCAAGGAGGCCTTCATGAGCTGTCATAACTGACGCCCATGCGCTGAAGAGTCCCGGCGTGCCGGTGATGGGGACGCTTGTATTTCTAGCAGAACGGCACACCGTTGAAGATGAAGAACTGCGAAAGGGGAAAGAAAAACAAAGCAAAGCACTGTACCCCAGCAGCCCACCACAGATCTCCCATCCTGCTGCAGTACTCCCTCATGCTTCAGTTTCAGAAAACCTATCCCAGAACAACTAAAGAGCATAAGAGGAGCCCTGATAGATCAGGCCACTTGCCCATCTAGTCCAGCATCCTGTCTCACACAGGGGTCCACCAACTGCTTCTGGGCACCTCAAGCAATAGGGAAAGGCAAAACTTTCACCTGCTCTCGAATCCCAGCAAATGGCCTGTAGAGGCACCCTGCTCGTCTCTCTGACTCAGAGATGGTATCTGGACATCAATTCAAGAAGAAGAAGGAGGAGGAGATGAAGAAGAAGAAGAAGAAGAAGAAGAAGAAGAAGAAGAAGAAGAAGAAGAAGAAGAAGAAGAAGAAGAAGAGATGGCTTTTCTACCCCACTTTTCTCACCCATTTAAGTGGACAAACCTTCTGTTCTTCTCCCCATAGCAGAAGACCCTGTGAGGGAGGTGGGGCTGTGAGAGCTCAGAAGAGAGCTGTGACTAGCCCAAAGTCACCCACCTGGCTTTGTGCCAATGAGGGGGCGCGTGGCGTGCCCACATGGTGTGTGCTCCCAGAGCCCCTGAGTCATTCCAAGCCAAGGCAGCAAGGAGGTAGGTCTTGCATGTGCATGCGTGTGAGCAGCGCATCCCCAGGCCCTGGGGTGGGTGGGTGGGGGTGGGGGGTCGTCTGTGCGGCATAGGCTCCTCGATCCAGGCGCCTAAACCCCACAGACAGGCAGGATCGTGCGGGGGAGGATGGGAAGCCTTCGTAGACTGGAGCCACACGCTCCATTCTGCGAAGGGGTCCTGCCCCACAGGCAGCTGGCCCCGGGCCCCGTGGTGGGTGGGTGGGTGCCCGGGTGGCTTCGTTCCAGCTGCACAGGGTTCAATCGAGCCCTGTACAGCTGGCAAGAACCGGGGAAGCGGCCTGACAGGGCTGGGCGCTCCCACCCAATGGCAGGCAGCCTTGTGGGACGCGTCCCCACCCCTGGCCGGCCTTTCCCGACTAACTCACTTTGGGACGCTTCAACCCTTCGCACCCAGGCACACGTTCCTGCCTGCCTGTGTGTGAATGGGTGAAGTGTCCCGAAATGACTTAGCCCACGTGCTCTACAGCCGTTCCGTCTGTAGTGCGAAAAGGCCTCTGGTCTGGCTCTATCTTCTGTAGATGGAGCTGAACTAAGTGGGGGCAGGACCTCCTTTATCCAGATTAATCTGCAGATCAGGACACCCAGGATCCAGATCAGAGGCCCGGAGATCCAGACCTAGAATCCAGGGCAGAAAGGGCCTAAACCTCACACTTTACCGTTTACCAGTAAGTGCAGAAAGATCCCAAATGTTTAAAATAATAAATATGCCAGAAAAAAAGCCCCACATAAGGTCTGCCAAGCACCTACCATCTACAGGATATGTATCTCATACATATTGGATATGTATGCATTAGTATCGGATATTCGTATGAATTCGTATAAAAATTTGTATTGAATAGAATCCTACCGCATTTGAAAGAATACGAATTTTCTAACATTTGATTTGCTACAAACTGAATGCCAAAAACCCATTTATGCACATCTCTAATTAGCACACAAAAAGTGACAAAGTTGCATTGTTTGTCTGCCTTCACACCTAAATTTCATCCAGCTTCGGGCCACTTTCAGGGTGAGAGAATGCACCAGTGAAGTCACAAGCTTATTTCTTTCAGCCTTATTAGAAAACCCACCTTCGGACGAAATAATCTGGAAAGAAAATGACAGATCTCTTTACATTCCACCCTTCACCAGAATGTCCCAGGGTGGGCCATAAGAACAAAAATAAAATATATAGAATGCGTCTTAAAGCATATTTAAAAATGTAACCCACGGAGCCTCCCTGGCAGGGTGGCACCCAGAGGAAGGTAAACATCTGTAGGAAACGTATTGAGTATATAGGGCAGATGTTCCCTAGGCAAAGGAGCAAAGGGTCACTTCTATCCACCCCGTTCTTCAGGTACAATATCCGTCCCTCTCTCTGCTGGTTTCCTCTCAAGTCTTTTTCCACTGCTCTCATTCCTATTAACGAGTATTGTTTCTCCTTTTGGAAAAAGACCAGAAGAAAAGATCCCGATTATAACACTTGAAAGTGTGTGCCTCCACCACCAGCAAAATGCATATCAAGAAGAAGGGGGGGGGGGGAAAGAACATAGAAGGAGTTCTTATCACAATCAGCACCTTTCTCTTCCTTTGTGCAAAAGTGTTAAAAGATCACAGCAAATAAACCCAATTGAGCAATTGTTTTTCATATTCAAAAGATTGCAGGGAGACTCTGAGCTCAGAGCGCACGAGCGCATATGCGCAGATACGCGGCACAGATACATGCACAAAACCCACGGCCGCCACCTCTAACCCCCTGCGAGGGTGATCCCCATGCTGACCTCGCCTTATCCTTTCCCGTTTTGCAGCCGAATGAAAAAGATTTTGTAATGATTGAGCAAAGAGACTGCCTGAAGAGCCTATAAAGAAAGTCAGCATCAAAGGCAGGCCGGAGGAATAAAGGGGCGCCTCCGCTGATCCGCAGCTGAGCTGGGCAAGCTTATAAAAGATAAATAACGCTGACATTACAAAGCTTTAGCTAATTCATTTTTCCACTTGTCACCACTGCGGATAATTGGGCCTGCACAACCAGCGTGGGGAGAGGAGGAGAAGGGAAAGAGGTCGTCTCACGAGAATGTGCGTGCGTGCGTGCGTGCGTGCGTGCGCGTGTACATGCACATCTTCTGAGAGGTACAACTTGGATTAGAGGTGGTGTGTTGTGCCACTGATAAATGCAGAGCGTGCGATCCAAAGGCTCCCCTCTCTAATCCGGAGAGCAGAGCTTGTCACTGACTGAATAGCTCAAGGGCCTGTGGATCAAGCCAGGCCTGGTTGCCGGTTGCCGTTGCCTTGACAACGAGGCCTCCTGCATTAGGAGTTCAGGCTCCACCTGGATGCTTTGCAGCTACCAGGCCTTCCAGGAAGTTTTAGCTCCACCTGACGTGTCCATATGGTGCAGGTAGAGGCAGGAACGGAGGCTGCAGCTGATGCCGCTGGCCATATGCTCAGCATCTCCTGAACTGGACAACCTTTTTCTTTCTTTCTTTCTCTCTCTCTGTCTCTCTCTTTGTCTCCCTCCCTCCCTCCCTTCCTTCCTTCCAGTTTGGTCTAGTGGTTAGGGAACCGAACTCTTATCTGCAAATACCAGGTTTGATTCCGCCCTCTCCCATGAAGCCAGCTGGGTGGCCTTGGGTTAGTCACAGCTCTCTTCTGAACTCTCACAGCCCTACCTACCTCGCAGGGTGTTCTGTTGTGGGGAGAAGAATAGAAAAGCTTTGTCAGCTGCTTTGAGTCCCCTTAAATGGGTGAGAAAAGCGGGGTAGAAAAGCCAACTCTTCTCCTTCCTTTCTTCCTTCCTTCCTTCCTTCCTTCCTTCCTTCCTTCCTTCCTTCCTTCCATCCATCCATCCATCCATCCATCCATCCATCCATCCATCCATCCATCCATCCATCCATCCATCCATCTATCTATCTATCTATCTATCTATCTATCTATCTATCTATCTATCTATCTATCTATCTATCTATCTATCCACCCATCTGACCACCTCTCTCTCCTGCAAATGAACACATCCATGGCAGGAGGCAGAGAGAGAGAGAATGTGCGAACTTAAGAAGAAGAGTTGGCTTTTTACCCCTCTTTTCTTACCCATTCAAGGGGACTTTAAAAAAAAATTAAGCAGATACAACCTTTCCCCACTATGGGATCACTGGATTTACCTACAGGACTTTTGACATGCCAAGAACTTTACCAAAGGCATGACAGCCTAACCAAGAAAAACAAAAAGAGCAATCCCAGTGAGCATTGTACTGGCCCTTTCTATACTGGGTCTTATTCTGGATTATATCTTGGAATAAATCACCTGGAACCTGCCACAGTCTGCACTAGCATACAGTTGGCATGCAGCTATTCTGGAATATAATCCAGAATAAGGCCCAGTGCAGAAAGAACCCCAGATGTATGTACAGAGGCAATCTTCCAGCTTCCTTAATTCTATGATAGACCTCTTAATTCTAAAATATCACTTTTTTCTTACTCATGCGCCATTTCTGCACTTACCTTTCCATTTGTTGGACAGGAAAAATGTATGCTAGTACAAGGTAGCCCAAGACCACACATGCCTGGAAACGTACCTCCATTCAGGCACGTGTCCGATCACTCTGCGCATGTACCATCGCGTCAGGGGTCATCTGAGGTGCCGGCACACTTGCGCGGCGCCTCAAATGACCCCTCGCACCGGAAATAGTGAGAATGATCACTGCTGGATACATCAGGTAAGTGTCTGGTAAGGGTTAGGTTGCATGTGCTACATGATTTGGTGCAGCACTGCTAGTTTGCAATAGGTCAACCTCTGGGCAGGCAGGGGACAGTGCAGATACACCTCCTGACAGTGCAGACACACCTGCCCAGATGTTCACTTATTGTAAACTATGAGGCCAAGTGCAAATTGGCCTATGGTATATAATCCAAGCAAGCCATGGTCCAGAATGTTCCCTTTCCGTCCACCATTGCTCACTTTTTCTGTTTCTTCGCTGTCAGCACTCTGGGCATGCTGAGTCATCACGAGGTTGCTTGGAAAGCATTTCTGCAATTCTTGGGTTTTTCTTTCCGCCTGCCTGAATATGCTGTTTCTATATCTGCAGCATACTAATAGCAGTGGCTATAGCTCAGTGGGTCCAGAAAGCCTGCGCCTAGAAGAAGGGAACGGCAAACAACTTCTGTTGTTCTTGCTAAGAACACTGCGTGGATGTGTATCCTTGTAGCCACCAAAAGCCATGCTTGATGCACTCTATAACTATATACTGCACTAACGTGATACTACTACTGAACATGATAATACTGATAGATTTGCACAGTCCATGGACAAAAATCGAGGCTGATGCCAACTGAGAATATGGCCCTTTCTGCATGGACTCTTAATCCAGATTAAGGGCATGTGTACTACATATTTAGGCCTCACAGATATGCACTCACAGATGCAAATCTATTGAGACCACTGCTGTTTCTGCATGGGCCCTGAAGACCCCATTAGGAACCCAATAGGGAATGGATCCCCTCCCCCTATCTTCCACAAGGAGGACCCCATGAGGGATGCATCATCTGCACAAGAGGCTCCCGATTCTGGGCCTAATGGGGTCTTCAGGTCTATAGATCCAGATTTGTGGTGGACCCCTTTAATCATGTCTTCAATATGGTCTTCCATCATGAAGACCGGATCGCAGAGCATGCTTCCACCTGTGCACTGGACCAATGGGGTCCAGGGGTGGGCCTAGAGGAAGCGACCCCTGAGTGGCACATATGTGAGCCAATCACGCTATGCCACCAGCAGGACTTCCTCCTCATGCCTAATCAAGGCCCAGGGAAGGGTTCTACGGCATCTGCAAAGCGGCCCTGTTTAGTACCCATTGGCAATGAGTGCTAAACACCCTATGAGGACATACGGGGTCTCCAGAAATATCTGGAACACAATGAACCAGATCCTCCTTAATCCAGATTTAACAAGGTAAGTGCAGAAACAGCCCATGCCCCCCCCCTCCAGATTACCACCTGCATTAGACATTAGGGAAATCTTAATCTGGATCACTGGCAGGCCTGTTTGCTCGGGTCTACCATCAGGACCAGCAGTCCTGATCCAGAACACAAAGGTATGCAGAAGGTATGTCTGTCTCCCTCGTTTCGACTACCAGTGGACGGACTTCAATGGTGCATCCTAGTGCATCACCTAATGCATTCCCCAGAGGCATCAAGACAAGGAAACTTTGTTCCTACCCACCAGAGGTAAGAGGGTGAAGTGCAAAGTTTGCACAGGGATTTCCTTATGTCCTTATATATAAATTCATGCGCAGGTGTGTCAGTGGCTGGTAGAATGGATTCTTAGGTGCATCCTCCAGGCTGGGGAGACAGGCAGGGGGCCTCTAAAGGCCATTTGTAGGGATCTGAGAGCAGGTGAAGGTTTTGCCTTTGTCTTCTACTGAAGAAGAAGAGCTGTGACTAGCCTAAGGTCGCCCAGCCAGCTTCATGGGGGAGGGCGGAATCGAACCCGATGTTCCCAGATAAGAGTCTGGCTCCCTAACCACTAGACCAAACTGTGTGGGACAAAATGCTGGACTCAATATGCTGTGGCCTCATCCAGCAGGGCTTCCCTTGAGTTTTTATAGACAAATTCATAGACGACAGATGTATCAATGGCTAATCCCCGGGTATCTCATTCAGGCAGAGGAGACAGGCAGGATTCTTCTGATGGCCATTTACTGGGATTTGAGAGCAGGTGAAGGTTTTGCCTTCGTCTTCTGCTTGAGATGCCCAGAAACAATCGATGGGTCACCTATCAGGATGCTGAACTAGATGCCAAGACAGGATGCTGGACTAGATGGGCTGTAGCCTGATCCAGCAGGAACCCCCTTATTTTCTCTTATGTCCTTAGCAAAACCATTATCAACCCACTCAAACAAAGCTGATAAACAACAGTCCATAAGAAAAGAATTCCATCAAAATGGAATAGAAATTACTGGAAAAGCTACAAGCAGATCACCGGTTCCTTCCTTCCTTCCTTCCTTCCTTCCTTCCTTCCTTCCTTCCTTCCTTCCTTCCTTCCTCCCTCCCTCCCTCCCTCCCTCCCTCCCTCCCTCCCTCCTTCCTTCCTTCCTTCCTTCCTTCCTTCCTTCCACCTCTCTGTACATTAATCCTACGAAGCTTTAGGTTCCCACCATAAGCCCCCGCCCTTTCCTGCATCCATGTGCCCATAGGTTTTATTCTGCGGCTGAATCTGCTTACCCTCTTGGCAATCCCTAGCCACCCACTCCCCTTCCAGACAAAAATCAACAAAACAATCCAGCCTCTGCCAACAGAAACCATGCAAAGCAAGCAACAGCAGAATGGAAGGTAATCAATTGGACATGGGATATTACCAGCCTTCAAATGGCTGTGTAAAGAAAGCGGCAGCTTTGCCAGTCTAAGCCACATTCAAGGATTAAAACATTTACAAAGTGTTCCTAGCCTGGCAGACTGCCTCTAGCTAGGCCGGGGGGGAGGGAAGGGGTGCCAGTCAGCCAGCACCACTGTGTAACCCCCCTACCCCCATCCCCTGTGAGACTTGGGCAGAAATAAGCCAGAGACTCAAATTCCCTTGTTACCAGCAAAGGGTTACTCTTCGTGGCAACCTGCTCCATCGCGGACAATGCGTTGGAAAGAGTTTCCACTCAAAATCTGGGCATAGTCCGGGTGGCTAAAAATTGGATATGCAAGCCCTGCTCTAGCTCCCACAATGCCAGCTGGATTCTTTGATTCCCAAGTCAAATCGAACATGTATACTTTAGCGGCAATCTAGCTGTGACAATATTAGGCAAGGGAATTGAGAAGAGATTTCTGCCACTTTATTTGTTTGTTTGTTTGTTTGTTTGTTTAATTATTCATGCATGCATGCATGCATTCAGCCCTATACCTGGAGGTCTCCAGGTGGGTAACAACTGATTTAACATCATTTAAAACAATAACAGCATCTTCCAGTTGAGCGAAAAGTCCTTTAAGTCCTTCCTGTTTTAACTGTACTAAATGACAACCTTTGAGAGGCAAAAACAGTTTCATAAAGGAACTTTAAGATTGTTGCTTGGCTGTAGCTCCACTGACGCTAGAAACGGAGGGCCGTGATGGTTTGTTGGCCTTCACAGCATCCAGAGACCCCCTTATGGGCTCTGGAGGTGGCAGGGGCCAATGGAGAAATGGCTGTTCCAATGCAGACACACCTTGGCCCACACCAGAAGTGATCTGTCCCAGACTGGGAGAGATTGTGTGTTCCGACACAAGGCAGTGCACCATGTACTAGGCCAGCCTTTGCAAGTAGGGGCACAAAGGCAAATTTCTAATTTGATTCAAACTGAATATTCAAATCTCTGAATTGGTACGAATAAAGAAAAAAAATGAATGTCTAGACATTCGAACCGATACAAATACATTTGTATCTATTTGTACGAATATTCAATACGTATTGTATGCATCTGTACACATCCCATTTTTATCCTGCATGCAACCTGTTTTCATCCTGTACATATTCGTACGGATACAAATAAGATGCGTATTGATATGCATGTGATGAATACGCATTCGTACACATATGAATGTCCAAATTATTCATACAAATAATTCAGAATATTCGTATTTCTTCAAATACTAAAAAACAAATATCTGAACATTCAGTGTGGGCTCGAATGTCCGAATTCATCTGAATTCGATCGACTAACAAATATCTTGAATATTTGTGCATATCCCTATTCATAAGTGAAGAAACTCAGTAGGTTTGGAGCACTTAAGGTTCTTCAAAGTGCTTTGTTTTGGTCTAACAAACTATCAGAATAGTTGCCTCGCGGGAAAATAACATAACTTAGGAAACATAGAGTACTCCTCCCTTGAATTCAGCCCAAAAAGGAGTCTACAGAAGAAGATAGCTCAAGGGGACTCACAGAGGCTGACAAACCTTCTGTTCTTCTCCCCACAACAGACACACTGTGAGGTAGATGAGGATGTGAGAGCTCAGAAAGGCAGCTGTGACTAGCCCAAGGTCACCTAGCTGGTTTCATTGGAAAAGAAGAGTTGGCCTTTATACCCCACTTTTCTCCCCCTTAAGGGGCTCAAACAGCTGACAAACCTTCTATTCTTCTCCCATAACAGACACCCTGGGTTGCGAGAGCTCAGAAAGAGAGCTGTGACTAGCCCAAGGTCACCCAGCTGACTTTGTATAGGAGTGTGGAATCAAACTGGAATACTACCAGATAAGAGTGTGACGTTCTAACCAAAATACCAAACATGTCACCTTTCGCATGGTGGATTGGCTTAAGCGAAGGGCACGTTCTAGCATGCTCATATACCTGCTAAACCAGCCCAGAAGGCGTGCAGACCCTGTTGGATTGCTCTGCCAAAATACCCCCCTCCCCAGGGCTTCACTGCAGAACATAAGAACATAAGAGGAGTCCTGCTGGATCAGGCCACAGCCCATCTAGTCCAGCATCCTGTCCTACACAGTGGCCCATCAATTGCTCATGGGCATCTCAAGCAGAAAGCAAAGGCAAAACCTTCACCTGCTCTCGAATCCCAGCAAATGGCCTTAGAGGCATCCTGCCCGTCTCATCAGCCTTGAGGATGTACCTAGGCATCCATTCTAGTAGCCAGTGATACATGGAGGCTGGCTCCAAAGACCGTGCAATCTTTGGAGCCAGCATGGCAGCTGCCCCAGAACAGCCTTCCAAGTGCAGAAGGTTCATTCCAGGACAGTAAGAATGGAACCACTCCAGCTTGGCCCAATGCTGCTGGACCAAGCCCATAATGTAAGCGCGGAAATAGCCATAGGCTGTATCCAGATCGACAGAGAGAAGATAACTTTGCAGCTTTGAAGTCTTCACCTGGTGATATTCACCTTCTCACACAGTTTAGACAACTCCAAGGAAAACGTCTGAGTTACGTCCCACCACGGTCGCCAAAAGTGATCCATAAGCCACCTCTGCATGATTCTGCACATTTTATTTGTTTGTTTATATGTATATACAGTGGTACCTTGACATACGAGTTTAATTCGTTCCGTAACCTTGCTCTTATGTCAAATCGCTCTTATCTCAAAGCAATTTTCCCATTAATCCATTCCAGCTCCCAAAACACCACCTCAGTTGTTTTTGTTATGTACTGTACTGTATTTACATACTCATATCTCAAATCTTGCTCTCATCTCAAAGCAAAATATCACTCGCTCGGCGGCTTGTATCTCAAAACACTTGTATGTCAGGGCACTTGTATGTCGAGGTACCACTGTATATATATATTTATATCCTGCCTCATAACCTAAAATCTCTGGGTGGCTTACAATAAAAACCAATATACAGCAAAACATTAAATGCATATCCCATTAAACAGTATTAAACAGCATAGCTAGTTAAAGAGTTAAAAGTTAAAATTAAGATTAAAATAGTCCTTGAGTAAATTAGAAGAGTTGGCTTTTCTACCCCGCTTTTCTCGCCCATTTAAGGGGACTCAAAGTGGCTGACAAACCTTCTGTTCTTCTCCCCACAACAGAACACCCTGTGGGGTAGGTGGGGCTGTGAGAGCTAAGAAGAGAGCTGTGACTAGCCCAAGGTCACCCAGGTGGCTTCATGGGGAAGGGCGGATTCGAACCCGGTATTCCCAGGTAAGAGTCCGGCTCCCTAACCACTAGACCAAACTGGGTCACAGTGCCCTAAAGAGCCAGGTCTTTACTTGGCACCTAAAAGTTAGGAGAGTTGGCGCCAATCGGGCCTCCAGGGCATTCCATAAATGAGGTGCCATAGTTGAGAAAGCCCTTCCCCATGTACCAACACAGCAGATTTCTCTACCTGGTGGGACATGGAGGAGCCCCCCTCCAGCTCGGGAAGGTCTCTATAAGAGGAAGTGTCTCCCCATGTATGGAGGTCCCAGGACAACACCAATGAAACTAAATGCAAAGAGCCCAGAATGTAGCTCAGCTTCAATTTGGTAGCACTCCATATCAGACTGCTGAAACCAGCTTTGTGCAGGGGAATCTACTGGAGTTGCTCTTTGGACCTGCCTTTTCGTTCCTCCCTGAGCTATCTCAGATCCTTGAAAAGCCACCAGGGAGAAGGTTTTTGTGTCTTTTCTGCATTCAAGGGGAAAGGAAAAAAGACTTCTCTTTCTAGCAAGGAGAGAAAGCACACGCTGGCTGCCCCAAAAACAGAGGAGGGGGTCTGCTTTCGTTGGAAGCCTTTGATTAGGTTCAGAATCAAATTAAACTGCAGGGCTTCTCACTAGCTGAGTGCTATTTTAAGGCTTATTAGACTATATTAGGATTGGCATAAATTTCTACTGACATAATATAGGCTTTTAATTGGATTTGAGGGGAATGAGGAGGATGTATTAAGCAAAAATCAGCCCTCATGGTGGGGAAAGGGATAGAGAGCGACTGTTCTCCAAACGCCTTCTCCTGCTTTCCCTGTTGGCATGAATGTGAGAGAGGAGGAAGTGGAGTTGAAAACTTTAGGATGTTATTTGGGTACCGGAATGTCTACACTCCTCACTTCTGCCGCCTGTGCATGCAACTTCGCTTCCAAGCAAGAGGGAAGAAGAGCCCTGGCAGGATCAGGCCACAGCCCATCCAGTCCACCATGTGCTTCTACGCGTCTCAAGCAGAAGACAAAGGCAAAACCTTCACCTGCATTCAACTACCTGCAAATGGCCATTTGAGGCATGAGCCAATTTGGTCTCGGGATTAGAATGATGGACTCTTTTCTACTAGACTCCTGGTTCGATTCTGCACTCCTACTCGAAGCCAGCTGGGTGCCCTCAGGCTAGTCACAGCTCTCTTTGTGAGATCTCACAGCCCCACCTACTTCACAAGGTGTCTGTAGCGGAGAGAAGACCAGAAATTTTGTCAGCTGCCTTGAGCCCTCCAAAGGCCTCCTTAATCCAGATCACGCTCTATCTAATGCAGATGGAGCTGGACCAGTGGGCAGGTTAGGCCTCCATGATCCACCTTAAAGGGCTGATATGAAGGCCTCCATCCAAATTACATAGGCCCTTAATCCAGATTAAGGGCCTGTGCAGAAAGAGCCCAATATTCTGTACGTTGAAGTAAACCATACCTCTGTTCATAACCTGGGCTTGAAGGTGCAAGTATGCTAGGAGAACTCTTTTAGCAGCCTCAGAGACTTACCTGTGATTAAAAAGAAAAAAAGGGTGGGGAGCAGATTTCATAGCAGCCTTGGCAGATCCCCTCTTTAAAACCTGACATTTTCCCTCACGCAAGCCAGAAATGGGTGAATCCCCGGCCAGAGACGCGTAATCTTTAATGAACAGAAAGTTGCCAGGAGCAGACAATGACTTTCAAGAGTGGCAGATTCACAGAGCATCTCCCTTTGCGCTCCAGCCGGGTGCATCAGAGATCTTCTAAATAAAGAACTTCAGAAAGCCACATCTAATGCCAACCAGCACACGTCCAAAGCTGACAGCAAGGGCAGCCTGGCATTTCACGCTTGGGCCAAAGGGCCTTTTGGTCACCCCTTCGCTTCCCTGGGAAAGCGTCTGCACTTCAGGACACCAGATCAATGCCCGGTATTATCGACAGGTGTGCAAAAATACACCTGTGATTTTATAACCCACAACAACAAAACCCGGGGGACAAAATATTATTGTAATGTCTGTTTGCATGAGCTAAATAGGCAATCGGCAAAACTCTGGGAAACGACAATGATTTAAACCTAAGAGTCCTGGCGTAGGCACATATGGGACACAGCTAGTGCTGAATACTGATTGTCCTGATTAAAAGAAACAAAGGCTGAAGGCTCCGTTTAAAAAACCCAGTGGGGTTTGGCTATCTTTATCAGAGAAGCAACTAGGGATGGGCATGAATATTCAAAATATTTGTTATTCGGACGAATTTGGAGGTTTGCACATGAACCAAATATCCAGGAATTTGTTTTTTAGTATCTGTACAAATATAAATATTTTGAGTTATCTGTATAATTTGGACATTCATATGTGTCCATATGTGTCTCCCATATCAACCTGCCTGTGCCTTAAGATCTGGTGGGGAGGAGGCCCTCCTGGTTTTCCCACCACCCTCAGCAGTGAAACGGGTAATGGCCCCCAGGCTATGGAACAGTCTCCCCATGGAGGTGCGTCAAGCTCCTCCTCTGTACATGTTCAGGAAGGCAGTAAAAGCTCCTTGCCCTGGCCTTCGGCTAAATGTCATTACAAACCACCACCACGCCAACTTTTAAGTAATATATATTTGGTTTGTTTTAACATCCCTGGATTTTAAACGTTGTTATAGATATTACTGTTTTAATATACATTGTTTTGTTTTGATGTGCGGAATTTTTAAACACTGTTACCCACTCTGAGACCTCTGGGTATTGGGCAGGAAGAAATACAAATAAGCAAGCAAGCAAGTATTGGGCAGGAAGAAATACAAATAAGTAAGTAAGCAAGCAAGCAAGCAAGCAAGCAAGCAAGCAAGCAAGCAAGTAAGTAAGTAAGTAAGTAAGTAAGTAAGCAAGCAAGCAAGCAAGCAAGTAAGTAAGTAAGTAAGTAAGTAAATCATCATTGTCCACCGGAAGCTAGACTAGACTAGACTAGACTAGACTAGACTAGACAGACAGACAGACAGACAGATCTTATTTTAATGTGTATCTTGCTTTTAATCTGCTGGTTAATCTACTGTTACCCAAACAGAGACCTTCAGGTATGGGGCGGGATAGAAATGTAAACAGACAGACAGACAGACAGACAGACAGACAGACAGACAGACAGACAGACAGACAGACAGACAGACAGACAGACAGACAGACAGACAGATAGATAGATAGATAGATAGATAGATAGATAGATAGATAGATAGATAGATAGATAGATAGATAGATAGATAGATAGATAGATAGATAGATAGATAGATAGATAGATAGATCACTATTGTCCACTGGATGGGCTGTGGCCTGATTCAGCAGGGCTCCTCTTATTTTCTTATGTTCTTAAATTTGCCCTTTTTGCCAAACCCCGGCTTCTGAACTATTGCAAAGCCTTCCCTGCACCGAAAAGACTCCAACAACATCTTTCTATGGTAAGCACACAGGTGACACTTTCCAGTACATCCATCTGCAAAGTGTATCGCCCTGTTCGTTGAGTCACCACTGTAGCTGATCTGTCTTTACTGGAGCAGATAATTACGAAGCTTCTGTTTGCCCTTTGCCCATCAGTCAGCTAAGAAATGCTTCCCACAAATGTTTCCCATTGGAGAGGGCTGCATTCTTTAACAAAAAAGACAGAGATTGAGAGAGGGAGGAGAGAGAGAGAGCTACTAAGAATGACAGCAGGGTGGCGTACACATTCTCTGGCAGGTTTGCAATTTGTGCAAGTTTGTACAAATCTCAACATTCGCATTCGAATTGAATGTTGGTTATATTCAAATACTGACATTCCAATGCAAAGCAAAATGCTGTTGTGCATTCATTACTCTAGTGGCTGCAACGGATTCAAAGCAGATTCAAAGTGGATTCACTGGCTCTGTTTGCACAAAGGGTGTTTTCCCACTGTCACTAAAAATACCCATTAATGGGTACGAAATGGCATTTTTGTACCATTAATGGGTACTTAATGGGTACTTTTAGTGACAGTGGAAAAACACCCAAATTTGAATTTTCTTTGCATTTGCTTTGATGCAAAGAAAACACACAGAATTTATTTATTTATTTATTTATTTTGTGTGTATTCCTAAATGATACACATTCCACAAAGCATTTGCAGATTCCCCTAGAGGAATGTTTCTCTAGCACACAGGGATATGGCTCACATTATTGTTTCATCAAATGGTAGGGTTCTTCAAAATGACATCAGTATTTGCAAATGTGATCAGACATTTCAAATTTGTGAATATTTGCATCAAATTGAAAGTCCGGATGTTCGAATGTCCAAAACTTTGATTGAAAAGAAAAGCTCACCCCTTTGCAAATATGAAAATTCCAATCAAATATTTCTATTTTGCCCTATTTTGGTCATGAAAAATGGATTTTTCAAAGGGAAAAAAGTAATGAGAACTTCACAAAAATGTTCAAATGTGAAAGTCCAGAGACTCACTTTTTAAAAATATAACTTTGTTGTGATACAGGGTTGGATAAAAACTAAAGCTATATTCAGGTATTTACTGATTCATCAAAATGGACCGTATCAAAACAAAACATATGCAAGCTACCTAAAACCAAATATAAAGTAAAAGCGATTAAACACAAGTATTAATAAATGTAATACAGATCTAAGGGGAAGGCACTGATAATAGAAAAAACTCTGGAAAGACAGTGCCCAAGGGCAATGATGTTCCAATCCACATCTTTCAAGTGTCAAAATCTGGATAGATGCTAGAAATCTTGCAGATTATCTTAAGAGCGCCTAAAGATTGTCAAGGATGTTAGATGCTTTTTGATAGAAAAGCTGATGGCAAAGAAGGTCAGCTATCTAAGGTGATAATAAACCAGCTATCCAGGTAATCCGGAGGTACTGAGATGCTTACATTGATTCATGGTGTATACATGAATTGTTCTAAGCAATGGGTCTGGATACCTTTGAGGAAGCAGGGGGTAGATCCAATGGCCCCCAGGCTATGGAATAGTCTCCCCCTGGAAATGCATCAGGCTCCTTCTCTGATTATGTTCAGGAGGGCGGTGAAGACGCACCTCTTTGCTCAGGCCTTTGGCTAAATGTTGGTTATGTTTTCCCCCACTGCAAACACTACTGTTTTAACTGATATTGCATTGCTTTTAACATGTTGGATTTTAAATGTAGTGATGGTTATTCCTGTTTTAATATAGGTTTTTTGATATGCTGGATTTTAAGGTTGTTACCCGCCCCAAGACCTTTGGGTATAGGGTGGGATAGAGAGAGAGAGAGAGAGAGAGAGAGAGAGAGAGAAAGGCATTCATGGTGTCTGTTCACCCTATAATATGGTGGCCCCAAAACATCTTGGGTTTTGTTTTCAGGACCAAGAAGTTGTTTGCTTCTGAAAAACTTGAGGTCTTCCAGGAAGAGGGCTGAGTGAATCTGTTACCACAACACAGTCGTCAACACACCTCTATGGGCTTGCAATTAAAATGATTTTATGTATCTATCATTAGGATAGATGCCTTCTCCAACTGAACCCAGGACAGGCTATGATGCTCTCTTCTGAGCTCACAGCCCCACCTACTTCACAGGGTGCCTTTTGTGGGGAGAAGAACACAAAGCCACTTTTAGACCCCTTAAACGGGTGAGAAAAGCAGGGTAGAAAACCCAACTCTTCTTCTTCTTCTTCTTCTTCTTCTTCTTCTTCTTCTTCTTCTTCTTCTTCTTCTTCTTCTTCTTCTTCTTCAGCCAGGTACCCAGAAGTAGCACACTTCCAATGGCACTTTCGGGTGCCCAGTGAAACAGCATCAAGCTTGGTATACTGGATCATGGTCAAAATGCCGTCCCACTGGCTGGGATCTGGCATAGTTGTTGTTCAGTCATGAAGTCTGGGACGGCTGTAGACCTCTTCAAACAGGTCTTCAATTTATCCAGAACAGGGACCTCTTGGGATAGTTCTGGCCTGGAACAGCCCTTGATCTGGATCATTGGAAGACCTAGTTACACAGCCACCCCTGGTCCATGTGCCAAACTACTGAGGTATCCATTTCTGTGGCACACTAAACAGGTCCCATAGTGGCTCCAAGGTTAGGAATGAAGCCTACTTCTCTGGTGCACTCTGAGCCCAGTCCTGAATCTTACAGAAACTTTGGGGATGGAACAGGGGTGAATCTGGACCAATACTATTCTGCAGACAGTGTTGTTGCAGATCATGCCTTGCCACAGTGGTGTGTGAAAGGCTCATAGTCTGATCCATCTGAAGGTCTTCTCCCATCCTTATATTATCACTTCCCCACAAGTACCATGTGAACAGGCACCACCTCTGAGAAACGGCTAGTGTATTAAATGAAAGCAACCTGATCCAGAGACACAATGTAGACTAAAAGCAAAATTTAAAATTTCCACACGTTAGCAGTGTTCCCACATCCACTGGGGATGGGGCAGGGGCGAGGCTTTGTACAGAAGTGCTGAAAAATCACTAAATCTCACTGACCTCGTGATATTTCTAGGTCAGCTTGAAGCAGGGCCAAAGTGGCTGGACAAAGACTGATTTCCCAATGGGTCAGAATTTCCAAAACAACTTCTCAAGTGATCGGTTTTTGCAGACTTTGGCAGCAGGTCTCCAGGATGGGTGGCTGAATCAGGAAAGAAGGCTAGTTCAGTTAAAGACTCCTAAATCGGCCAAAACAGCTCTAAGGGTCTTTTCATACCTACCTGTCTTGGACAGTCTCACATGCTCTGGGATGCTCCAGCCACACATCACAGGAACAACTTTTCCATAGCTTGATGGAGAGCGTCTGGTATGCTCCCGGTTGGCAGCATTCACATCCACTTCCAGGTGCAAATCTGTGAGGAGGTGGTGCGGTGTGGTTGCACAAATGCATGCCACGTCACGGTCATTATGGCAGCAGTTAGGCACACAGCAGAAGTTTCCACAACCACAACCATTGTTATGGCAATTCAGACTGTCTGGAACAGACTGTCCACACTGCAAGCACTCTTAGATAAGTTGGGGATGGTGCCAGTGCTCACAGTGTGAACACCAGCCATCGTTCCTGAACTTAACTTCAGTGGGATGGTAGAGTCTTATCATCCCAAAAGGTTAAGTGTGAACAGGCCCTAAGTTCACAATCTGTCGTGCCCCAGGCAGGCAAGGGCAGTGAGGCAAACACACGCACATGCTTACGGCAGTCCTTTGAGGGCTCAGAAGTAGGCAGCATCAGTTCAGTCCCAGGTCAGGGTTCCAGAGGTATGGCAAGAGTCACAGCAAGAGTCGGTCAGTTCAAGGTCAGGGTTCCAGAAGCTCAACAAGTCATAAGAGGATCCAAGAGTCAGAATACGGGCATTGCAGGAGTTGCATCAGAGTTGTCTGCAACACTGGTTCAGCATGTGCAGCTCAATTAAGTAGAGAAGTCATCACCATGCCCTTGCCGGCGCAGGTGAGCTAAACGCCGCGACCAGTGCCTCACCTGTTTCTGCTGCCAAAGGAGCAGAGGGGAGGGGTGCTCTTGGGGTTGACTGTCCAAACTCTCACACCCACAGCTGTGTGCTCCCCAAAAACTGGCCTCAGACCCTCAATGTCTGCAGTGCTGTGCCCCGGTTGCTGCCCAGGCTGTTGCAGCTTTGCAACTGCACCCTCCTCCTCCGAGGACACTGGTGAGGCAGGACAGGACATGACACAACCCAAGAAAGCCTTCAGTACCTAATGTAACTGATCCATAAAGGGGTCCAGCCGTCTATCCTCCACATGGCGGACCAGTCTCAGGGAAGCCAGGCCCACTGCTAATATACTCTACTCTGGTAGACCTCCTAAGAAAGATCAACTAGGAGTCTAGCACCACGGAGAGCAGATCATGGAGCCAGTGGACGGGAAGTGTGAAAACGCCTCAGATGTAACAGTAAACTATGATTTGCCACAAACTAAGGAATGCTGGGAAGAAGAAAGTGTGCCAGAGAGACGCCATTTACATCAAAGATCTCCTTTCTTCTGTATCACGTCGCATCACTGTCTCTGATTATCCTTTCTACATCATTTGCAATTGGACACGCCAGCCTCTAATGCTGCAGTACAGAGGAAGAGGCACCAAAGTGCTTATGTTCACTCTAAGCTAGATTTTATAGCTCTTTAATTAGTAATATTAATAATGCTACCTAAGCTTAATGAGTGCAATTAGAACACACGGTAAATATTGCTTCCTGTATTAGAAGTAGCAGTATTTAAAAGATGAACTTTCATGCTCAGTCAGGCTACAGAGATACAAGGTATTTAAGAAGAGAGGAAGA
The DNA here is from genome assembly GCA_023333525.1 of Aspidoscelis tigris stejnegeri. NCBI lineage: Eukaryota > Metazoa > Chordata > Lepidosauria > Squamata > Teiidae > Aspidoscelis > Aspidoscelis tigris. Next base: position 6,332,564 of record JALMGA010000005.1, on the reverse strand, counting down.
AAGGAGAGGTGAAGGAAATTCAGTTTACCTTTCTGTGTGCTCTGGTGATTCTTTTAATCACAGAAAAGGGATAACGGTGGCAACAAAATATTTGCACGTAACTGCTGCTGTTCCACAGAATTCTATATTTCTTTCACTTTCCAGGGTTATTGCATCAATCAATAGGAATATCAGATTGCCCAAACAGCATTTTTTATGTCACTGCCAGATTATTAAGATACAGAACAGAAAGAGGGAAAGAGTATGGCCACTGCATAGTGAAACCAGTTGAAGTTCATCGCAGCATAAGGTCCATTGGAACATGTATGCGCACACATGTATTTGTAGCATGTATACACAGTCACAATGCTGTGATACCAATACACCACTGTAGGCATCAGAAGAAGAAGAAGAAGAGTTGGCTTTTCTACCCCACTTTTCTCACCCATTTAAGGGGATTCAAAGCGGCTGACTAAGCTTTCCATTCTTGTCCCCACACCAGGCACCCTGTGAGGTAGGTGGGGCTGTGAGAGTTCAGAGGAGAGCTGTGACTAGCCCAAGGTCACCCAGCTGGCTTCATGGGGGAGGGCAGAATCAAACCCAGCATTCCCAGATAAGAGTCCGGCTCCCTAACCACTAGACCAAACTGGCTCAGAGGAATGAGGAGGGTCAGGTCAGTGGAAGCCCCATGCAAGAGCAACACTCACCTACCCTCTTGGTGGCTTTATAGCTGCTGGGTCTTTCTTCCCAGCTGGCCTTGCAGCAGGGACGGGTGATGATGTCATCTCAAGGCCCATGGCGATCCTGTTCTCCCTGAACTTTCTCTGGACTCCGCCGTGCCCAAATGAGACAGGAAAGAGTTCTTTTTAACAGGCTCCTGTGCATACTTTCCATTCACCTGCCTCATTTCCCCTTTATCTGATGGCGATGGAGATATGGGATTGAACTTCTTCAGTTATGCACCCTCTTTGCCTGGTTCATGTTCACTGAACAGAAGAAGAAGAAGAAGAAGAAGAAGAAGAAGAAGAAGAAGAAGAAGAAGAAGAAGAAGAAGAAGAAGAAGAAGAGTTGGCTTTTCTACCCTGCTTTGCTCACCCATTTAAGGGGACTCAAAGAGGCTGACAAACCTTTTCTATTCTTCTCCCCACAACAGACACCCTATGAGGTAGGTGGGGCTGTGAGAGCTCATAAGAGAGCTGTGACTAGCCCAAAGTCACTCAGCTGACTTCATGGGGGAGGGCAGAATCGAACCCGGTATTCCCAGATAAGAGTCCGGCTCCCTAACCACTAGACCAAACTGGTTCACAGGAGTTTGAGGCTTCTCTGCTCCTAGCCCAACTTACTGACCACACTGCGGTCTACTATCAGAATATTCCCCACAACTGCTATTCTCTCTTTAATGGTAGCCAAAGGTTACCCATGGACCTACTTTCCACCCCAACCCTAAGAGAAAGAGATGAGACAATCCTTCCTTTGAGTTCCCTCATATTAGGAAGAACTGAGTAGCATTTCTACACATACACACACACTTTAAATATCCCCCAGCATTCACCAAATGCTCTGATTGTTTTCCACAACAAAGGAGCCCAAAAAAGGCAAGGGAAGGCAAGAAAGTGGAGAGAATTAACATCTCAGCTCCCTTCTCTGCAGAGCGGTTTCCAGGAAGGGGCGACTCATAATAATAAATATCCGAAAGCTCCAGGGGAAAGTGACCTAATCAAGATGTATAATTGTGTGCCTTATCTAAATGAAAGCATCATTTCAGAAATGGTAATGCGCATCAGTCTGGATTGAATTGCTATACAGATCAGCACTGAAGGATAATTATAATATTTAACAAATATTTTCCCTTTGGGGCTCTGTTGTTAAAGATGCCACGTCCCTTTTGCTCCTGAAGCAGGCTGCCTGACAAATTAGCCAATATCATTCACAAAGATCCCCGCCGCCCTTCAACTAGAGGATATTTCAGCGTTTGCCTGCATATGTTTCTTGCGCCCTGAGCAACAGATTACAATGCCAAATTTATTTGCAGAGTTCTGGCAAACCTCATCCTTTTTGGATATCTGTGGCATTTGCCATGGAGCCACAAATGATCATAAGCTGGTTTCTCTTCTTGCACGTTGGAGCTGATTTTTATTTTTTTTTTAATCTCACTGGCAGTGGCTGCATTTTACAATTCAACTTTTGTCTTTCCGTATCCTCAGCAGTTCCTTGTAGTTTTATCTGGCGGCAAATGAGGTCAGGGCCAGGCGGGCAGAAAGGAAAGAAAAAAGAACAGAAAGACAAAGCTCAGACCATTTCAGAAATCCCTTATTAGAATCCAGCCCAAGAAGACAACGTTGTGAACAGAGACCAACAGGCTGAGAATAGAGAACTGCCTGCAACCATCGCCTGAGAATTTGCTGGTCCATCACAACTCTCTAGCCAGTCTGTCTGGAGGAATCATATTATCTCAAGGGTCTAGGAGGATACAGATGGTGTTCTGGTTGCTGCCTAAAGAGGTGGTAACAGAAACCAACCTGGATAGCTTTAAGAAAGGTTTAGACAAATTCAGGGAGGACAAGTGCATCAATGGCTACTAGAATGGATGCCTAAGTACATCCTTCAGACTGGGGCCACAGGCAGGATGTCTCTAAAGTCATTTTCTGGGATTCAAGAGCAGGAAGTTTGCCCTTGTCTCTGCTTGAGATGCCCATGGGCAATTGGTGGGCCACTTTGTGAGACAGGATGCTGGACTAGATGGGCTGTGGCCTGATCCAGAAGGGCTCCTCTGAGGTTCTTATGTTCTACAGAGCTTCTTCTCAACTTGATTCTGCAGTCTGGCCTTCTCAGCCCAGTAGTGATACTAACTTCCATCTCCTTGCAAGTTTCTACTGTCCTCCAGAACTCCAGACTAGGTCTGCTTCAGACCATTCACCTCTGCCTCTGGGTCTCTTCTCTGGAAGCAACTTCTGAACTGACCGGTTCCTTGGTCTCCACCATTTGCATTTGCCTCCCCACTCCCTCAGTCCAAGATTCATTTGTCTACTGCCATGTGCCCATTCTGGACTTTGCCATGGGCTTCTGGTCTAGAACTTTCTCTGGATCTAGTACTGGCTCCATCTTCTCTTAGGGAAGAACCATACTACTCACGGAAGGCCTCAAGTTCAATTTCTGGGCCATTTGCAGTGAAAAGAGACAATTGTGAGCCAGATCAAAGGCCAGGTTGAAGAGGAGGAAGCTACCCATGTTCCCTCACTTTCCTCTTTGTACATCTCAGCGTGACATTTTCCACCCGTGAATAATCTTATTCACAGAGACCAGAGACCACACAATATTACTGAATGAGACAACATGGAAGGGAAGAAACGGAATCGACGCAAAACAGCTGGCAAAGGCAGCTAATAGTCAGGCTTTAAAAGGCACTTTGTATTATTTTGTTGCTTTAAAATGTAATTTTCTCCAGAAGGGATAGAGGATGAGATCAGCACAGGCGAAAGACAATTTAGTTTAAGGACAGACCTTGTCAGCTGCAAAATGAATGATTCTCGCATCGGGTTATTAGCTTGAAAAACAAAATCAAGCTGGCCCGATATTCCACGAATCCTTTAAAACTCACATTAACGACAGAAAGAGGGGGAAACATATGCTGAAATGAATCATTTTTGAGTCCCTCAAACGGCCTGACTCAACCACTGTGTCTAAATCAGAGACAAGGGACAAAATATTAAAAGAGGCTGGAAAGAGACACTTTACAGCAAGCCTGCTTCTTGCTAAAAAGTTTCCTGCCTTTCTCCACTAATCTCCCAAAGCAACAAATAATAATAATAAAGGGAAATAAATCTCAGCAGGCTAGACACAAGTCTTTGTTTCTTCCTCCCCTTCCATCCATCCACATCAATAAGATGAAGCTAATTTCCAGCAGACGGAGACCACAGAAGACTGCCTTCCTCGAATGATCAGTCTCTGCTTGCAAGCAAACAAAGAAAATAAAAGTTTTATAGTTCACCTTTTCTACCCCTTGGCCTCAGAGGAACAATCTCAAGAGAAGCCCTGTGTGAAGGATTTACTGAGTTCTCCAACAGTCAAATCATGATAAGCTTTTGGTAGGGAACAAGCCAACCTGTTGTCAAAGGAGACAACTAGGGAGATTGTATCCATCTCAGCAGCTGGACCTCCAAGGTTGTGTCCTCAGGAACATGGCAGGAGGCAATCTGCGGGTAGGTGCATCTATGGAAACATCCTGACACTGCAACATTTGGGAGCAGGCAACTTCATGGAAGAACCTCCTTGCAACATTTGGGACCTGGAGGGTGGGATGCTTCCCCACCTCCACATCCTGTCTGTGTCTATATGTGTGTGTGTGTGTGTGTGAGAGAGAGAGAGAGAGAGAGAGAGAGAGAGAGAGATTATGGGTGCATCCCCATGCATGTTTGGTCCCAATCTGAAATCAGGTTCGGTAAGGGGAGTCCCCATGCATTTAGATTTGGTCCAATTTCTGTGGACCAAAATGCCCAAACCTGTGCCAGACTAGGACCACATTTGGTACCTGAAAAAAGAAGTCTGGGCACAGTTTGGGGTCCCAGCACACACTGCTTAGTGTGCCAAGACCTCGCATGGAGACGGGAGAGGCTTGTTTACTATTAAGCAAAGGCTGTCAGCCAGGATCATGAACAGGGGTTCACAGTCCCGGGAGAGGCTTGCTCATTCCCTGTCCCTGGGAAAGGGAGTAAGCAAGCCTGTCAGCTGGGATCATTAGCTTTTCTTTTACTCCCATTCCCAGGCAAGCAAGCAGCTTGCCTGGAAACTGGAGTAAAGCAAGCCTCTCCCGCGGTTTGACGTGGTTTGCATGGGGACAGCTGAATATGTCTCCAGTCTGCCCCCAGCCCACGTTACCGGGAAAGGCACGGGGACGGCCAAGATTCGACCTTGTCCCACACCCGATCCCATGGGAACACGGCCTATAAATGAGATAGACACTCCCTCTGCCCCAGAATCTTGGCCAGGTGTTTTCTGTTGCTGAGTGTTCATACTCCATGCCTCAGATGTTCCAGGAAGGCACCAGGAGATATATATGGATACACAGCCAGAGTGGAGTCAGGCAGGTAGGGATGAGCAGGAATTTCTGCTAGGTATGGCTGCTGAAGAATGACACTGAATATAGCCATCCAGTAAGGGGACATCATACAGCAGGGAATCTGGGAGTGCCTCCAGACATGATGGAAGCTGTGAATTCCCTTTGCAGCCACTTAGAGTGTCAAGTTATTATCTGGAGGTTTCCCAATTCAAGTCCATACTCCTCCACAAAGCCGGCTGGGTTGACCTTGGGTGAGTCACAGCTCTCTTTCTGAGCTCTTACAGCCCCATCGGCCCCACAGGGTGTCTGTCGTGAGGAGAAGAACAGAAGGTTAGTCAGCTGCTGTGAGTCCCCTTAAATGGGTGAGAAAAGTGGGGTGTAAAAGCCAACTCTTCTTCTTCCCAACTGACAGATTTTTTCTTGCTTGAAGAACTAGGCAAAAACTGGAGGAAAAAAATGTCCACTAGCAGTATAACGGTTCATCACGGCTCCCTGATACAAAGGTAAGCAGTGTGCAGGACATCAGGACAAAATGTCTTCAGAGTCAGCAGTCAGCCTGGGACCTCAGGTCCCATTTACTGCACCAGTCTCGCCAAGGCATCCAACCTAGCTCAGCAGTGTTTCATCTCTTCCAATTCCCCATCTGGCTCCTCTACCTGGGCTCACCTTTCCTTACAGAGATCTAATTGCTTCTCTCTACTTGATCGCTGAAGGAAGAGCAAAACACAGCCTCCAGCAATTATTCATCCTGCCTGAGCGTTTGCACTTCATCAAACATGAATGTCAACAAAAAACTCCCTTTCAGCTTCCATGAATGTTGTAACGCCACACAATCCTCACACACACACACACACACACATGTGCATGCACATACACAGACTTTTCCTGCAGCCAGAAGAAATGGGACTCCCACATTTACCTGTACTAATCCTAAGTGCTTTGGAATCACCATACTCCTTTATAGGACACCCTCAGAGGAGGTTACAGCAGTTCTTATAACCAGATTGCATGGCTGCAATTCAACCACCGTGATGTTCTCTAGCACCTTGCCCGGGAAGGACTTTGTGGTAATCAGGTGGTTGTTGTCCTGGGCCCATGGAAGTCCTGGAAAGGGACACCCCAGACCCTCCTTAGGGCCACTGGGTCATTCTTCTCCATCAGTGAGGCATTCACCACTTCCTGGACCAAACCCAAACATCATTAAGCCAGGGTGGGCATCGGTCAAGGGTGCAGATGGTCAGCTGGAAATCAGCAAGCAGCTAGTCCACATTGTCAAACCTCAATAATTGAAACCGACCCAAAATAACTGGGTCAAAATAACTGCAACAGCTCAGAAGAGAGCTGTGACTAGCCCAAGGTCACCCAGCTGGCTTCACGGCACAAAAAGAGTTGGTTTTATATCCCACTTTTCTCACCCACTTAAGAGGACTCAAGGCTGCTGACAAGCCTTCGGTTCTTCTCCCCACAACATAACACCTTGTGAGGTAGGTGGGGCTGTGAGAGCTCAGAAGAGAGCTGTGACTCGCCCAAGGTCACCCAGCTTGCTTCGTGGGGAAGGGCAGAATCAAACCTGGTATTCCCAGATAAAGAGTCTTGCTCCCTAACTATTAGACCAAACCGGCTCATATGAGCTGCTCCCATCAGGATCAAAGCACCTTATAATTCCCCACTCTTTTCTAGACTAAAGGAACAAATGTCTTTCCTCTTCTACTCCCCTTCCATTGTGCATCCTGTCTCCTTAGCTGGCTGTGCCTAATGGCAGAGCTTTCATGAGTCTGTGCATACGCTTGGAAGAAAATAATTGCCTGAAAAGTGAGAAAGGTTGTTAACTAAATAAATTGCACGCTCAGAGCTCTTCCAAGGTGCAAAAAAAGGAAAGAGGAGCAAACATCATGTCCGCACAGGGACAAACTCACAAAAGAGCAACAGGAAGAATAATTTGATAGGAAATGGTGCTGTGTTCTTGCTCGAACAACCCACCAGACGCTTCTGCCTGCTCCAGCCCTGGCCCCAACGACCTGAGTTGGAAAATGCACAAAAAATGCAAATCCAGGGTTCCTGCTGGGAAAATAGCAGAGAGGGAGTGGGGCGGGCGGTGTCAGGGAGATAAACCCTCTCCCACCTGCCAGGTCTTCCCCGTAAATTATACCCACTCGGTTCAACCCTCACAAAGAAAAGGTGCCCTGGAGTTTTAAGACATACGGTGGCTGTGGAGCACCGTAAGTTCAGACTCCGCTTAAATATTAGATTTGAATCTGCTGTGCATCTTATTATAGAAGGCAGGATATACATAAGAGTAAAAAGAAGGTGGGGGGGGCTCGATAGTCACAAACAGACAATTGGGTACTTTGTGTCGTGTCCGGAGGAGGCAGTAGTAGTGAAGCACAGACATGCGCATGCGCACGCCCACATACACGGTTAATGGTAGTGAGGGGGGAAGTCAGTTCAAAGAGTTAGCCGAGAGCCAGGGTCAAACGTAGTCAGAGCAAGCCAGGGGTCAGATTACCAGAGATTCGTTGTCAGTCAAGGGTCAGGAGTCTATGGGTTAACATGATCCAGGGGTTGCCGGGAAAATCCTTTGTTTGCAACGGTGGCAGCTGGGTGGGAAGTCCTTATGACGGGCTGGGACTGTCCGTCCCCCTCCAGCGCAGTTGTTTGGCTTGTAAGAGGGTGAAGCGCCACAGGTGTCCTCTCCCTCTCTGGAAAGAACTTGGCTCTAGGCATGGTTCAGAGTCTGAGTCTGAGCCATCTGCTTCTGAGGGTTCCAAACAGGTTCAAAGTCAGGCCCCTGTGGCATGCATCCCTTGTCTGGGCTGGCAGGGCAGGGCCCTCTGCATCCAAGGAGTCAAAGAGGGCATGAGACATGAAAGTTTGTGGACTCAGAGGACGCTCTGGGACTGCCTGGGTCACTCTGTCTGGACATCATGGTGCCCTCTCTGTCTCTGAGAGTCTGGGAGTGCCCCAGAACATCCTCGGTCCTGTAAAGATGGGCAGCTCACTCCTGGTGAGCTCCTGAGTGCAGCATTCACATATTCTTCTGGGTGAACATTGGGTGCGGACAGTGCATGGGTGCACAAACGCATGGCACGTTGTGATCACTATGGTAACAGTGTGAAACAGACTATCCACAGTGCAAGCACTGGTAGAAAAGTGGAAGACAAGCACCAGCACTCACAGGGCGAGCGTGGACCACCATCCATGAACTCAGCTATGCTGGAATGATATAGAACCTTCTTTCATTTCCCTGGGCAAGTGTCTTAGAGAAATGAAGATGGGGGAAGGATCTCCACTCTGGGATACTGGATCTACTCAACACTTTCCCGGTGTTTCCATAAGCAGTGGGTAAGTGCAATAGCCAGGATCAAAGGGTCGTGGCAAGGGCCACGCGTGACGCCACTGGCACAGTCACCAAGTGATATGGCTGCAACTGCAACTGGTTCCATGCTCTGCTCACTCAGAAGAGGTATGAATGGAGCATGCTGGGCTGTAGTCCCCAGTAGCTAGTATAGTTGAAGACCCCATTTTTGTGCAGAAAGACTCATTAGTTCTATCACTACAAGCAGCCAAGTGTGAACAGGCCCAGAGATACAGCTCCTTTACAACCCTTACTGGAGATGAAATGAAGTGGTGGCAAAGACAGTGGCAGGGAAAAGCACAATGTATTTGGACACCTTGCAGAAGATACACCCATTACGACTACGCGGGATATCCAATTGCACTTGCAGCAGGAATTTCCCATTCCTTTCCCCATACTTCCTGCTTCTACCGACCCCATGGAACAACTTGTGCGATATGGATGAAGAACCCTGCCATGGCTGGAAATGTTGGGAAGGGGACTTGTTTTCCAAAAGTTATGGAGACGGTCCAGACGTTACAGAACAGTAAGACAAAAGGTGGTCTTGGGAACAGCTTGCACAGCAGCCCTGACAACCAGCACTTACAAGCACAGATATTTGTGGGCTTTTTTGAAGTCCACAGCGTACAGCAAATCTCTGATGTGACACACTTAATGAAAATATGACAATTCTCAAGCAAGCAGTCCGCTGCTTTTTTCCTTCGTTTTACAATACCTGCCTCTCCTAACTCAGTTTGGTCTTGTGGTTAATGTGTTGGACTCTTTACCTGGTGGTTACCAGGTTTGACTCCAAACTCCTGTCTGTTGTGGGGAGAAGAACAGAAGGTTTGTCTGCAACTTTGAGTCCCCTTACACGGGTGAGAAATACGGAATATAAAAGCTGACTCTTCTTCTTCTAACTCCTGGCATCTGCCAGTATCCATAGTGTGCAACAGTAACGGAGCTGATATTCTGACTGTAGAATTCCACCAGAGCCAGAGGACAAGAAGAGACAACGACCTTTCTGCAGTGGGTCTTCTTCTGGAATATATCCCAGAATAAGGCTCTGCTGTTCCCATGCTAATGCAGACTATGACAGACTCCAGGTGGACAGCAGACCCATATTCTGGGATATATTCCAGAATAAAGCCTTGTGCAGAAAAAGCGAATATAGAAGCCAATAGACCATTCAGCTCCCAAGGACTTCTAGGTGCTATCCAAGGTCCTGATCTTTTTGGTTTCACTTGGATGTCTAGACTCAACTTCTCTGACCTCATTAAGGTCTTGGATTCCTGAACAACCGGACAGCAGGCACATTATGATGTCAGCTCAGAGCAAAGCAAGGACTCGGTTGCATTTATTGGCACCAAACTTCCCCGTGTCCTGTGAAGGATTATTTGTCTCTTGGTCTTCGTCTTCAGAGGCCTTGAGAACCACTGTTGAAAGCGAACTACAAGGTACAGAAGGAATTCCTACCACATGCTACATTTACAGAACCAATGTAACCTTCACACCCATAATCAGACGATCTCTTGCCCATTAGATCAGGAAATTCAAAGTTAGTATCATCATCTTGCTGTAAGTATTCTCTCATTCCAAAAAGAGTCACCCAGCTGGTTTCATAGGGTAGTATGGAATCAAACCCTGTAATCCCAGATAAGAATCTGGCTCCTTAAACACTAGACCACCCTGGCTCCTGCTAGCCTTCTCTTGGCTTTATTCCACCACTGTGAGCAAGTATGGTCTTGTGGTTAAAGTGTTAGACTCTTAATTGATAGTCTCCTGGTTCAATTCCGCACTCCTCTACAAAGCCAGCTAGGTGACCTTGGGCTAGTCACAGCTCTCTTCTGAGCTCTCACAGCCCCTACCTACCTCACAGGGTGTCTGATGTAGGGAGAAGAACAGAAGTTTTGTCAGCCGCTTTCAATGCTGCCACTTTCAATAAAAATAAAATAAAAACCAACTCTTCTCCTTCTTTCTTCCAGGCTCAAAATCCAGGGACTCATTTAGCCTGGCTGCTCTGTTTCCTGGCTGCCTCTTGGCCAAAGTTGTATTCAGGTAATGAGACTGGCCCTTGCATCATCTGGAGGAATGAGGCTGGTGCATTCATTTTCCTATGGATACAACCAGGGCTCAGGGTGCACACCCAATGCTTAGAGTCAAAGAAAGGCTCTTAAAAGGCAGTGTGTCCAGGTACTAAATCTCTTAATGGAGGATGAGAAGACACAGGCTGTGTGCAGACATCAGAAAAGAGGCACCTTGCCAAGCATTCAGCAGTCCATCTTTTCTAGCACATAATATTTAGAAGAGAGACTCAGGGCAGACTGGCGTGTGAACAATCCCATCTTGAAGCCTTCTCTAAGCTGCCCCCAATGTTTGATCACAGCTATTGTACCCTGCTCAACTGAAGAACCAGGAAGTGAAGAACCAACTCCATATCTGAAGTTTCTGGCTGGGAATAAGAGAAGCCTCTTCCAGGGGACCTTTCTGAAGTGTGTGGAGTGTCACCTTCATGAGCCATCCTTTTCTTGGAGCATCATGCACAGACTAGACTAACTACAAGGAACAACTCAGAGCAACATCCCTTGGAGCCTGGGAGAGCAAGACTCTGAAACTCGCTCAGCATGAAATCCAGGGTTTCCCACATCCTGCATCTTCCAGCCCAGGCACACCAAGCCTGTTAAGCTTCTGAGACTTGTGTCGGATCACATCTTTCCTGCCCTCTGGCTAATCACACTTTGGTACACGCTAATTGTTCCCCCACATGAGCTGTATGCTAATCAAGGCCCAGATAACCTGTCAGCACCACTTTACATGCTGGATCATGCCTCGCCTCCATTTGACTGTAGCTGTTTTTAATTCCAGTTAGGAAATTGATTATCCATGCTTCTATCTGCCTTACTTTAGAAGAAAAAAGAAGAGGAAGAAAAGAAACGGGCGAAGAAAAGAGAGAGCAGGCAGGCGGGCAGGCGGGCGGGCGGGCGGGCAGGCGGGTGGGGGAATCTCAAGATGAATCATAGACAACACAACTGGAAGCCAAAGTGCTAACCTTGAGCGTATGTCACTTTTTTCAGATTGCTGGTTTCTCAGAAGGAGCCCGGATCCATCTGCAGCCATGTGCCAGCATGATCTAGCTTCTTCTTCTATACCTGTTTCAGATCCACCTTAGACATGAAGGAGCTTCTCATCCGCCCCATCTCACGCAAAGTCAGAAGGAGAAGAGTACGGACTACTGAGGCAGCATCTTCAACAGAGGGGCAACAGAGATGCTGGAAACAGCATCTTCAGATACACCGAACACAATGGCTGCATCCAGACAGGTTCAAAAACTCAGAGGGCTTGTCCCCATGCACTGTATACTCCGAAGCGAACCTGAATTTGACTCGGAGCGTCCCCATGCAAAGACTCTAATCCAGGCTATGTGTGGAACAAATCACCCGAATCCACAGTAAACAAAAACAAAAACCTTGCAAACTGTTCTCGCTATGGATTGGGAGGCCAGCACAGATTATCTTGGAGGCATGGGGATGTTCCCGGGTTATTGGGGGAGGAGATTGGCACTCAGATCATTAGTGGGCTGGGTTTCACCTGTGCTCACCGTTCCTGTCCTGTGCATTGGGGATCGCAACTGCTAGCCATTTTTAAAGATCAAGCAGCGTAAAAGAACTGATCATCCCAGTTTGACAGGTAAAGATGCAGCGTGCTGTCCCAGCGATGAGGGGGGTCATCTGGCCCTTGCTGTCCCACGAGCCTCTTCCTGCAACCCTGATTCCACCAGCAAGCAGTGTCTAAAGTTAGGAGCAGTTTATCAGTAAATCAATAAATGGCCAGAGTGACTGCATAACCTTAGGTAGCTAATAAGAGTTGACTGTGTGATGACATCACAAAGAGAAAGTGATGTCAAAAGAAAGAGAAAGGAAGAAAGGTTAAAAGCAAGTCTCACTGGACATTGAAAAAACAACCAGCGTAACACAGTGGCGAGATGCTAAATTCACAAGAGTTGGCTCCCAATCTACACTGAAGCTTCATCCAGACAGCACTTACTTAATCCGCATTAGCTGGATAATCAGGAGTAAAGCACACCCGGACGTACTTTATTCCAGATTATCCATGCTGCCATGTCTGGAGTGGGCAGCAGCAGTGAGCACACACACAGCGAGAAGGCAAGTCAATTTCCAGAGTCCCTGGGGATATAGAGTATGTGTAGTCAAACAAGCCAAGCATCGGGTTACCAGAGAGTCGTCATAAGTCTGGAAGTCAGTCAGGAGTCAGGAATCAGAGTTCACACGAGTTGGGGGTTACCAAAGGGATTATCTGTTTGCAATGGAGGTTGCTGGATTGGGCATGTCTCAAGTAGGACTCAGACAGTCATGCCCCTGCCAATGCAGCTGTTTGGCATGGAGGCACACTGAGCCCCACGGGTGTTCTTGTTGTCTCCGGGGAGAACTCTGGTCTGAACTTGAGCCCTCCGCTTTTTGGGGGACAGAACCGTGGGGTGCACCTCCCTCATTTTGCCTGGCATGGGCAGGGACCTCACCTTCCAAGTAGTCTGAGGAGTCCATGAGGGCATGACAATTGCTTTCTTCCAGATTATCCAGACAATGGGGATTAATTAGGTGCTGTCTGTATGACACTTTTGTGATCTCAAGCCAGACCCTGCCTTTGGGCTTACCCTACCTCACAAGAACGTTGTGAAAATGAAAAGGAGCTCCTTGGAGGAAAGAGCAGATACAAAAGTAAAATAGTGATGTCAAAAGACGATGGTGCTCAAATAAAAAGCAAAGAGGGGTCCACAGCCCACTGCCTTTCCTTAATGTCTCTGTCCCTGTCCCCATGAGCACTGCGACAACAAAAGACACATCTTTAACTAGCTCTGTACCTTCGGCACAAGCCAGCCCTCAGAAAGCCCTCCAAGAGCATCACCTTGTTATAATAACCTACCCAGACAGAAACCCTCCCTTTGCGCCTTTGTGTGTTTTTAATCATTTTGTCCCCCTGCCGAGATTGATGCCTTTAATAAAAAAAGGAAATTCCTTTCTGATGACTCTGGAGTGAGTGCCGGGCGCTACAGAGAGACAGGCCGCCGTGCCAGACCAGAGATGGCGGGAGAGAGATCTCCATTCATTCTCCTCCGCTGTGGAGTTCTGGTTTTGATCTTCTTTCCTCCTTTTATGAACAGAAAGATGAGAGCGCCTGAAAGGTCTTAGGGCTACATCTCCCCAGGCACTCTGGGAACACGCGCGAGGCAACTGCTAAACAACCAAGAAACCAGAAGGAACAATGCTGACCTGATTGGGAACTGCAGGTGGTGAGTATATTGGGAGCACTGGGACACAGCAGGGGGCATTGCTTTGGTGCCCTCATTTTATTTCATTTCGTTTTATTATTTAGAATTGAAAGCCAGCCCTTTGCCAGAAGGACCCGGAGTGAGTCAGAACCATAAATAATCATAAAAAATAAATAGAATATTCTTATTTAATACGAAACCCTCGCTGCCTCCATGGCAGGATAGTACTCTGAAAATGCTAGCTCAGAAGACTTAGAGGGGCACCACGAATGACCAGGCTTGGCATCTTATGTCATAATAGGCCACATATATGGTGGAGGAAGAGGAGGAGGAGGAAGAAAGGAGGAGAAAGAAAGAGGAAATTTCTCTAAAAGCTTCCCCTATTTTTCTCCCATGGTGTCACATCCTGCCACTGTCTCCTATCCAGCTCGCTATTGCTTATAACTGCTATTTTAAAATACCATCCTGTTGATTCCCCTTCCACCAGCCGAAATGGAGGCATAGTATGTGCACAAACATTCATAACATTCATTATTCGAACAAATTCGGACATCTGTACAAAAGTCAAATGTTACAACTTTCGTGCATTAGCATTCGTACAAATACGAACGGTTTGGAACATTTGTACGAATAGCTCAGACATCCATAAAACTGGGGATACTTATCGGGATACTGCCGGAAGAGGTGGTGACAGCTACCAGCCTATATGGCTTTAAGGAAGGGTTGGACGAATTTATGGATGGCAGAAGTATCAATGGCTACTAGAATGGATGCTTAAGGACATATTTCAGGCTGGGGGGAGGGAGGGAAGCAGGATGCTTCTAAGGCCATTTGCTGGGATTGGAGACCAGGTGAAGTTTTTGCCCTTGTCTCTCCTTAAGATGCCCATGAGCATTTGGTGGGCCACTGTGTGCGATGGGATGCTGAACTAGATGGGCTGTGGCCTGATCCACCAGGGTTCCTCTTAGCTTCTTATGGACTAGAAGGGCTGTGGCCTGATCCAACAGGCTCCTCTTAGGTTCTTATGGACTAGAAGGGCTGTGGCCTGCTCCAGCAGGGCTCCTCTGAGGTTCTTATGGACTAGATGGGCTGTGGCCTGCTCCAGCAGGGCTCCTCTGAGGTTCTTATGGACTAGATGGGCTGTGGCCTGATCCAGCAGGGCTCCTCTGAAGCTCTTATGGACTAGATGGGCTGTGGCCTGATCCAACAGGGTCCATATACAAGATCCACATCCACGATACATATGCATTCGTATTGGATATTTGAACAAATGCGTACAAATACATTTGAATACAATCCTACCGCATTTGAAGGGGATCTATTCGAACGAATACGAATTTTCTAACTTTTTTTTTTCATTACAAAGCAAATGCCAAAAAGACCATTGCTGCACATCTCTAAGACATGGTCATTGTCTACCATCGAACTGCATGGCTCAGAGAATAAGAGAATAGATACGTGCAAAATAAATAAACAAATTTCCCCGTTTGCTTTGCATCAAAGTGAATGGGATGGAAATTCACATTCACGTGAATGGAGCCACTTCAAATGTGCTTTGCATTCACTTTGAATTTGCTTCGATTCCCTGCCTCTAAATCCAGCCCAAACCCAAATCTTATCCAAATCCACTCTGGAGGTGACGGGGCAGCTGCTTTGATGTAGCAAAGCTTTAAACGAAGGCACAAGAGCTTTCGCTTCGCATGCAAAGGTTAGCCTTCGAATACAGCCAACCTTTTCAAACACTGGCAATTTGTATGAATTGTGAAGGTGACGAACATTTTTCGCCCATCCCTGGAAGGGGAGCCAAGTGCCCTACAGATCTTAAGCAACTCAGAGGTTTGGGGTTTGAGGTTTGGTTTTGTTGCTTTTGCGCTCAGAAAACTGATATTATGGTATGCACCATAATAAAGCACAGTGTGCTGTCCTCCTCATCACTTCCTGATTCCCAGTGGTTAACATCTCACAGAAAATAAAATATGTCACCGAAAGGAGAAAATCTGCAATCAGCTGCAGAGAAAATCCACAATGTATATTAATTAATCCAGTCGTTCACAGCTAATATCCTGCCCTTCCAACCCGAAGTTCAAGGAACCTTAGAAACACAATATAAAACAGCACGGTAATAAAGCAAAGGACCATGTTAGTCACCCCACTGGAATAAATTACTATATCCAAGGCAAACTGCAGTATAAAAAGGAATTGGAGGGCAAAGAAGCCTTGTTTTCAGACTTTTCCATATACTGTTCAAGGCTGGGGAGATTTCAGATCTTGCTGGCAGGAAATCCCACATCCTGGAAGACATGGAAAGCATTTCCATGTTCTTCCATTTCCCATGTTTTGTGCACTGTCTGCTATACTCTGAGGGTGCCTTCTGTCACAAACCCAAACCAGCAATTGTAGAGACACTAAGCCTGATTTAGTCAGGCTTGAATTCGGCTAGAGTTCTCCCTATCCTGAAAGTTAGCAAGGGATCTCCCGTTTCTGAGGATTAAAGGTCCCAAAACGCAGAGAATCCCTATTCACATTAAAAGATGTCTCACTGCCAGATTTAGAAATAATCCTCACTATTTAGCAATGGGAATCCAAGCTTTTTTTTGGTGGGGGGGACCATGCTTTAGGGGCATTTTCTTCAGTTTCCCAATCCAGTGTTAAGCAGTGATTTCCTTTGTCATAGTCCCCTCTCTTCCTCAGCTCTCTGCCATTATGTACTAGATCAGACTGCCTCAAAGGGAGCAGGAAGGGGAAGAATCACCTGCAGTACCTAACACTGTAACAAGATCAGTATAACAAATTGGTAGCTTCCGTCCTGGGGTTGCAAAAGTGTTTGTGTTGGCTTCTGTCCTCCCTCCTTCTGTGCCATTTTGTGCTGATCCACTGTCATGATCCAGTGCAATCGTCAGCTTTTGTGCAAAAGCCTGACTGCCTGCTTTCCTCCCTTCTTCTTTCCCTTTTCCCTGCCATTTCACACTGCTTTGATCCTTCGATCTAGCACAAAACCCCAGAAGGGAAAGTGATCTTTTTAATCTTCTACTGCCTTGTTGACATGAGAAGCTGTGCTACGAGGGAGACTGTTGCCAAAAGACTTCATCACCTGAATCAGGGACAGGTTTCTATAGGGGGTGGGGATTGAATTGCCCACCATGATGAACTCAGGGTATGATGGATGAGAGAGGGGAGGGAGTTGCTCCCCTGCAGGTCCTCATTATAAGCTAACAGTTAGCTTGCGGCTTTGTTCCATTTTGCATTCATCCGTTCGAGGTCTTTTAGAAATGTTCGATGCCAGGTGTTAAGTGACCTTCCTCTTTTCCTGCGACCACCTGGTGGTACCCACATCACTGCCATTTTGGAGATTTTCTCATTCTCCATCAGTAGAACATAAGCTAACAATGGGAGTACAAAAAAACCCAGAACTCACTGCTGATTTTAAAAAAACTGGTTTAAATTTGGATTAAACTGCCCAGCGGGAACCTGGCCTATATTGAAGCTGAAAATCCATAGTATTGCTATTATGGGAAGCCCAGCAACAATGCCAGATTTTCCATAACAATGGTATTTACCTTTGCAACTGTTGGCAGCTTTCAGATTCTGCTTGCTTGGGGCCACAGGAAACCAGCCAAGTGTGTGAAAAACAACCAAAGGAAATGGGTGCCTGGCTGGCTTCCAGTAGCCCCAAGCGATCTGATTCTGAAAGCTGCAGACACAAAGGGAGGGAGCCTGGTCTATTCCAATTCTGTCCTTGGCTAGTGACTCTGTGTACAGGGTAGGGATAGAATGGATGGATGGATGGATGGATGGATGGATGGATGGATGGATGGATGGATGGATGGATGGATGGATGGATGGATGGATGGATGGAACGAACTACATTGGCACAAAAGGATGTTCCATTCTAGGGTTTCTTAAGTCACGATTAAAGGCACATGGTTTGAATCCTACTAGGATGATCTCTGGCTGCCTTCACAACTTGGTGGCATCAGGTGCTTCAAAGCAGAAGCATCCATAGGGTGCATCCAGACAGGATTAAAATTCCGAGTTTAATGCGTGGTAGGGATATGCATGAATATTCATAGGCCTTCAAAACCAGATAGAATGTGCCAAATTTCGACATTCGACCTCGAACAGAATGTCCCAAAATTTGAATGTAAACATTTGAATAGAATTTTGAATTTCAGATCTATTTGTTTGAATTATCCAGACATTTGTATATGTACGGATTTGTACACGAACCATACTTGAAGATCCGCATCATTTCTGCATCCGTACACATTTGTACGGATCCGTATGGGATAAAAACGGGTTGCATGTGGGATAACTACAGGATGCATACAGACATGTACAGATGCATACGGGTGTGAACAGATGTGGGGAAGAGGCATACGTGCACATACGAATGCTTTGGCCATTTGATTCATAACAAATTGAATGTTAGAAAATTCGTATTCATTCAAATAGATCCCCTCGGAATGTGGTAGGATTCTATGCAATATGAATGTATTCATACAAATTTGTACAAATATCCGATATGAACAGACACATATCCGATATGTATCCAACACGAATGCAAACATATCCGATACACACAGTTTAACTAATGTCCAAGCTATTTTTACGAATGTCCCGAAACATTCATATTCGTATGAATGTTAATGTACGAATATTGTACCATTTGATTTATGTCTGAATTTTGAAATCCGTACAAATTTGTACGGATAACGAATGTTATGAATATTTGTGCACGGCCCTAGTGCCGGCACCCCAGATGGCTCCAAATGTAACTGCGCACGCATGGAGCATCATTCTCACCATAGTGACAGCGCATGCACGATCGTGCCAGCCAGCGTGAAGAAGATGTTGGTACCTGGACGCATGCCCGGGCACAGGTAATTCTCTGGATGTATGGGGCTTGGTTTGGCGTATACTAGTGTTCCCATGTGCGAACGCTGGTACACATTAGTAGGAAATGCACTTTTCCCATCCAGCAGACAGGAATCTAAGGGCGGAAATGCCCCTGGACAACCTCTGAGTTTTTAATTCATGTACTCCGCAAGTTTTAATATTGTATGTTAATTTTTAATTTTTGATGTCTTTTAATCTTATAATCCATCCTGAGAATTACACAGCAATAAGATGGAGTCCAAATGTGAATAAATAAAATTAAAAATTAAATAAAATTAAATAAAGGTACCATGACTGAGCAGCAGAGCAAATAGTAGAGCAATGTGGACATAGACAAAGAGAATATGTAATAAATGCACAGACACGTAATAAAAAGTAAAATAAGTTCTTCCAGGCATTTCCTCATTTCTCAGGGGGATGGGGGGGTGGGAACCTACCATACCCTTCAATTCTCTGCACATCCGCGGAAAAGATAATGAAAACCACCAGTATCACCAGCTTACTTAGACAGTACTAAGAACACCAGCCTAGCTCAGAATATATTGTATTCTTTTGAAAATAGCAATTGGGAACAGAATAAAGAGTATTGAGCAACCTAAATATAAAAAAATAGAAATTCTGCTCCCACCTCCCTGGAGTGCAGAAAATTCACTAATCTCTATTATTTCTTTGGCTGAATTTCCTCGACTTTTGCATCATTTTTGTGACCTTTCCGCCACTCAAATACTACCTGCCGTCTGGCCCTCAACAGACAGGATCACGTCAATACCAAATATTTATATCTGCACATACAGACACAGAAGCCTCGGGCATCCATTTGCAGATGTTAGTCGATAAGGAATCCAGGTGTGACCCACTCACTGGGGCGCTCTATGGATTCTTTCACGTGTCGGCTACGCCTTTTTGTCATCCGCGCCTTGCTTTCTTGACTGTGTCAACAGCGATATTTATGTCTGTATAAACACAATTGCATTATTGACTAGAGGCAGTCAGTGAGTGGGAAAGGGGAAAGGAGAAATACCTTCCAATATTAATGCCTCGTGCCTCAGTTCATCAAGTAGAGCATTTGTTTATGGCTCGGGAGACCCACCACTAAAGGGATTAGCTGGGAGCTAAATGGGGACCCACATTATTTGACTTACAGACAGCTGAAAAGGTTTAGCGGTTTAGCGGTTTAGCTACCTTTCAGCTGCTTCTTGAAACCATTTTGGCTAATGGTAACTTGCTATTGTTTTGTTAAATGATATCATCACTGAACAGGAGTACAAGAAAGCAGAGGACTATTTGCATTACGGCATCTAGTGAAGAATTAGTGAACTTCTGGTGAAGAGCATCCACACATGGAGGAGGCTGTCACAGCCTCCAAGCATGCCCTGACTCCAAGCGTGCCCCAACAGTTCACTAACTGTTGATCAGGTTTACCAGGAACTTACCCAGAGCGTCAGGCGGTGCAACCATCTGCACCTCTTCTGGTGGTCTGGGGTCGTCTGAGGTGCTGAGCAAATGCGCTGGCATCTTAGATAACCCTAGACGTGACTGCTAGTGCACAGAGTGTTAGCATCGTCATGGCAATGGCACTGATGCACAGACAGTCATGGCACCGCAACCCAAAGTATTCGATTGTGGAGGAGGAGGAGGAGGAGGAGGAGGAGGAAGAAGAAGAAGAAGAAGAAGAAGAAGAAGAAGAAGAAGAAGAAGAAGAAGAAGAAGAAGAAGAAGAAGAAGAGTTGGCTTTTCTACCCCACTTTTCAGAGGGTTCATGACAAGTCTCCCACCTTCCTGCCCCATCCTCATCCGAGCTCCCCACCCCTGTGGTTGGGGGGCTCCACAACATGGGGAACTGCATTAAGGGGCCACGGCATTAGAAAGGTTGAGAGCCACTGGTCTATAAGAACAAAAAGAGGAACCCTGCTGGATCAGGCCACAGTCCATCTGATCCAGCATCCTGTCCTACACAGGAGGGATATACAGAAACTTTTTTTTGCATTCGAATTTGAGTCAAATTGTATATCCAAACATTCAATTTGATTCAAATGTTTAGAATCCTAATGTAACAAAATCCAAACCGACTCGAATACATTTGAATCTAAGATTTGACTCTGAAGATACAAATGCCGACAACATTCGTATTTGAAGATAGAAATGTTGACAACATTCGTATGTGTTATACCTATCTGTATGCATTTAGTATGCATCCTGTTTTATACCCATGTGCGTCCCGTTTTTGTCCCATACTATCATTGCAAATGTGTACAGATACGTATGAGATTCGTACAGATACGTAACTGCACAGTTGAATGTTTCAAATCATTCGAATGAATGTTTCAGAACACTGGAAATTCATTTGAATGTGTAGACATTCTATTCGGATTCGAATGTCCACATTCGAACGAATTCGATTGAATTTCAAATGTTTAGAACATTCATGCAATCTCAAGCAAAAGGCAAAGGCAAAACCTCCACTTGCTGTCAATGCCCTTCATCCTGCTGTGCTCTCCGACCTGGGGGCAATACCTAGGAATTCATTCTAGTAGCCATTAGTACACCTGTCCTCCCTGAATTGTCCAAACCTTTGTTAAAAATATCCAGGCTGGTTGCCATCATAGATCAATGCTGAGTTGCACAGCTTATTTGCATGCATGGAAGTGGTGCGTACCTTGCTAGTTTCCAAAGGAGAGGGAGGAAGACCTAGAACCCTGGACCTAGAACCTCCTTGCAGAACATTTCCAGTTTGGGGATTTCTATGCTTGCTGAGCTGAGGTGGACACAGTTATCTGGATACAGGCCATTTCATATTTCTAAAATTTCCCTGATTTTTTTCCCCCTCTTCTCGTCCTTGTTGTATATCTCATGTATAATTGGCTTTTTTTTTAATGTCATATGCACAATTGGGTTTATTACACATAATTTCCCACTTGAAATTTCAGAAACTGAGTTTAATTGTGCATTGTTCCTCATTTAAAAGCACAAGGGCCTGGTTTATTTTCGTATTGTTTTTTATTTGATGCCAATTTTAAATACAGTTGCTGAATTCTAAAACTGCACGAACAGAGATAAGAGGGAAGAGGGAAGAAACTCATGGGCACTTTTTAAAATACTTCTCTTTTCTTGCAAATCTGACCCTAACGTTGTCGATCTGGTACTGGTACATGATAGCACAGTCACCTTTCACTTTGAGAAAGGAATATAAACAGGTATTCCAAGGTAGTGTAAGGTCTAGAGTTTTTTATTTATTTATTTATTTATTTTTTGTATTCCTATCCTGCAATATTCCTAAATGTCTCAGGGCAGATAACATTTAAAATCAAGATATTAAAACAATAACAGTATATACTAAAACAACAGCGTCTGCAAGTGGGAAGGGAAAGGGTATCCCCATTTAACCGAAGGCCAGGGCAAAGAGGTGCGTCTTCACTGCCTTCCTAAAGCTGTACAGTGAAGGTGATAGATGCACCTCAAGGGGGAGACTATTCCACAGCCTAGGGGCCATCACTAAGAAGGCCATCTCCCCAATGTCCATCCCCTTTGCTGCTGAGGGTGGTGGTACAACCAGGAGGGCCTCCGCTCCAGATCTTAAGGCATGGGCATGTTGATATGGGAGTAGGTGTTCCTTCAGATATTTGGGGCCCAAGTCATTTAGGGCCTCGAATTGGGGTCAGTACTGAATTGGCAGCTAGTGCAATTCTTTTAAGACCAGCGTACATCAGATGACCAGTCCCGGTCAGCAACCTAGCAGCTGCATACTGCACCAGCTGCAGGTTCCAAACCATCTTCAAGGGCAGCCCCATGTAGAGTGCATTACAATAGTCCAATCTGGAGGTTACCAGAGCATGGATAACAGTATAGCTAGGATCTCAGGGGGTCTTGGGTTCAAATCCTCTTGGCTAGGTTCTTGGGTGTTAAAGCATAGTGATGACCTTGGACTATTTGCTCTCATCCTAATTTACGTCACAGGGACCACTTCTACATTTACTTTTGAAATTTATTTATTTGCATTTATT
Organism: Aspidoscelis tigris stejnegeri; assembly: GCA_023333525.1. NCBI lineage: Eukaryota > Metazoa > Chordata > Lepidosauria > Squamata > Teiidae > Aspidoscelis > Aspidoscelis tigris. The sequence goes on along the minus strand of JALMGA010000005.1, from coordinate 6,310,011 downwards.
TATCTGACCCTATACCCAAAGGTCTCAGGCCAGGTTACAATATTAGAAACAAAATGTGAAAAGGAACATACTAAAACCGTAACAGTGGACGATTTCGCACTTTCCTTCCCATCCACTGGATGGGAAAAGAGCGTGATTAATCAGTGTTGACTAGCACTTGCACTTGGAGCAATAGTCAACAGAAGAACATAAGAACATAAGAGAAGCCCTGCTGGATCAGGCCACAGCCCATCTAGTCCAGCATCCTGTCACACACAGTGGCCCACCAAATGCTCATGGGCATCTCAAGCAGAGACAAGGACAAACCTTCTCCTGCTCTCGAGTCCCAGCAGATGGCCTTAGAAGCGCCCCAGTTCCTCCCCCCCTCAGCCTGAAAGATGCACCTAGGCATTCGTTCTAGTAGCCATTGATACATCTGTCATCCATAACTTTGTCTAACCCTACCTTAAAGCCATCTAGACTGGTAGCTGTCACCACCTATTCCGGCAGCACATTCCATAAGCCGATGACCATCTGGGTGAAGAAATACTTCCCCCTGTCAGACCTGACTCTCGTACCCATCAGCTTCATAGAGTGCCCCCTGGTTCTAGTGTTGTGCGATAGAGAAAAGAAATTTTCTCTATCCACCTTTTCTATACCGTGCATAATTTTATCTACTTCAATCAGGTCCCCTCTTAAACGCCGTCTCTCCAGACTGAAGAGGCCTAGACGTTGCAGCCTGGTTTCGTAAGGGAGGTGTTCCAGTCAACTTTTGCCATTCAACTTTTGCCATTCAGTTCCCCCAGGATCGAATACTTACCTGATTTGAATGTGGGGCCAGTCCTCAACTGGATGCCACCATTTTGGCTTTGACTCCCTCCACAACTGGATACGTGTTAGCGTCATCGCGCTGATGATGCTAACCCTCTGCGCACACACAGTCACATTTATGGTCGTCTGAGGTGCCAGCTGGATGCTTCAGGTAAGTAACTGGGTAACAGTTAAGGTGTGGAGCACAATTTTGTACTCTACACCTAACCAACAATTAGAAGAAGTTGCTTTTCTACCCCATTTTTCTCACCCATTTAAGGGGACTCAAAGGGGCTGACAAAGCTTTCTATTCTTCTCCCCACAACAGAAGACCCTGTGAGGTAGGTAGGGCTGTGAGAGCTCAGAAGAGAGCTGTGACTAGCCCAAGGTCACCCACTTGACTTTGTGGAGGAAGAAGAAGAGTTCCCTTTTCTACCCCACTTTTCTCACCCATTTAAGGTGACTCAAAGTGGCTGACAATGCTTTCTATTCTCCCCACAACAGACACCCTGTGAGGTGGGTGGGGCTGTGAGAGCGCAGAAGAGAACTGTGACTAGCCCAAGGTCACCCAGCTAGCTTTGTGGAGGAGGGTGGAATTGAACCCAGTATTCCCAGATCAGAGTCCGGCTCCCTAACCACTAGACCAAACTGGCTCACTTTTATACAAATTGCCATCCGATATCACAGTCACAAGTAAGTGCTCATATCATCTTGAATGGGTTCCATAAAGCATTAACAAGATTAGTGAACTTCTGGTGAGGGTGGGCATACTGGGAGGCTGTATCAGCCTACTCCAGGCACGTATGTTCTTCCTGAGAGGTCTGCTAATTGTTCACTAGAGGCCGTAGTGTGAATAGTCCTCATGTCACAAAAACAGAAGAAACCATCAGCCCAACTGAGTGTGGTTTGGTTAAAAGATTGGGCCTATTTGCATCTACTTAATGGCCTGCTTGCTGGTGAGGTTCATCTGCACCCAGATGATGCCACAGCTCACTGCGGGATTACCTGGAGTAATTACCTGGAGTGATCCAGCTCACTGTGGTATTACGTAGCTGTAGTATTACCTAGAGTGATCCAGCTGTGGATTACTAAAAAGCATTCTACATACCCTGACCAGGAGTGATGGATCACTCCTAGAAGATGCCTCCACGCCTTATTTTGGGTGCAACATGACACGTGGTGGTGGTGGTGATGCAACTATGGCAATCCAGTCTTGGCAATCCAGCCAGCCCCGCCCTGGTCATTCACACTACAAACATCACTGACTACTTACAGTGCCAATTTAGTGCTTGTTGCACGAACAGATGGTGCCTTGCTGGATCCTCAGAGGCCTGCCCTGGTATTGTCATATCTTAACAGGCCAGCAAGTGCGGACAGGCCTGGTGTCTGAACAAACCAAGGTAAATTAGCCAACTCAACCAGAGGCAATTTCACACCTTTCCCCTCCACTGGATGGGAAAGGAGTGTGATTAACCAACACTGACTAGTGCTTGAACTGATTCAATTGTGGGCCAGTCTCCTTCAGGGCGGCGCCATTTTGGCTGCAGCGCCCTCTGCGACTGTGCTTGCATCAGCGCTGTTGCCACGAAAACGCTGAAGCTCTGTGCATGCATAGTCGCAGTTGCAATTGCATCTATGGCTGCCTTCAGGTGCCAGCATGCTTCCACGGCACCTCAGACGACCCCGGAGAACCGGCAGAGGTGCAGACGGCCACTGCCCGGATACTCCAGGTGAGCTCAGGGTTAAGGTTGGTTAAGGTGTGGAGCACGATTTCGTGGTCCACACCTAATCAACAATTAGTGAACTTCTGGGAAGGCAGGACCTGCTCGGAGGCTGTGCGTGATTTTCACCAGAAGGTTCACTAATTGTTGACTACCAGCCTCAGCGCAAAAAGGCCTCAGGCTGGAACCAACCCAGAACACTATTTGCTATATATTTGTAGCTCCTCTATCATTTCCCCACACCCTGCCTCCCTCAGTCTGGAGTGTTTCTAGCATCTCGTGTGTGTGTCTTTGTCACTCTGAGGTGACAAGGACTTCTGTGGGAAGGAGGAGGACGGGAAAGATGAGCAGGCAAAAGAGTGGAAGGAGATTAAATCATTAGCAAACGTGGCAAGAGGCAAGGTGAAAAACAAGCTCCGTGATTCATGTTTTGCGTCTGCTCCTGTACAGAACACTTTAAAGTGTCAGCTGGTGCGACAGTCAGTCTTTAAAGCCAATTAAAGTTTTATAATAAAAGGGAGCTCTGCTTTGAGGGTGGAGAGAAGGCGGGAGGATCCCTCAACCCATTTGTTTGCAACGGCGTACTCACCATCTAGAAACCATGGCGACTAGAGTGCTAGTAATCCATATAAAGATGAGCATGCATCTCTGCCTTTCGAAAGATGTCTTTTCAAAAGGGTGGGAGAAGGAACTGGAGGGAGACGCTGGAATGGAAGGTAGGCACTTGGTGGTGGCAGCGTTGATGGGCAATGCGCCACGGAAGAGCTGGAGAATGTTAGGCTCGGTGGAATGTGTGGCAATGAGAGGAAAAATCTACCACATTAGTCCATGTTGGAAGGCGCTCAGCTCGAGGGTGGGCGTCTTCATGACCAGCTCCAAAATCCCAATGCATCACCTCTCTGTGTTCGTCTTCCCAGTGGCTGCATCAGCTACGAGAGATTATCCTGAGATGGTACCTCCAGGCTGGAAAGACAGCAAGGATACCTCTCAAGGCCATTTGCAAGGTACCAAGAGCAGGAGAAGGTTCTGCCTTTGGCTTCTGCTTGAGATGCCCAGAAGCCATCGGTGGGCCACTGTGTGAGGCAGGATGCTGGACTAGATGGGCCGTGGCCTGATCCAGCAGGGATCCTCCTACGTTGTAGATAAATTCATGGAGGACACAGGTATCAGTGGCTAGTAGAGTTGATGTCTATAGATATTGCCTCCAGATTGGAGAGACAGGCAGGATGCCTCTAGAGGCCATTTGCGGGGAACTGAAAACAGACAAAGGTTTTGCCTTTGTGTTCTCCTTGGGATGGACAGAAGTAATCGGTGGGTCACTGGGTGAGAGAGGATGCCAGACTAGACGAGCTGTGATCTAATCCAGCAGCAGAAGAAGACGAGTCGGCTTTTCTACCTTGCTTTTCTCACACATTTAAGGAGACTCAAAGCGGCCGACAACCTTCTGTTCTTCTCCGCACAACAGACACCCTCTAAGGTAGCTGGGGCTTTGAGAGCTCAGGAAGAGAGCTGTGACTAGCCCAAGGTCACCCAGTTGGCTTCATGGAGTAGTCCGGAATCAAACCTGGTATTCCCAGGTAAGAGTCTGGCTCCCTAACCACTAGACCAAACTGGCTCACTTATGGGCCTCTCTTATGTTCTCATAATAGGGATTTTTGGATCTACAAGACTAAGTCTAGGTGACATCAGCAGAGGTTTAGGCCATACAGTGCTGTTCTAACAGCTATGAATTTAGTACACTAGAGACAAAAAGGCATAAAAGAAGGAGCGGAAGCTGTATCCATGTGGTCCAGACTGCAATTGCTACGGCACTGCAAAGCCTTGATGCCTGTTCTCCTAGGAGAGCCAGAAAGAGGAAATCTTGGGCTGCTAGAAGTCTTGCTAGAGTGAACATCCGCATGTTTAAATTCTGACTCAAGACATGCTGGCTAGAGCCGATAGGAGCAATATCTGGGCTCCGTTCTCTGCTAGAAATTGAATCTATTCTCTGCTATACTGCATCTACTAGGAAGCTGCAGGTATATAGGGATGTCAATGAGTGAACAGTGATTTATCGGCCAGACAACAGGCAATAAGCTAAATTAGAAGTCATAGGGCAACCAGGCAGTTAATATAAAAGAATAAACTGGGAAGAGCTACTCTATGGGCTTTCCTGCACTTTCCTTAGAATGGTACTAAGGGTGAAGGAAAGAATCCCACAGCAGTTAACATCTGGGACTGTGGCTGACGTTCACACTGGGATTGCCGTCCCATTCCAAACGTCACTTAGACCTGCCTGGGTCTGCACTAGCATGCAACGGCTAAGTAGTTAGGTGGGGCTGCGACAGCTCAGAAGGTCACCCAGCTGGTTTCATGCAGGAGTGCAAAATCAAACCCGGTATTCCCAGATAAGAGTCCTACTCTCTAACCACTAGACTAAACTGGTTTGGAAAGCCAATCAGGAAAGTCAGTTACCAGCACCCTTGCTGCACTTGGCCTTATTCTGGAACATATCTTGGAATTGGGGGAGGGGTGTTATCCACATCCTAATGCAGGCTATGGTAGGCTAAGTGCAGGAAGGCCCCAGGTGAAGTCAGTCGGAGGCAAGTGATCAAGTTTCAGAGCATCTGTCCACATAGTCAAGCCAGTCCAGGAGTCAGGTATCACACAGGAGCCAAATCAGAACACAAGCCGAAGTCCAAAGGGTTGCCGGATTAGCTCTGTTGTTTGCAACAACTGGGATGACTCCCTTGTGGCTGCCTTCATTGGTTGCTACTAAGGTGTTCCTTGTGCAATAAGGTTGCCTCCCTGGAAAAGTGAGAAATCTCAAGCCTCTGAACCCCCTCTTCCTATCTCGGCTGACAGAAAAGACACTTCACTTCACTTTGGGAGTGAAAATGACCCTCGAAGTGAAGTGAAGAGAAGCGTCTTTCCTGTCAGCCAAGATTTTTTAAAACAATGTTCAGCAAACTGCTGGCCAGCCGGGATTTTTTACATCAATCAGCATGCATGCAGCAAGCTTTTCCACACAACTGGCCACAGGTCCATGACATGCAGATACTCAGGAGATCTGCAAAGCGGGAAATCTGTGCCTTCAAGCGGGCTGCTGAGGAATAAAATCCTGGCTTAATTCGGGAGCACTGGCTATATGAATACCCGGTCCCCAAAGGAGCAGTGGCCGCCGGTCCAGCCAGATGGATTAGGCTGACTGAAGTTTGCTCTGAAAGGGGAATCGGAGGGAAGGACGGGGTGCGTTCTGGAGAAAAACCAGGAATGCTAATCCATCTCGCGGCTCAGCCCTCAAAGGAGCATCGCGGCAGCCTTGCCAAGCTCTTGAACATCGAAAGCGCAACTCCAGCTTGAATTTGGCTCAGGGAAGAGGCAAGACAAACACTGATCACGCTGCCTTGCCAAATTAAAAGAAGATACTTCTGGCGCCCGGATACTGCAAGCAGGGCCAGCCTTGGCATTTTGGGGGGTCCAGTCCAAGGGCACACTGGGACGGCTTGGGGGAAAGTGGAGCTGAGCCAATGCCTTACATTGGACTTCTGGAGCACCAATCTGCAAACCTTCAGCTCAGGCTTGCTGTGATGCTGCACATGCTACTCTGAGCCACTACTGCGGGGCCCCAAATTGCAGCCCAAGGTACTAATGCCAGGCCCTGTGAATGTGTGGCCCCACCTGGTGTAAATGAGCACAGGTTGGCCGTGATTGCAAGTCACGGTCACTAGCCTGGCTGGCTTTAAAAGGGGCTGGGCAGATCCACGGAGAATAAAGGCATCAGTGGCTACTAGAATGGATGGTAAGGTACAGTCTTCAGATCGGAAAGACTGGTAGGATGTCTTTTCACACTGCACCGCTGAACAGAAGACACGCACACACCTTGATGTCTAGGGACCTTCACTCCTAGCCCTCAGGGGTGTGTGGGGTGCTTTTCAGCAGCGATCTAGGGCATGCCACTGAATAACTGCCCCCAGTAGTTCCAGATCATGGAGGTGTGCCACCTGCACACCTCTGTGATCCAGAACAAGGTCTTTAGTCTCACTGTGGACCCAACTAAATGGGTCTACATTAGATCTGGATTATAAGGCTCTTAATCCAGATCTGGGCCTTTTCTGCACTGGGCCCCATTCTGCATTATATCCTGGAATAGGGGGTGGCCATCTGTATGCTGGTTAGACCATAGAAGACCCCAGGCAGACCCTACTGTAGTCTGCACCAGAACGTGAATAGCAGCCCCCTATTCCAGGATATAATCTAGAATAATGCTCAGTGCAGAAAGGGCTCTGGCTCCGTCTTGCACAGATGGAGCCTGAATTAACAGAGAACCTAAGAGGAACCCTGTTGGATGAGGCCACGGCCCATCTAGTCCAGCATCCTGTCCCACACAGTGGCCCACCAATTGCTCATGGCATCTCAATTCAGAAGACAAGGGCAAAACCTTCTTGAGGAGACCCAGGATCCGGACCAGAGAGGCCCTTTGATCCAGATCAGGAGAAAGAAGCTAAGCTTATGCCTAAGCAAGGACACATAAGACTTCAGCTTAATCAGATAACTCCGGAGATTCAGAGCCATAGATGCACATTTAGGTACATATGTTAAGCTTCAGACTCCAAAGTAAACAACTTTAAAATGGGAGGGAGAGGGGGGGATTAAAAGTGACAGGGCAAACATTTCTTGGGCCTCTGTTCTAATCTGCAACGAGGAAAAAAAGTAAAGCTACTTTTATTTGGAAAATGCGAAGCGGCTATGTCGGGTTGGGGTGTCTCTAAAGGACACATGCGCTTTGACAGTGTCCCCTGGGCTTTGGCCATCATATGTCGCGTCCCAGCGGATTGTCTTCGAAGAGGAGAATTCAGTGAGAAAATGAGGCTGAGAGAAACCAAGCCAGACCTTGGTCCTGAGTCTCTGTGAGCAGCCGTCTCTCGCTGAATGGAGAGGAAGCGAGGGGAATCTTTAAAAAGCAATATGTTGATTTCTCTGGACACACTGCTTTGCTTTTTAAGCTGTCTTGGAAGGGAGCCCAGAATGAAGGACTGCAGACATTCACCCAAAGTGAATATCCTTAGTCCTTAATGGACTAAGTTTATTACGACAGCCAGACACTTTTTGGTAAAGGGCTTCGCGAGGCATTGGTGCAAAACACAGATGCTGGTGTAAAAATGAACCAACAACGTATTGGGCCCAGTGAGTCTAGTAAAGCTTAAATCTGAAAGGAATACTCCCTTGATTAAAATGCTTTATACCAAAAGCTTTAGACCACAGTGAGATGGAAAGTGGTAAATAAGCAGAATGGGACCTCCAAAACTGTCCACAAGGGGTAGTGGTGTTAATCCAACTTCAGTCCTCTTTCAGAATGGAATAATATAACAGACCTGAGGCTTATTCACACCACAGCCCGTAGTCAACAGTTAGGGAACTTCTGGGGAAGGGCATCCACACCTGGAGGAGGCTGACGCAGCCTCCAAGTGCCCTCTGCTGTCACAATGCCCAGCAATCCAGTTAGTGCCTGCCCTCTCTAGGAGAAGCTTGGCCCTGTTAGGATGCTGAGTTCATGCAACGGCCAAGTGAATACTACAGTGTGGACACAAAACACTGGTAGCAAGCGTTTCAACAGTAAACTAAAACAAGTTTATTATTATACACAAGCAATACTAGAAGGAAAATAAGGTTCAGGTATTTGTTGGTTTAACTCAGGTTTAACTCAGTAAGTCTCTTAAGGCTAGGAGCTACCCCTTTCTCTAAAGAAAAATAGTTCCCCTTTTAAAAGACAAACCTCTCCACATTCCTCCCCCTCTGGCTTGCTCTGCCACAGCTCAAGCCAAGCCAGTGTACCAGAACGTGGCTCCAGATGATCACAAGGCCCAGTCCGTCCTTGCTTGTCCGATCATCCAGCCTGGTCAGTTCCTTCAAGATCTTCCAGCCAAAAGACCACTGGTCAGCTACTGGTTCCAGCTCCCTCAGGATTCAGCTCTCTTCTCCTTTCAGCTCTTGTACCAGCATGAAGACCCAGTCTGCTGTCTTCTGTGTTCATTTATACCCATATCCCTGACCCTGATTGGCTGTAACCTTCTGGGGAAAACTGCTGCCATAAAATGCTGCTGGAAACTCCTGATTGGAGGGAACTCCTGCTCTAGCCCCTCCAGCACTCAGATCCCCAGACAGCTTTTCCCTCCAAAAAGCAGCTGCACCCAATCATTGCAGCAGGGCCCGCACAGGATTTCCCGCCCTTTTTGCAGCCTCTGTCTAGGTCTTACAACAAGCTGTTTGCAACAAGGCTGGCTATTGCAGCTTTGCAAGAAGCCTGCAAAGCCCGAAAGCAAAACAGTTTGCAGCCTGTACCCTGAAACCGTCACATCTGCCTTCCCAGAAGCTCCCTACTTGTTGATTAGGGGTGGAGCATGAAATCATGCTCCATACTTTTAGCTTACCGGGAGCATCTGGGCAGTGGCCATTCACACCTCTTCTGGTGCTTCAGGGTCGTCTGAGGTGGACAACCATAGGAGTGATTGCACGTGCGCATAGCGTTAGCATTGTCATGCCAATGGCGCCGACGCACATGCCATTGGAGGGCGCCACAGCCAAAATGGTGGCGCTCAGAAGAGGACCAGCCCTGGGATTAGACACAGGTAAGTGGCCAATCGTGTGGAGCTTAGGCTGCCATTTCCTAGCATTCATAAGTGTGAACACTAGTTAAGGCTGGGTGATGGCGCTCCTTTCCCGTCCAGCAGATGGGAAGTGCGAAAACACCCATGAACATTTCCCAAATTTCTAACCAACAAGTGTCTTTGACTTATTTGGTTCTTTGAGAGGACAGTTCTAGCTAGCTATACAAAATTTGTATCTGCCAAAAACTTCAGAGATCTAAAATAGATCCAGATTAGGGACCTCTTAATCTGGATCTGGTACCATTTTGTGCAGTCAGAATTGGACCAACAGGGCACCGGGGGTGGGAGAGGTTGATCTGCGTTAATGTGCAGATGAGGGGCCTATGATTCAGATTTTGGGCCTTTCTGTCCTGTCCTGTCCTGTCAGCCCAGCCTCCTCCTCCAAGGACGAAGGAGGGGTGGCAGTTGCCCAGAAAACTGAGCAGCAAGCTGAGCACAGCAGCTCAGACATTGAGGGCCAGGGGGCAGATCCGGGGGTTCGGTCAGGAACCTATGGGGAGGAGAGCTCGGATGCTGAGCCTCAGACACGCCCTTTCCCCAGTCTGCTCAGGTAAAAGAAGCACCAGGTGAGGAGATCTCAGCATCTTGCACACCTGAACCGAAAAGGCCGTGGGGCTGAGTCGCCTACTTACGTTCTGGCCTTGCAAAAAACCACCGTTTACCCATGCAACCCCTGTCTGTGTTTTTCCTGTCAAACCTGATTCCTTGACTTTGTTATTCCAACCTGCTGAACTTCTGGATTCCTCTGACCTTGGGCTGTTTGACCTTGCCTTCTCGTGACCCCTTACGGACTGCCGTGAGCATGCAGGTGAATTTGCATCGCTGATCTAGCTCCATGGGGAACTCAGGGCTCTATCCCAGAAGCAGCTCTGGGAGTGCCAGAGCATGCCTTGGCCAGAGAGCTCTAGAGCACTAAAAATGGCTGTGCAATTATACTAGCCCCCCTCCCCCCCCGGCTAGCACAGTCCGGGAAGCTCGGTTCACACCACTTCAGGCACAGGGGATTGGTAGCAGAATCAGATACCAAACATTTCAGCTGGTTGCCACAGCATCATCCAGTCACTGTGGCAACAGTGCAGCACATGACTGTTGCCACGACCCAACAATCCTGGCGACTGCACTTACCCAGAACTTAGGGAAGATTTATTCCCCCATCGGTTTGGGTTGCTTTGCTCACGCCTTTCTGTTCCCGTCCTGGGAATCCTTTATGCCTGCGTTCACACCTAAGTTTAAATCCACCTTCAGCCCACTTTCAAAATGAGAGAAGGCAACAGCAAACTGACCGGTCACTTTCTTTCCATGGTATGTAACTCTAAGGTGGATTTTCGGAGTAACATAATGCCAAAAGAAAACAGCGCGTCACTTCACAGAGATGTTCTCCCATTCTGAAAGTGGACTGAAGCTGGATTAAAACTTAGGTGTGAATGCAGCCACGAGCCTTCTTTAGATCTCCAACCTCCTTCGCTGCACTACGATAGGATGAAGGTACTGTCATTCAAGAGTGTGTCATCACACACTAGGCAAAAGGGAAGGCAAATTCACACAGGATCCACCCACTATAGTACGGTTCATCCCCCTTTTGAGCCCTCTTCCCTGATCACACCCAAAAACTGAAATCGGATTCACTCTCAATAGCAGTCCGAGACCTGCAAAAATCAGGACGCAGGAAAGTACAACTGGAGGGAGGAAAGTCCAGAAATAAACCATGATGGACTAAAAAGGTACGAGCGAAGATGGGCTAAAGAAGGATGAAAGTGAAGATGTGACCACCGTCTAGGAGGGGCTTTAATCTGGATCTAAAGTGAATGCAGAAAGGACCTAGGAGTCCACCCAGGAAATGCTTTTCAAGCTGTGGACCTTCTATTCCACAGCATCGAAGACTTATCATGGAAGGGGGGCATAGGTCATTGTAAACAGCTTGTCTTCTGTTTCTAGAGGCAGATGCCCTCCATCCCACCTCACCCGGACACCTTTCTCCATGGACAGGTGGACCCAGGCTGAAGTTCCATCCAGTCAACAACCACAGCTTGTTGGACGCCCAACCCTGAACACCCCTTGGCCGATTGCTGGAAGGAACTGAGCCTTTAAGATTTGCGATCTCAGGAGACACCCTGGTGCCAGCATGAAAGACAAGGGAAGCGTCTACGCTAACAACGAACAAAGAAAAATGCCAAATAAATAGTTGAGGGAAACCAAAGTTGGGTAATGCAAGCCGTGGCCTCAGGTGAGAAGAAAAAACTATACGTCAAAAAGCAAAAACAGCCCCAGCTCACCTCACCGCCGCAACTCTGAAACAAAAGATCCCAACGCTGTCCTTTTCCGCCCGCCTTTGCCTTTTTGCCATCTTTCTCCAAGCCCCTTGGTCTCTGCAAAGAGCAAATGCAGAACTGTTTTGCTTACGCTCCCAAAATTAATACAGTGTCAGACCTACTGGGGATTTGCAATTCACTGATTTTATTTCCCCTCAACTCAGATATGGTAATTTTTATTGGACTTTGGATAAAGTCAGCGGGCCTCAAAGCAAGAAGGAATTCATCCTCTGGTGCATGGATTTTCCTTTCTGAGATAGCTGCGAGCGTTATTTTATTTTAATTTTTTTCCTTTTTTTGGCAACAAGAGGAGAGAACGAGGAAGCTGTGTGTGTAGATGAATAGATTTTTGCCAGAACTGTTATCATAATTGGGCCTGAATTTCCTTTATAATGACAGGTGGAGCATTTCACCTAGCCGCACATGTATGCATAGAATCCTACTATAATAGAGCTAGGAGAGATCAAAAACCCTGCAAGGCTGACCCCTTTCCAAAGCAGAGGAAAGATTAGGAAAGCTGATTCTTCTGTAGATTTACAAGTGCAGAGGGTGGAGAGAAAGCACTTCAAGAGCAAGCAAACCAGTACTGCTTTTGCAAGAGGAAAGAGCGGCATCCACTAAGGGTGTGAACTAATGCAGTTTTCGGGATTTGATTCTATTCAAATCAAATAAAGATTCGAATAGATTAAAATGTTTAAAATTCAAATGCATTCACATTCAATTTGAATCAAATACATTCAAATCTATTTGCACGGATTTTTAATTCGTACTTGAAGATACGAATGTCAACAACATTTGAATGTGTCCATACGCATCCTGTTTTTATCCCATATACATCCCGTTTTTGTCCCATACATATCCATACAAATGAGTATGCATACGAATAAGATGCGTACGGATACGTAAGCAATGCATACTTATCCACACACCTAGAAATGTCCAAATAATTCGTACGAAAGATTCAAAAGATTTGAAAATTCTTCCAGATGTTAAATTCAAATGTATAGATATTCGATTGGAATTCGAATTGGATTTGATCAAATTTTGAATGTTTCGAATATTCAAGCCCATCCCTAGCATCCACACACACAGTCACCTGAGCCTGGACCAGATTCCACCAGGTTCGTGGCATCACGCTGCACGTCAGTTCCTAGAAGATATTTGCCTCCCGGAGAGTGGCCTGTTTTGCACAATGCCAGTGGTTGGCACGCTCCCCAGTGAAAAAGATGGTGCAAAGGGCCTACTAAGGGTAGGTCGCTTTGAAGTGGCTCTGAATCGTTCCCATGTGTGGACCATATGCCATTCAAACAGCCAGGCCAGGCCAGTTGGTGCGTGGAAAGTAGCACTATTTTGCCAGGTTCCTGGAAATGGCTCCTAAAATGAACCATTTCTGCAAGACCAGAGAAAATATCCTGAGCTGGCAACTTCAGAACTTGGCCTTTCTTGCTCACTGCCCAGGGTTCCTCCTCCCATGCCTAGGACTGCTGCAGCAGTGACCGAAAGGGCGGGCAGCAGGGTGGGTAGGTGGGCAGGCGAGTGAGGAGCTGGCGGCGACAGTGACCGAAAGGGTGGCTGAGTGAGGAGGCAGCAGCGACTCAGCCCAAAAGAGTGGACAGGCAAGGCGGCAGTGGCTCAAAGGGCAGCCTTTTGGGCTGGCAGGCAGGATACTCTGAGTGTAACGTTCCCAAAGGAAAAATAAAGCTCTTTAGCAACAAAAAATGGGAGCGAGAGTTCTTTAAACAAGTTTGTTTTTTAATGCATTTTCTTCCCAATTTATTCCTCTGAAAGTGCAGGAGGCCAATTTATAATGCGGACAAAGAATTTTCAAACCGTTTTCAGTGTGGAATAGCACACTAGTGGGAACATGGCCAGGGCTGCATTTGCCAGGAATTGCAATCACCAAAGGACAAAAACTTCAAATAACTGGGCTTTCGTGTGACACCTGAAATGAGGCGTCGCATCCGTCTTACTGTCTATGAATAAGCATGAACGCATCATGTCCATTGATCTCAGGAACTCAAGTCCCTGCAGTGCTCTGAATATTTTAGGCTTTCGGGCAAAAATAAAATAAAATAAAAATTACAGGGGTTAAAAATCCATGAAAGCTTAGAAGATTCACCCAGGGTGGATTCCCACAGGGCTCTGAGAATCTGTGTTTTCTTCGTTTTACAAAGACACATCAATACATCTCTTTAATTTCATGCCATTACCTCTCTCAAAGCTTATGCATGTACTGCCAGAATTGACTCCCCAGCCTTTCCCTTGACAGAAGAATGGAATTTTCTGATAAGGATGTTCTCTTTGGTGTTGTAAGTGGAACACAGCCTTTGGAACTTGGCTAAATCTTTTGGTCATCGGGGTCTGCACAACTAGAGGTACACTCAAACGTGGTTTTGTAGTGGTTGTTGGGTACCATCAAGTCATTGGTGACTTCTGGTTGATGGTGTGGGCTCCTTCATGAGCAGCTGTATGCAGACTTCTTGGCAGGGATATAGAAGTGGTTTTCCATTGCCTACTTCTGGGCAGAGTCTGGGGATCAAACCAGCCACCCTCTGCTTTTCAGGCAATGTTCTACCACTGAGTTGCAGACACGCCACACCGAAATACAGCCACACCCAGATTCTATGTGTACCTCTGTGCAGTTTTATTGGCAGAAATACAGAATTAGTTTGCCACTTTCTGCTTCTGGGGAGAGGGTAGGGATTGAACTGGCGACCCTTTAATCTCTAGCCAGTTTGCTCTTCCACTGAGCTACAGACACTCCCAATTCTGTACTTACATCACCGTAGCAGTGAAAGTGAACCAACATGGGCAAATACATTTTGTTCTCCAGGCATTGCTCACCAGTCTCCATGCCAAAATAATAATAATACCTGGATGCAGAAAGTGTGCACAAACCAATCCTCTGTGCGCTTCATGACCACATCTGCAGTGGGAAGATTTGTCATATTAAATAATGTGCAAACCCACAAACTGGGGATCCTGCCCAATTCAGCAGACTCGGTTCCTATTGGTCGCAATGACTTATGAATCAACCAATCAGATATACCATCTCTTCTCTATTTTTTTTTAAATATTTCCAAACCTACAATAGGTGACATTATGCAGATTTTCCCCACCCTTTAAGTCAGGAGCCTTCCACTGGTGAGACAGTTTGGTCTAGTGGTTACGGAGCCAGACTCTTATCTGGGAATATCTGGTGTGATTCCATGTTCCTCCACATAGGCAGCTGGGTGACCTTGGGTCATTCACAGCTCTCTTCTGAGCTCTCACAGCCCCACCCACCTCACAGGGTGTGTGTTGTGGGGAGAAGAACAGAAGGTTTGTCAGCTGCTTTGAGTCCCCTTAAATGGCTGAGAAAAGCAGGGTAGAAAAGCCAACTCTTCATCATCATCATCTTTCTGGCAGGGGTCCACGTCACTATTTTCCTTCCAAATGAGAGGAAGGGTAGGATTCAAAGGAGGGGCTGAGCAGTGGAACTGGAAAAGGTGCAGAAAAGGGCAAGCAAAATGATATAAGGGCCCAAACATCTCCCTTACAAAATCAGACGGCAACGTTTAAGCCTCTTCAGCCTTGGAAGAGGGGACCGGATTGAAGTGTATAAAATCATGGCGAGCCAGGGGACCCCGCTGCCACGGCTCGCCCTTGCCCCAGAAGCGGCAGATCACCGCTTCTGGGGCCAGGGGGAGCTTCCCTAAACCCCTCCCTAGCCCACCCGGGGGAGACTGGCCGAAATCCCCTCCTTACCTGCTCAGCATCGCCCTGATTCTGGCAGGAAGGACCCAGGATGCAGCGCGCCTGTGTCCTGCGCACCTCCTGATTGGCCGGGGCTGCTCCTGGCAGCTCCAGCCTTCAGGAGGCGTTCTGCGCAGATGCGCTGCCCTGGCTAGACAGCGTGCCTGCGCAGAACGCCTCCTGAAGGCTGGAACTCATCATTTGGCATCATCTTTTGCAACACCTTCAGGCCCTCATATACCCATAGGAAAATACTGATACCCAGTGTTTACCAGAGATATTTCAGCCAAGGTAGCTGGAAACAGCCAGTTTCTAATCTGCTCAATAATTAAGAGTTCTAGAGCAATGGAAAACATTAGACAAGAACCGTCTTCGAATCTTCTTTCTGCAGATGTTTCTCCACCAAGATAGGCAGCATCTACCCTTTCTGCATTCCATGGTGATCTGGATTAAGGAGCCCGAGTAAACGCGCTGACAAGAGATCCAGATGAAGGGTATCCTTAATCTCAGATCTGGCTCCAACCAGTGCAGATGAAGCCGGCCCAGTAGGGATGGGGACTTAACGTGAATAAGGAAGTCCAGGCTCCTTAATCCAGATTAACTATAAGTGCAGAAAGGGCCTGTGCTGGCACTTTCCAATGGAGGAAGCTACTCCCTGTGTTCATGGAGAAGGTGCCATGAGCATCACTGAAAGTGACGACACTCTGTGGCCGAGCATGGAGACATCATTTTCAGCAGCATCTGGTGGCAGCTTCATTTAGGGTGCAAAAATAGCATCTCTGTCAGTGACTGGGCCCATAACCAGACAGCACAATCACTGTGAGGCCCAATGGCAGAAGCATATTAACAGGCACCTCACCCACTGAAGTGGACAGGTGGCCAAAATCTAATTACAACTGCAGAAATATGCACGCCAAAAACACAGCTATTAGTTTCAGACTTTGTTTGCACTTTTTCTTTCCTCCAGAGTGCACAAACTACCACGGTCTCCAAAGCGCCCCTGACTGGAACAGCTGAATTGCTGTGAAGGTAATAACTCGCAACAGGCCCAGAAAGTGGTAATATTTTACACTGGGAACAACATGAAAGCTCAATGGAGGTAATCATTTTGCAATCACCGTTAAAAGATGCCCTTGAGTCAGCATCCAAATGGTTTTCTTGGAAACAATATGGCAACGGTTTGCCATTGCCCTCCTGATAACGTGCTTTTGATTGGGTGATTCAGACAGGGCTTTTTTCAATCACCACTTAAAAGAAAAGCGTCCATTCTAGGGATGGGCATGAATGGGGGGTTTTGCACTCAATTTGTAAGAAAATTCATATTCGTATGAATAGATCCCCTTCAAACGTGGCAAGGTTCTATTCGATACGAGTGTATTCATACGGATTTGTATGAATATCCGATACGAACACATACATATCCGATACGTATCCCATAATATATCAGGTCTGAGAATGTCAAATCCACCCTGAATCCACTTTCTGCTCCTAAAGTATATCGCTTTCCCACCTCCCCATTTCATGGACGTTCTGAAGCTTCATACAAATGTTCCAAAACTTTCGTGCAAATATGAAAGTCAATGTATGGATCTCGTAACATTCAATTCGTATACAAATGGGCAAATTTGTATGGATAACGAATGTTCTGAATATTTGTGCACATCCCTTGACCTTTCCATAGACTCACAAAGAGGTATTCAAATAGTTAAAAATAAGAGTGCAAAAACATCTACCTTGTTTTCCCATACTTTGCTCCTCCTTTGCCTCCAAAGTCTGGCAGTGCCAGGTGCTACTCATCTACACAGTTTCCTGTGGGCCTGAGTGATCAGTCACCTGCAGCAGCCGTTTCACACACTGTGATAGGCTAGATTTCCTGCCTCTGTGTCTCAATACATAAGAACATAAGAGAGGCCCTGCTGGATCAGGCCGCAGCCCATCTAGTCCAGCATCCTGTCACACACAGTGGTCCACCAAATGCTCATGGGCATCTCAAACAGAGACTAGGACAAACCTTTTCCTGCTCTTGAATCCCACCAAATGACATTAGAAGTACCCTGCTTCCATCCCCCCCCCCGAGCCTGAAAGATGCACCTAGGCATTCATTCTAGTAACCATTGATACATCTGTCATCCATAAATTTGTCTAACCCTACCTTAAAGCCATCTAGACTGGTAGATGTCACCACCTCTTCGGGCAGCACATTCCATAAGCCGATGACCCTCTGGGTGAAGAAATACTTCCCCTTGACAGACGTGACTCTCCTACCCATCAGCTTCATAGAGTGCCCCCTGGTTCTAGTATTGTGGGATAGAGAAAAGAAATTTTCTCTGTCCACCTTTTCTATACCATGCGTAATTTTATATTCTTCAATCAGGTCCCCTCTTAAATGCCGTCTCTACAGACTGAAGAAGCCTAGACGTTGCAGCCTGATTTCGTAAGGGAGGTGTTCCAGACCCTTAATCATTCTGGTTGCCCTTCTCTGCAACTTCTCTAGTTCCACAATATCCTTTTTGAGGTGTAGTGACCAGAATTGTACACAATATTCCAAATGTGGCCTCACCATAGATTTATAAAGGGGCAAAATGACACTTGCTGACTTATTTTCTATTCCCTTCCTAATTATTCCCAGCACTGAATTGGCTTTTTTCACTGCTGCTGCACACTAGGTTGACACCTTCATTGAACTGTCCACCAAAACCCCGAGATCCCTTTCCTGGTGTGTTGTAGAAAGCTCAGACCCCATCAGTTTATAGACGTAATTTGGATTCTTGGCCCCGATGTGCATTACTTTGCACTTGTTAAGAATAAAGCACATTTGCCACTTGGTTGCCCACTCACTCAATGCTAAGAGATCCCTCTAGAGCACTTGGCAATAGCTTCCTGCCTCATCTGACATTAGAATCCCAGAATGAGATTTGGCCAGAGGGCGCTTCTTTAAGTATGTCTGTTTGTACCTAGTGTCTGGCCAAGTTTCCCTGGTGGGTTCCCCAGTGGTCTTCCATCCAGGTATTAAGCAACGTGACTTTCGCTTAGCTGTCCAAGATGAGTGAAGAACATCTACTGGCCATGTTATTAGTGGAACTATGTTCTTCTCTCATGTCAAGGATAGCTGAAATGGTGATTCCCAGAGGTTGTTAGACTACACCTCTCTTCTGTCCCCAGCGGTGGAATTCCACTTCAGTTCCCCCAAATTTTGCTGCTTGCCCATGCTGCGTAGGATCATGAGAGCTGTAGCAAACACACACACACATGAATAAAAGCCACAAAGCACAAACTAAAACTAGGCTCCATCATGTAAACTCACACTGGGATACACAAACAGCACAAACAGCCCTCACCATCACCAATGAAAAATGCAATTCCCCTCATTATGTACTTAATTGAAAACATCATAAAATGCATTTCGCAGATCAATTGCTTTGCTAAATCTTCTGCCTTAAATTGCAACGGCTGTGGAACAGAGCGCACGCTACAAAAAAAGCAAGAGCACCGTTCTGTTGCCTCTGAAGTCGACAAGTGCTTGAAATTGTCCTTCAGAGAGCTGAGGAACAGCGTGGCTTCTATCTCACGGAGAAGGCTGCAGCGCCATGGCATCAAAGCTGAGGCCTTGGCGTGGCAAATCCAGGGAGGTGTGCGGGGAATACAGTGCAACACTTCAATGAAGAAGCTGCCTTGGGCACCATGTCCGGAAGAGGCAAAGTTCACTTCTCAGCTGCAGATTGGCACCATCAATGCTCTTCTGGACCACACCTCCACGTGATCCAGATCCGTGAGCCTGCACATTTATTATTATTATTATTAAGTTTATAAGGCGCTTTAGTTGTACAAAGCACTGTACAAAAATAATGGGATTAGATTAGAACAATACAATACAGGCCCGGTTCCCATTACAAGCTTAAAACGGTTTTCCTAAATCGAAATAATAGAACTGGATGCTAACACGAATTTGCTTGATCCCATTACTTTCAACTTAAATCGCTTTTGATCCGGATTCAGAGGATCGTACGTGGCGTACGTGACTCAAAGGGTGACTCAAGTGGCTACTTTCTAAAAGCCGGTTTCCGGGGCTGCCCTGCCCTCTTCCTCCTGGCGTGAAGGTGCCACCCATAAGGGACCCCTTCACGGAGCCTAGCCAGGTGGCTGGGTGGCTGCCACTTGCCTGGATGTTGGAAAAATGGCACCGGGCAGCCAGTGATTCTTTCCCCTCCTCTCCCCATTGCCCAGGGCACGCAGCAGCAGAAGCAACTCAAGCCCCCTTCGCCCACTCACTCCACAGCCACATATTCACACATTAAACACTCACACATCTAACCAAAACTTCAGCTGCTTTCCTCCCTTTCCCTTTCTAAAGGTCAGAACTTCCAGAATTGCGGAGAATTGCAACATTGTTATCAGGTGTGAAGTGGTTGGATTGCTACAGTGTAACGGCTGCTTAGGGGATGGATTTTTACAGTGAAATCACTACCTTTGGAAGCAAGCTATTGGGGGAGGGAAACCCTAAACATGCATTCTCATCCCATTAAAACTGTACCATTCCCACAGCAAGAAATGTAAAACGCTTCAAGCACACGAACCGGAGCAAGACCTGTTGAAATGAGGATTAACATTTACAACACTTTGGGGCGATTTAACACGTGGAAAGCATGTTAAGCCAACCTAACGTGGGGACTGTGAAGATCGAAACCGTTTCAAAACCGTTTTAAGCTTGTAATGGGAACTCCCCTACAAATAAGCAAAGTTAAAATTACAAAAGTAACAAATTTAAAATTATATCATATAAATAAGTACAATCAAAATATTCAGATTTATGAGTAAACCAAACAATTGAAAAGAATTCAGTTACTAGGGCCGAAGGTCACAGAAAATAGAAACGCTTTTCAATGATCTCGATTAGTCTATCCCACTGAACACGCTAATCCGGGGGCAATTCTGCACTTGGTTTCCTGTCCACTGGATGGGGAAAGTGCGTGAAAGGCTAACATGTACCATAGGGATGTGCACAAATATTTGTAACATTCGTTATTTGTACGAATTCGGACGAATCTGGACATTCCTACACTAATTGAAAGTTACGATCTTTGAATGCTAACATTCATATGAATACAAATGTTTCCGGACATTTGTGCGAATAGTTCGGACATTCGATAGATTGGGGGTGTGGAAAAACGGAGCACCAGTCACATCCGCAGTGGATCCAGATTGCAATTGACATGGATTAGCAGCAGATTGAAAGTGGATTCAGGTCAGATTTGGCACTTTCAGAGCACGGATATGTTACGGATGCATATTGGATACATATTCATTCATATCAGATACATATTCATTCATATTGGATACGTAGCGAATATGGGGTGTTTTCCCACTGGCAGTAAGTACCCATTTTAGCACCCATTAAGGACCCATTTGGTTGAGAGCCGGATGACCCCATTTCCACTATGAACCCTATTAGGGGCACATCTGTTTCCACCACAGCTAGGGAATTCTGGATCATATGGGTCCTTCAGGACCTATAATCTGGATTTCCTGTAGATCCCATTAAAGGGCTTGTGGAGCCCAAGTCTGATTAATGTACCTGTTATATCTTTTATTGCATATGTGGTTATGTTATATAATGTACTAAGAGGAAAAGGCATTGACCAGGAAGGTTAGAGAACAGATGAGGAGGGGCTGAGCCCAGCTCAATTAGCATATTTAAGAAAGGGGGGGCAGCCCAGAGAGCAACTAACCAATCAGCAGGGATGGAACCCTGGCAGAGGCTATAAATACGGCCTTCCTGTCAGAGCTGTTGTTCTGTGACTGGGGCTAGACTTAGGTAGAAGTTAGCCAGTACAGATCCGGGTCCTGAGGAGAATCCAGATAGGGATTAGGCAGGGTCCTGAGTTAAGAAAATAAAGTGAACTGCTTGTGTTAAAGTTGAACTGACTTAAAAAGTGTAAAGCATTAAAGTTACATTTACATTTGTTTTAAAGACTCTGCCTGAGGCCTGTTTCTGGCTCAGACACTCAAGGGAGGGGGAAAGAGTTGTCGTAGTAACGTGACAGTAATAGTGTAACCTAAGTGTTGGAGCTCGGCTCAGAAGGAGAAAAAGGCCTAGAAACCTGCTGTTTAAAAGAGAAATTGAAGTCCGTGGCTATAGTGGCCGAACTGAAGAAAGTTGGACGCCCGGCTGGGGCCTAGTTTTTGGTGGCTGCCGGTCGGGGTCATCACATTTTGGTGGCAGCGGTTGTGGGATGCGAAGCATCCAGTGCTAAGCAGCACTTTCACTGTAAATAAGTGAAAGGGGCTGGATTCTGTGAAAGCAAACAAGTGATTTTCTTTAAAAAAAGAGAGTTTAGAGCAGATTCCTGAGGTAAACGTTTGAGTAATTTAAGGAATCTGTGATTTGAGAAGGCAAACATGATCGATCTTGTCTAGGTTTTAAAAAGTAAAGGCAGATCCGTGAGGTATTCATGAGGGTAAAGTAACGAATCTGCTGAAGAAATATAAGTAAATACATTAAAACAAGATGGAGACCGTGCTAGAGATAAGAAAAGAACAAGCTACTTTCCTAAAAAGGTTTAGTCACGAAACAGAAATGATGTTGAGAGAAATTAAACATGATTTGAGGGTTGAAAGGCTTGAGCTTGCTAGCTGGCTAAGACAGAAACTTACAGGCAACATTTACGAAGAACAAGTGAAAGTTAATATTAAACCAAAGGGGTTGAAAGAACAGCAGGTAGCTTATGACTTGGAGGAAGCCTTACAACTTGGTGAAGAAATAGAATCCTTATTCCAAGACAGCAATGAGAAGGGCATAAAAGCTGAAGAGAAGCTTTTGTCTCAAGGCACGGCTGTTTGCGTGGATATCAGTATTGGACTATTGGAGGGAGCAGTAACCAGAGTTCTCCCAGAAGTTACCAACAACAAACAGGATAAACCACTGTCTGATCATAAGAAAGTTGACCTAGCGACTTCTAAGGAACTTCCAATTGGTGACAAGGTTATAAAATCAGAAGTGGTGCTTTCAGAAGGTGACCTTTGTTGGGTCAACAATTCACCAGACTATACTGATGAAGTCTGTGTAGGGGTTGGAAAGAGCTATACTGAAGGTGCTGAAAAGCAGCTAACGTTCCAAAAAGAGGAACAGGAACAAGGGAAAGAAGTATCAAAACTGGCTGGTAATGAAAAGATGAGAGTGGACAGACAGGAAACAAACATGGAAGAATTTTCAACAGATGCCAGACCTAAGACGTTTTCGCACGGGCGAAAACGGAACGCGAAAAAGCCAGCTGCGGACACGTCATCCGCATTGGCCGCGCGCGCCTTGCGTCCCGACGTGTCCGCAGCTGGCTTTTCCGCGTTCGAAATGTAGAGCACTTCGAAGTGCTCTACACGCGTTCCAACGCGGACGAGCCGTCCGCAGGCGTTCGGGAGAAGAAGCGTTCGCGCCGCTTCTTTCTCCCGATCGCCTGCCGGCTCGCCTCCGACGCCGCGCGGCTTTGACAATCAGCTGTTTTTCAAACAGCTGATTGTCGATCTGCCTCCGCGGCCGCCGGCGCGCCCCTGGCCGGCGTTTGCCGGCTAAGCCAGCTTCGGGCGCTTTGACCATTCGCACCCAGACGCTCCGGAACGCGTTCCGGAGCGTCTGTGTGTGAACGGGGAAAGCGCCCGAAGCTGGCTTAAGCTTTCCGCCTGAACGCGTTCGGTTTCGAACGCGATTCAGTGCGGAAATGCCTCTAGTGAAGGCCAACTAAATGACACAGGACTGAGCCATGAACTGAAGCTGACTGAGCTTAGCTGTGGGGATGCAGCAATGGCTAAACCTAATGGACTGCTTGCATATCCAGAAAGAGTCAAGAGGCAAGGAGAAATCTTCAGCCAAAGAAGCAATGATCAGCTTTTGCACAGAATGCTACTTGTGAGGAAGAAGCTCAGCGAACTTGGAGCTGCTGGGAGATGCGCAGTGCAAAGGCCATCTGCAAGACGGAGCTGGAGAGGAGCAGTGAAGAGGACTGATGAATGTCCATATGTCAGCAGGGAGTGCTGAAAAGAGACTTTGGGAATGAATTTTGGGCTAGTTGAATTTAAGAAAGTTAGATAGGTTGGAATTAGTGCAGTTGTTAAAAAAATAAATAAATAAAAATGTTTTTATTTATTTATTTTTTTCCCTAAGGAGGGAGGAATTGTGGAGCCCAAGTCTGATTAATGTACCTGTTATATCTTTTATTGCATATGTGGTTATGTTATATAATGTACTAAGAGGAAAAGGCATTGACCAGGAAGGTTAGAGAACAGATGAGGAGGGGCTGTGCCCAGCTCAATTAGCATATTTAAGAAAGGGGGGGCAGCCCAGAGAGCAACTAACCAATCAGCAGGGATGGAACCCTGGCAGAGGCTATAAAAAGGGCCTTCCTGTCAGAGCTGTTGTTCTGTGACTGGGGCTAGACTTAGGTAGAAGTTAGCCAGTACAGATCCGGGTCCTGAGGAGAATCCAGATAGGGATTAGGCAGGGTCCTGAGTTAAGAAAATAAGTTAAAGTGAACTGCTTGTGTTAGAGTTGAGCTGACTTAAGAAGTGTAAACCATTAAAGTTACATTTACATTTGTTTTAAAGACTCTGCTTGAGGCCTGTTTCTGGCTCAGACACTCAAGGGAGGGGGAAAGAGTTGTCGTAGTAACGTGACAGTAATAGTGTAACCTAAGTGTTGGAGCTCGGCTCAGAAGGAGAAAAAGGCCTAGAAACCTGCTGTTTAAAAGAGAAATTGAAGTCCGTGGCTATAGTGGCCGAACTGAAGAAAGTTGGACGCCCGGCTGGGGCCTAGTTTTTGGTGGTTGCCGGTCGGGGTCATCACAGGGCTCTACAATGGGGTCTTTAACCATAAAATCCAGATTATAGGGAGCCTGTTTCCACTGCAATTGGGCAATGGGGTCTAGAGGAGGCAATCAAAACTCTGACATCCCTCCAAAGTCCCTCCAAAGTCATTCTGAAGTTGCTTTTGGATATTAGCAAAGGCTCTGAAGGGGTTTTTCTGCAGAGCCTGTGCTAATCTCCAAAGGCAACTTCGGAATGACTTTGGAGGGGCTTTGGAGAGACTTCGGAGCCTTTGCTAATCTCTGAAAGCAACTTCGGAGATTGCACCCCGTCCCCCAAAACACCTGGAGTGACAGGCAGACACCTTGTGGTTAGATCCGGATTTGCAAATGGGTGCTCTGGTGTTTCCACAGTAGGCAGGCTAGCACCCATTGCTATTGGGTGCTAGACCACCCATGGAAACACCTTGGGTACTTCCCTTAATCCGGATCTTCTTAGATCCGGATTAAGGAGCGCAGTGGAAAAACACCCATGTATTCATTCATATCCGATACATATCTAATGTTCATACGAATTCATACAAATAATTTGTATCAAATAGAATTTTACCACATTCGAATGTGATCTATTCGTACAAATCGAATGTCAAAAATGCCTTTGTGCATATCTTTAGTGTGCTAGATTTTTCTGTTGGGAAAGCTAGTACATGTTACACTAAGCGCCATGGGCCTGGAGCCATAAATTCTTCTTTCTAAACAGTGTGCTATCTAAACAAGAGGAAGGAAAGACAGAAGAAGTGTTTTTCCACTGTCAAAAGTACCCATTTTTGCACCCATTTAGGACCCATTTGGGTGTGAGCTGGATGACCCCATTTCCACTATGGCACCCATTTGAGACCCAATTGTTTCCACTGCCATTGGGGAAATCCGGATCTAATGGGTACATTTTGGCCTTTAATCCGGATTTTCTGTAGACCCCATTAAAGGGGTCTACAATGGGGTCTTCTCCCAGAAAATCCGGATTAAAGGGGTCCAAAGGAGGCTAGGGGGTCCAAAGGAGGCTAGGGGGAGGGGACGCACCTTTGGGACCCCCGCCCCCAACATTGGCTTCAAAGTCACTTCAAAGTCACTTCAAAGTTGACTTCACATTCACTTCGAAATCACTTCGAAATCACTTCGAAGTTGCTTCAAAGACTGCACCCCCCTGGCCCCCAAAACACCTGGGGTAATGGACCGACCCCTTGTGGGTCGATCCAGATTCCCCAGATGGGTGCTTAGCTGTTTCCACAGCAGGGGTGTTAGTACCAATTCCTAATGGGTGCTACACCTCCTGTGGAAACACAATGGGTGCTTCCCTTAATCCGGATCTACTAGATCCAGATCTAAGGGCTGCAGTGGAAAAACACCCATGGTGTGCCCTCTATCGTGGTTAAGCTCCTTTATAATCCAAAGGTCTAAAGAGAGCCATCTACTCCTGTTAACAGTACACACTGGGCAATAAAGTAATCATCTCTTGCACTTAAGAGAGCCGTTTTCCATCAGAAGATCCATAAAACATCCTGGAAATATTGATGAACTAACCCACACAGTGTGCAGGAACACAAATGCCCGCTTTCAGCATTTGCCTTTTTTTGCCTGCCCTGGTTCCGTCAGAGGAGGAGAAGCATACGGAGGAAACAGGTACTGTACTCTGAAGCCCAGGATTTGGAAAGAGCTCCTCAAGAAGCATCAAAGCACCTCCAGGTGTTTCAAGGATGGCTTTTATGCAAGAAAATAGCTAGCAATATGCAGAACTTATACCAAGATAAGAGGAACCCCGCTGGATCAAGCCAGAGCCCATCTAGTCCAGGATCCTGTCTCACCCAGTGCCCTACAAATTGCTTCTCAGCATCTCAAGCAGAAGACAAGGCAAAACTTTCACCTGCTCTTGGATATCTGTAAATGGCCTTTAGAAGCATCCTGCCTGCCTCTTCAACCTGAAGGTAGTATACAGGTATAGGTTCTAGCAGCCATTGATACACCTTACATCCATGAAGGAACAGAGGCTCTGCTGAATCAGACCACAGCCCATCTAGTGCAGGTTCCTGTCTCACCCAGTGGCCCACCAATTGCTTCTGGGCATGTCAAGCAGAAGACAAAGGCAAAACCACCTGCTCCCTGCCAATGGCCCTTAGAGGCATCCAGCTTGTCTGTCCAACCTGGAGGTCGTATTTAGGCATTAATCCTACTAGCCATTAATAGACTTGCCTTCCCTGAACCTCAAAAAATGCCACATTCAACCTCTAGCTCTACAGATACACACAAGCTGTGGTCATACTAAAGGTTTAATCCAGCTTCAGTCTACTTTCAGAGCGAGAGAATACATCAGCAAAGTGTCAAGCTGCTCTCTTTCAGGGTTAAATAACTCAGGGAATTCACACTTGGGGTAGAGAACGTGGAAAGAAAATCGCTGGTCACTCTGCCAGTGCATTCTCTCATTCTCCCTCCTGGTTGTACCATCACCCTCAGTAGCAAAACAGGTCCTTGTCAGTGGTGGCTCCCAGATTATGGAACAGTCTCCCCCTGAGGTGTGTCAGCACCTTCACACTTCACGTGTTCCAGGAAAGCAGTGAAGATGAATCTCTTTACCCTGGTCTCCGCTCAGCTTTCAGGCACTATTACTGTTTTAGTTTGTCCATTGTATAGTTGGCTCTTAATGTTGTAGACCTTTGACTGTAGCGTTGGATAAAAATGTAAATACATAAATAATAAATAACTCTATAGTAACTTCAGCAATGGGCAAGCTCCTTGCATCAGCCATAAAAAAAATCTGACTGTATTGGATTGTAACTTCTGGATGGTTCTACCCATTTCAGTAATCCATGTCCTTTTAAATGTATAGATTAATGACCACAACAAATGGTTGTTTGAACTCTACAGTAATTTCTGTGGTGGCCAATTTCCTAGCATTGCCCACAGAAATCAGAAGCCAACTTTTGAAATTTTAGCCATCATTTATGGTTTCTGTTTTATTTTTAATTCTAGTTTCTAATTCTGTATATGTCTATATCTATATATCTATATATAGTCGTGCCCCTGTATGCACTGATTCGGTAACCATGGTGTCAGTTAACCACAGTTACCGGATCAGCCCCCCAAGAATGCCATAATGGAAAAGCACCCAGAACCGGAAGGCCTATTTCGGCCTCTGTAGAGCGTTGGAATGGGTGCATGATGCCACCCGAGCCAGTCCCAAAATGTAAGGGGGCGCATGGGAGGCAGGCAGGAGGAGCCTGATGGCATTGCACGCCTATTCCAATGCTCTACAGAGTCCGAAATAGGCCTTCCAGAGGCAAGAAAAGCAATTCCGGTTGCACAATTCCAGCACCAGAAGGCCTGTTTGCAATAATCCATGGTTTTAGGTACCACAGTAGGAGCCAGAACATATCCCCAGCGGATACAGGGGTCTGACTGTATCCATCTATGGGTGTTTTTCCACTGCAGCCCTTAGATACGGATTAAGGGAAGCACCCAATGTGTTTCCACAGGAGGTGTAGCACCCATGAGCAATGGGTGCTAGCCCTCCTGCCATGGAAACACTTTTGCACCCATGTGGGGAATCCGGATAGACCCCCAAGGGGTTGGTCTATCACCCCAGGTTTCTCTGGGGACAGGGGGGTGCGATCTCCGAAGTCCCAGCTTTGGAGTGATTTTGGAGTCATTTCAAAATCATTTCGAAATGACTCCGAAGTCCCTCCGAAGATATCGCCAAGGACTTCAGAGAGGCTCTGGAGCTGTCAGCGCGGTCCGTGTGCTATTAGCACAGACCACGCGGACTCCCCTCCGAAGTCCCTCCGAAGAGATCGGCAGAGACTTCGAAGCCGCTCTGGAGTCCCTTTGGAGCACCTCCGAAGCTTGCTCTGATTTATTTGGAGAGACTGGCAGCGAGACTCCAAAGTCTCTACCGATCTCTTTGGAGGGACTTCGGAGTCACTTCGGAATGATTTTGAAATCACTCTGAAATCACTCCGAAGCTGGGACTTCGGGGCTCCCCCCCCATGGGTGCATCCCCTCCCCCTAGCCTCCTCTAGACCCCATTGCCTGTTTCCTGTGGACTCCAACTGTATTTGACATGGACCGAGAGCAGATTAAAAGTGGATTCAAGTCACATTTGATGTTTTAAGAGTGGATATGGTACGGGATATGTATGGGATACGTATGGGATACCACATTCAAATAAATAGACAGACGGATGGACGGACGGATGGACGGACAGACGGACAGGTAGGTAGGTAGGTAGGTAGGTAGGTAGGTAGGTAGGTAGGTAGGTAGGTAGGTAGGTAGGTAGGTAGGTAGGTAGGTAGATAGATAGACATAAAAGGGATATGCACAGGGTTTTTTTTGGCATTTGATCTATATTTGTTTGAATAGATCCCCTTTGAATGTGGTATCTGATATGTATCCTATACATATCTCGTACATATGTATGTATGTATGCATGCATGCATGTATTTATGTATACACACACACACACACACACACACACACACACTTGTACTGAGAACCCTTGAGGAACTTTGTCTTCCGTTCAAGCAAGATTGGAGGATTTCTTTTATTTCTCCTCTTCACCCTCTTTCATCCGGCCCTTCATGCTCGCATGAGTGTGCAGCCTTTACAGTATTGTAATATCCATATACATCGACCCCCCCAGAAGATTCGCCTCCTTTGACACCGAGTACTTTCCTTTTGCTATCCAAGTCTCGCCCAGGAGGTTCTGCCTGACCACGCGCACGCTCGGGCCGCGGCATCTCCCATCAACAACCCTGATTTAAGAGGTCAGCGCGCTTAAAGAGACAGGCTAAAGAGCCTGTACCTGCTTTGCCCTTTCACCCAAATGAAGACGGGGCTGGTTACATGTTAATTGCAGCAAGGGCCGCAGGGGCCGGTCCCAGCTGCTTCCCTTTAACAAAACAGACCCTGATGTCTTCTTTTCATCTTAAGCACTTAGCCCGGGGACCGCGCATCTTAGGGAAAATGAAACTGGGAAAGGGCGAGAGGGAGACAAGAAGGAGAGGGTGGGTGGGTGGGTGGACGTGTGCAGACATCCCCACCAGGTTGACAAATAGATACATAACAATTAGCTGGGGCAATATTAATGAATAATTAATTGCCATGAATAATTGAAAAAGGCTACTTTGATGCGGCGGCAGCTGATGCGCGGATAGCGAGGGATAGCGGCAGAGATGCCCCAGCCCATTTCCACGCAGGAGGACACCAAAGGAAGACGTGCCCAAACTTTTTCTTTTCTTTTTTTTCAAGTAGGTCTCCCAATGATCTACATTTCCCCAAACTGCGGCTCAACTGGGGAACAGTAATGCTAATAATTGGGGGCTGGGAGTTCTGCTGGTGGCCGCGGAGGCTGGTGGGCAGGCGGAAGTGATTTCCACAATGCTCCTTTCCATTCATTTATCTATGAGTGATCGGTTGCAGCTGGCTGGGAAATGTTTCTGGGTCACCTGGAGGGTGCCACATTCATTATCTGGAGATGAGATAGAAACCGTCGTTACAATCATGGTGGGGAAGTGCTGTCTGCCAGATGGAGGCACTAGGTGTCCAGAACGGGAGAAGGAGGGAACTCCAGGCCTCCTCAAACCCAAAAGTTGGCCAACCGCATGGGTATGAAAGCTGTCGTTAGCCCTTTCTGCACCAAGTCTTATTCTGGATTATATTGTGGAACAGGGACCTGCTGTCCACATGCTAGGGTAGACTATGGTAACCTGGCCTGGCAGAGGTGAGATTTGTACCTTGGAACACCCAGGCCCCATTGTAACCACTGCAGCAGAAAAGCATCCTTCCACATCGACATGCCCGTGCCTTAAGATCTGGAGGGGAGGCCCTCCTGGTCGTCCCACCACCCTAAGCAGCAAAATTGGTGTGCACCCATGGGCGGGCCTTCTCAGTGATGGCCCCCAGGCTATGGAACAGTCTCCCCCTTGAGGTGCATCTGGCTCCCTCACTGTATATGTTCAGGAAGGTGGTGAA